>LPNX010146491.1:138664-272168 GCA_001517045.1 Pseudotsuga menziesii
AACAAAAAGAAGCACCAAGAAGACTAGAAGGGTTGCAACATTGAAGGCACGTATGAAGTTTTTTTTCTTTCTAAATCTACTTAATTTCTAAATAAGATAACAATATCAACAATAATATTTACATGAATTTTTTACTATACAGGGTTTTGTTTCATTCACCATACCTAACAAATTTCGATCTTCATAATAATCCAATTGCTCCAAATACCTTCTACGTAAGTCCCTGTTCTAAAGCTCTCCTCTGAAATTTTCAGCAAAAGAATGAATTAATATTTAAGTTTTTTGTTTTTAAACAAACTTTTGAATTACTTTTTCAAACTTAAAATTGCCACCATTTTTTCAGTTAAGGACAAAAATGGCTTGTGCGATTTTTTTTTGAACTTTCGGTAGTTCGATGCAATTGTGTATATGATGCACCGATGTGTTACTTCATAAACCACATTGATATCCCTCAGCTTAAAAAAATATCATCATTTGGTGTGCATATACTTATGACATGCACTGGTACATTTTTATTTAAGAAACACACTAGAATTAAACTGTTGTAAAAATGCATGTATAAATATCCGCTACCAAATGTAGCAGATATTTTATATTGTGGGATTTTTTGCAAAGCATCTTTCATGGCGCATTTATCCTTATTATGAACCGACATCCCGATAGTTGAAAAAAATCACGTTCATCGATGCACATATACATGTAACACACTGGTACAGTTGCGTTTATGACATGCACCGGTTTGAATAATTGTGTATAATGTGTGTATAAACATCCGCTTTCAAATGTAGCATATATTTTATCCCGAGGAAACTTTTGCAAAGATTATTTCATGGTGCGTTTATCATTGTTGAGCATAGGTGTGTTTATTGTTGTTAAGCACCGGTGCATTTAATCTATTTAATCGCACTGGTGCATGTATATTGGAATAGATGCACCACTAAAAAAAATTAATGTTGAGCTTTTTTGGTTCCACTAAAAACTATATATTCGTCTCAATTTTTCTTTTATTATTCAATGACACCAATTACAATATTTCATAGTATATATATATTTCTTAAACTCACCTTGTTCTTATAGAATGGTTTCCAAATTACTATAATGGAAGTTAGATTGGAATATAGTTCATGAAATATTTTTAGGATTGTAGAGACGTATATTAATTGTTTATTTGGCTCAAATGTAGGGAGAAAAATGTGTAGTATCAAATGGCCAATTATTCAGATTCCAAGTCATTCCATCATGTTGAAAGTTCAATAAGTTATCCCTTTCCATCCCCAATAAGTTCAAGTTTTATTTATATTTTCACTATTTATTTGAATTTATGTTACTTATCCATGTGAATTTGAATATCAATTTATTCTTTATTATAGGATCCCGATTCAGATTTGATTTTGGATGCACAAGACATTCCACCAGTTTTAAAACGATGTAAGCTCTTATCATGAGTAAGATATTGCAAGTAGTTCGTAGATGAAAATTGGCAGCCACTTTATCCTGCAAATTGTAACATGTTAGCTTCAAGCCGCAATCCTGGTTCATCGACGATAATTCGTCGTGAGCTAGAACTTGTTTATGACACCCTAGTAGTTTGTGGTTGTTCAAAATGTCAAAGGTTGAAGGAGAACCCTCGATGTGTCACAATCACCCATTACACCAATGATAGATTACCCAATGTTGATGGTCTAATACCCCCTACAATAGTAAATAATCCAATAGGTGATATAGAAAAGACACGAAGAATGATTCCCTATGCTCTTTTTTTTTAAAGTTGGAAACCAAAAAAACTATCTCATCCTAAATTAATGAACCCCTTCGCTTATGCCTAGTCATATGAAATTTATTGTGATCCAAAGTATGATTTGAATGTCACCCAACCAATCTCTACTAGAAGATCCAAAAAGTTGCATGAGTTGAGAGCAAAACTATCCAAGTACACACCGATGCCCATCCAATTGTTGGAGGGTAGCAATGATTTATCCCTTCTTGTGAATTTGCAAAGTAAATATCAAACTTCTTACAATTATGCTTTGTATGGTGCTTGGTTGTATTATCTACCTATGCTTGATGTTGGGACCGAATTCTCCTTTTGTGGTAATCGTTTTATGACTACGAAGTCTAATATTGATGCCACAAATCTTGGGTTGTTTATCCTTTCACATGTACTTGTTCCTCCCAATCAATCGGTAGCACTTATGTCATTTTGCGGTCCTATCTATTGTTGATCTAATTACTTGAATATTGTTAAATACAACCATAACATTTTCATGTATAATATGTGCATGAATGGTTATGTTTCTGGAAACTTTAACATGAATAACCTTTTATATATAGATGGTAGTCCACGCATTCATGGGATTATTGCATCCCATTCATAAATAGTTCTAGGTGCTCTTTATTTTATACAAATTGTTCATTTGAGGAAAACTTCAATGACTAGGAGTTCTTTATCAAAAGGAAAGCGCCAAGTTTTGTTTTTGTACATGCAATACGTAGTTTGTTTCCTTGTGCTGAGTTATTAATAAACTACAACTTTCGTAGACCACCAACCGCTAGTCAGAGACATCTCCCATTGGGATTACCCTTAGATGTTCCCTTGGTGTGTAAGATAAAAAAAAAATTGATTAATTGTATTTGTTAATTTACAATGGGAGCCATGTTAATGTATTGCTTAATTTGAAATTATATTTTATAAATTGGATTTGAAAATGTGTTGCTCAATTTTAAATTTTTATATTTAATGTGAAATTGATGGTATCTGATTGCTCAATCTGAACGTTTGCTTCGTAAATTGTTTGTAGCTTATCATTTTGTATCGCAAATGATTCTTGTGCTTATATAATAATTGTTTTGTATAATAATAGATTAAACCAATTGCATTGTGCTTAATAACATCATCGATGTAATGTTCAATATTTTTAAATCAAGATTTGGATGAAAAGAAATCTCCCTACCATCTTTTGTTGTACCCCAATACAATGTCAAATTGAGATAAGGTTGAAAACATAGTGCAACTTGGAGAGGAAGCATACCAAGCATGGTTGAATCAACCACCTATTCAATTTCCACGATGTCCATCCTCACCAATTAGGAATTCCTATAGTGATAATAGTTTTTCACATGTTGGCAACAAAGGAAATGAATTAGACATTAGTATGGACGAGTTATTATGACAAAGGAGTGCCATGGATGCAATGTTGTGTCATACATTCTAGGAAAATGAGCTAGGGGATGACGCTCATATCAATGAAGCCTTTTTTGAAATCCTTAAATCGGAAAATCCCACACCTCTCTTTGAACTGACTCGGTCAAAGTATACACAATTGGGGACAACAATGTTACTGTACAACTTTAAATCAAAGTATGGCATGTCTTACGTAAATTTCTCAGTGATGTTGAGGTAACTGACCATCAACTACATTATATTTTGAGGAATCTTGTTACACAATGATCATTCAAAATCGTCAATTTTATGAACATTAAATGGCATTGTACATTTGTATTTCCAACTAACTATAGGTTAGTCAAAGATAATGTACTTCCAAATGATAATGTCTTTCCTAGAAGTTGGAAAGAGGCAAATGAAATGTTGAAAATGTTGGGTGTTGAGTACATATCATATAATGTGTGTCCCAATGATTGTATTCTATATAGAGGTGAATATGTAGACAAAGAGATATGTCCAAAATCTGGGCATCGAAGGTACACAGAATTGAATAACAAGGCTAAAGCACATGGTCCTCATAAGATATTGAGACACATGCCTATAATCCGAAGGATTCAAAGGCTCTTTTGTTGCAAAGAATTCGCTATGTTGCAGAGATGGCATGGATCACATCAAAGTGAGGAAGGAGTATTGCAAATCCAAACAGACTCAATAGCCATGAAGCATATAGAGGATACATGGGCCGATAAATTCAAGGATGAAGTATGAAATCTCAAATTGAGCATAGCCATTGATGGCGTCAACCCATATTCCCAACCAGACAACACCTCTACTGTTTGGCCTATAGTAGTGATTAATAACAATATCCCCCCATGGTTTTCCATAAAGAATGAACATCTTATGTTGTCTTTTATAGTCCCTAGTATAATACAAGTGAAGAATATGGATGTTTACCTACAACCATTGGTAGAAGAGTTTAAGGAATTATGGGAATGGTTACATGTATATGATGTTTCGAGGCCCATCCCATTAGAGAGGATTTTTACGTTGTATGGAATATGTGCATACAACACACATGATTATCCAAGGTTGGTAGTTTGCTCAGGTAAATATGCTGTTTGATTTGTTTATATTCAATGCAATATTTTTTGGCATATTTAATTCGTTGCGACTATCTTGATTTTCGACATTGACCGTGTGATCTATATACCATAACATCGCAGGTCTTGTAACAAAATATTATCATGGATGTAAATGTTGTGGATATTATATGAACCTTAGGTGGTCCAAATACCTACAAAATCCAGTGTATGACTTCTATAGGGTATTCCTCCTAGAAAAACAACCTTATAGAAGAGCAACATCTACTTTCAATGGAAAACTAGAGCGAACCCAAATGCTTGATATAATGACACCCGCTGACTAGCTTAGGGCGTATGACAGAGAGGAGGAGAACAAAATTGCAGAGATGTTTGATTCAAATGGGGAACCTATGTTCGATGATCTTGATTCTTCGAGACCTATGATGAAAAAATGACCAAAGGGATGAAAAGGAAATCGATATTTTATGAGCTCCCATATAGGGAGCATCTTAATATTTCCCACTTACTAGATCCCATGCATATATTTACAAATGTTTCATTTTCTTTGTGGCGTCACATATCATCCAAAAACGTGACAAGTTGAAAATCAAGAAAGATATTATTTCTTAAATACTAAAAAGAAGCATTGGCCAAGCCAAGAAAATAAAGGAGAGGATGGCCACTCTTTTTCATTTAAAGAAGGCAATGTACCATGGATTTTGAAAAAAGAAGATATTAATTTAACAAATGAAATTATATAAGGCGTGAAGGAGCCTTCTTGTTATGGGTCTTCTCTACAGTGTTGCTTCACTACAGATGAAAAGTTAACAGGTTTGAAATCAAATGACCATATCATTCAAGTTCTAAGGGTACTTATAATGTCCAAAAAATGTTTTTATTATTGTTTTATATCTTTTACCAAACAAGTTAAAATGAAATTATTTGTTTGTGTTTACATTGTAGTGTCATTATTTGGTGTTTGTGCATGGGTGTGTGAACCACAAATTTCTCTATGACCTCCAGTGTGCCATATCTAGAATATATGCATTTGTGTGATGGATCACATCAAAGGATATTTACATTGCTAAAAATCCCTAGTGGCATCAAGAGATAGCAGAGATAAGTTTGTATGTTTGAGAATGAATTTCCATCAAATTTCATGGACTTGCAGATTCACCTTCTAATTCACTTGGTCGATGAAGTTGAATTAGTCAGGGTGGTATCATGTCGCTAGATGTTCTTCTTGGAGAGATACATGAAAAAATTTAAGGGATTTGTTCGAAAAAAGGAAAAACTCGAGGAGTATATGGAAGAGGGGTACATAGTATATGAGTCATTCTATTATGCCAATGAGAACATCAAGCAAATCGACGACACACTAGGCATAGTGATTTGAGATGATGAACATGATAACAATAACTTAATTTATGGCCTTGATAACAATGTAATTTACAAGAAAAGTTAAGGTGCTCTGCAATGACTTAATTTATGGCCTTGATAACAATTCAATTTACAAGAAAATTTAAGGTGGTGTTGAGGCCTGGAAATTCGTAGGAAACAATAGCAAGGGATTCTCCCCAATCAACGTTCCCAACTAGCCCGTGACTGTTTGGTGTAGGGAATCCGTCCGGTTTGCGGTCCGGATACCATAGGTCAAGTAACAAAAAGGGTTTACCGGTTGTGGCCCAGTCCACCGTATATATTTTTGTATTTTGACTTAAAGTATGAGATGCACGTGCCTAATTAACAATGCAAGATTATAAGGATACAACGAGTATTCACAATGTGACGCACAGGTTCTTACCTCTCGTCTTAGAACTCACAAGCATCTAAATCACATATATTGCGAGAAAATAAATACTAACTAAGCTATCTCTAGAGAGCTTGATATTAATTCATGAGTAATGCACTACTATCCATGTGTTATGGAAAATCGTAGATAGCTGTTCATATAACCAAACATATAAACATGAATAAAAGTATACATGATAAGATAGCTCATCAATGGTTAAAAATCCCATTACTCATAGTGGAAAACATCATAAATAATACTAAAGAACATTCAGACAAGAACATAGGTTCATGATATTAGAACTCCCTCACAGTTATCGAGACACAGTTGAAAATGAAATAGTTCCCATTCAACCTCGCTCATTTGACCACATTGATACATTCCACATAGCACTTTCTCCAACAAGGAAAATTTGCAATTCTTGGTATGTAAAACGAAATAGTTCCTCTTACAAGCAATAGTTTACAAGTTTTTTGAGGGAAAAAATGCCCTCTCAGTTCTAAGTTTCCAATATTTAAACTAAAATAGCTGAACGTTTGGGATTCCCCCGAACGTGTGACCTCTTGGTCCCTCAAAAAATTTCATATTCCCATTTTATTTTTCGGTATGCACACATGATCTACATGGTAACTGATAGATCTTTCAGGTGTGCTCCTTTGTCGCTACTGCTTTTGTCTTCTACTCCACTTGCCCTTCTTGTGATCCTGCTAGCTATGGTTCGACCTTTTCCAAAACTACCCAGCTATGCCTTTGTGTCGTGGTAGTCTGACAGTCCCTTGAGTCCACCTGCAATTAATCAATGTGCATCATTCACTGGGATTGCATTCTAAAACAAAACTTCAAATTATATCAACCAAAATGGCTAATCAACAGGAAAGGCCATGTGCATTATTGTTATGAGAACTTAACAAACGCCGATACCACCATCTTGTCTACCTACGAGTTCAAAAGAAATCACCAATCGATGGAAAATGAAAGACTCATCGGCTGCTGAGAACGCTAACATCGGCAGGGTAGATTCATTCACAGCCGCATAAGTGGGTCTTAACAGGCGACGGGTATTTCGAAAACACGTGGGCCCATTAGAGTCGGAAGAGTTATGACCTAAGATATGGGTGGGAAAATTTCCAATCAGAAATCGGAAGGACATTGACATCGGAAGACTAGTGCTTTGCACAGCCACAATGGTGGAAGAGAAAATAATTCAGACATGCGATTAAAAGACAGCCACGCATCAGCGAGTGGAGCGCTTTACATTTCGGGTGCTTAGCTACTTTGGGAGTTGTAATGGTGAAAGACGAACAGACAAGAGGCTCCGATCAAATAAAAATGCTAAGTGTTTGAAAACTCAAAAATTCAGCAACGGTTAGAACTGTTTAACCTCAGAGACAGTGGTCTTACAAAGAACAAAAGGTCCGATTTATCTTCGAGCAGCAAGTAATATTCAAAATTTGTGACCCACAACAATTTTCAAACACAAGCAACCTCCGAAAATAGGATGAGAGTTAATCTTTCAAAAAATCATTCAAAATTAAAGCATGACCAAAAAGGTTCACAGATCCAAACGATTCAAAGCAACACTGAATCACGAGGAGGGGACCAAAATTTGAAAAATTTGGGGAGAACAGTTGCAGCTGCAACAATTGGTGATTACCTCGTGAACCTAGATCTCTGGGTGATTATTCCTTGAGTGACAGACTGTTTAACCACAAACGAACCTATTGAATTCTTCCAGCTATCTGGATTTCTCAAATGGCAAAAGTATGTACCTTTAATCATTGATGATAGTCCAATTTGGGAGAGTGGAAACCAGGATTTTCAAGTCCAGATAACTCTGTTGAGGTCGAAAGATGAGTTTCATTGTTACTTTAGTCTTCAGGTAGCTGGCAGCTCGGACACCATAGGATTGTAGCATATGGTAAACAAAAATATTCATTTGTTCCTCATTCCCATGCCACTTTAGCACTTGTTGTGCTTTTGGACTTGTGTCCTTTTCATATGAGTCCTCATGCATGCCTTTCTTTCTGAATTTTAATTCAGGCTCCTCTATCCCAAGTGTCCTTTTGTGTGAGAGGTGTATTCACGTTTCAGCTCACGGATGGAGAGGAACTTTCAACAACTTAGTACTTATATGGTTCGGCATTTGTTTGGATATATAATGCTTTCAAAGGAGTTTTTTTTTTTTTGACTCTTATCTGCCTTTTGGTGTTCATTTCTTCGCATGGGATCATTTATATCTAATATATTGTTTACCTTGATTCCTTCCATGGGTCCTTTGCTGTCACTCCCTATGACATTTTAAATGTGACATGGATGGAGCCTCAACATAGTATTCCAGACTTTTGATTCTGGTTTATTTCACAAGGGTTAAGCAGGACTTCAATGCGTACAGAGCTATTCGAGAAAACTGCTAAAATGGAAGAAGTTATTTTAGATAAATAGCAATACACAGTCTTATACCCAAGAATGTTAATCACTCCAAAAATTCTGATGTTCCCTATGCAACCGGGGGTTCATTTCCTTTTATTGAAATTAGTAAAACTTAAACTAAAACAAATTAAACATTATGACTCAAAGACAATGGCCAGGCTAGATTATTTATATACAAGATAAAAGAACACAACAGAACTCAGGAAAAATAAGGTTTGAGAACTAGGCCATTTACTGGCAATTTCTCTTTCCACCCTTGTAAATATTGCAACCTATAAGTTGAAGGGCCAAGCTTTGCCGCAATCTGGAAAGGATCTACCCACAACTGTTGGAATTTTGTGTGTTTTCCTTTCTCATCATGGGGGTGGTCCCACTTGAGAACCAAATCTCCTACTTCAAAGTCTTTTGTTCCTGCCTTGTGTTTGTCGAACCATTTCTTTATTACCTCTTGTTGTTGCTTAAAGCGCTCTCTGGCTTTTGATCGAGCCTCTTCTGCTTTCAGGAGATTATATATCCTCATTTGCAAAACTTCATCATCCGACCCTCTAGACTCTTGAGCTATTAAGGAAGAGGGTAGCATGATATTGGGGGGAAGAATGGCTTCTTTACCGTACACAAAAGTATACGGAGATACTCCTATCGAAGACTTGGGGGTAACTCTATCAGCCCAAAGGGAGTTTGGTAGCGCCGAGTGCCAAATCCTCTGGTTTTCTATCACAGTCTTTTTTAAAATTCTAATCAGATTTTTGTTAGTAGATTCGGCCAGGCCGTTTCCTTGTGGATAGTAATTAGCAGAATAATGCAACTTTATTCCTTTCTCATGATCAAAAGCAGTTAATTTAATCGATGAAAAGTAAGTAGCATTATCAAAGACTAACGAAACTGGAACTCCAAACCTGGTCATAATATGGTCCTGTAGGAAGCTGATGACCGCGTCCTCATTTATTTTGCGCAACGGGATGGCTTCGACCCAGTGAGTGAAGTAATCAGTCACAGTCATAATGTACTTGTGTTGTAAGGAAGAGTTCGGCTTTATCTCCCCAATAATATCCAACCCCCATTGCTCAAACGGCTCCGTGATCATTACAGGCTTCAGTGGAGCGGCTGCTTTAGATTGTCTCCCACTACACCTTTGGCAAATGTCGCATTGCCTGACATGGGCGTGTGCGTCTTTGAAGGGCGTGGGCCAATAGTAACCGGCTCTCAGAATTTTGTGAGCTATAATATCTCCTGAAAAATGTCCCCTAGTAGGCCCGTCATGCAAATTGGTCATTACCTTATTTGCATCTTCTTTCTCTAAGCATCTAAGAAGGACTCCGTTGTATTTTTTTCTGAATAATATTCCTTCAGCAATTTGATAGGAGGCTGATTTGAGATGCATCGCTCTTCTTTGCTTAGAATTCCAATGTTCTGGCAACAACCCTGCCTGCAGGTAATGTACGAGGTCTCTATACCAAGATTTGGGAGTTGTAAACAAAGGACATACATCCATCAAATGTAGTTCAACCTCGTCTTCCCAGGCATGTTCATCATTTCCTCCATTTCCCGTCATTAGTTTACACAACCCTTTCCCTTTAACTATGAAAGCTGGCTTGAATTCAAGGTCATACTCCTAAAGAGCTATGACCCAATTGCCCCTTCTTTCTCCTAACTCCTTCTGTACAAAAAGGGACCTCACAGCTGGGTATGGAACGATCACCTTGGTTCGATTTTTTAATATGTAGGGCCTGAATTGTTTCACTGCTTTGAATACTGCATAAGCTTGTTTATCAATAGCCGGGTAATTTAATTCGTCCCCTTGTAGACCAGTGCTCATGAAATATATAGGGATTTCATCCCCCCATCTTCCTTTTGAGTAAGCACGGCTACTAGCGAATCATCAGATGCAAAAGTATACAGAATAAAATCTTTATCGAAACCTGGGCTTTTTAGGGAGGGTGCGTGTGCAATAGCAGTTTTAATCTTTCTGAATGCGTTCTTCTCAATCTCAATCCATTTGAATTGTGCACTTTGCTTCACCATTTGCTGCAGAGGTTTGACAATCTGAGCGAAGTCTGGCACAAATCTTCGTACGAATTTTATTGTTCCCATAAATGATTGCATCCCTTTTTTATTATGGGGCAAGGGAATCTGTTCAATGGCTTTGATCCTTTCCGGATCTATGGATATTCCCTTCTTTGAAACTACGTGACCCAGCAACTTACCCTCTGTAACAACGAACACACACTTCTTGGGATTGAGTGAGATGCCATATTTTCGACAGCGTTCAAAACTCTGCCTTAGATGAAACGCGTGTTCTTCTCTCCTCTTTGAGAATATTGTAATATCATCTAGATACACTACAGTACTATGGCCAATCAAACCACGGAAGGCTATGTCCATAGCCCTCTGAAGCATAGCTCCAGCATTTATAAGCCCAAAGGGCATTCTTCGATAAGCGAAAGTTCCCCATCTGGTCCTGAACGTTGTCTTCAATATGTCTTCTTCGGCTACTAATACTTGATTGTAGCCCGAGAATCTGTCTAATAAAGAAAATAGTTCAGACCCTGAGACCATTTGTAGCAGTTGCTCCATGGGTGGAACAGGATAGTTATCTTTGTCTGAAGCACGGTTTAAATTCCTGAAATCCATGCATAGCCTGATTTCTCCAGATTTTTTTCTCACTGGTACCAAATTTGAGACCCATTCAGAGTGTCTGACCTTAAAAATGATCCTAGCATCCAATAATTTCTTAACTTCACTCTGAATCAGAGGTTCCAATTTGGGGTGCATTTTCCTTAAAGGTTGCTGATAAGGTTTGATGCCAGATCTGATGGGGATAACATGCTGGATGATGCTGGTGTCATATGTCTTTAAATCTTCGTATGTCCATGCAAAAACATCTTTATATTGATTAAAAAGACTGATGAACTTACCTCTTTTTGCTGGTGAACAGCATTTTCCAAGATTCACATATTTAGGATTTGTCTCAGTCCCTAAATTTATCAATTCGAACTGTAGAGATGAGCTGTGAGTCTTCACGTTCACTGGTCTTCTGGAATTTTCATTTAAATAGAACATTCTCTCTAAGGTTCTGACTCCTTTAGGGATTAAATTATCATACTTCAGCTCGGCCTGATGTTCTTCATCATCTATAATCACCCCTTTAAATACCTCATCATTTGTCAAGCATTCTATAATCTGCTGATCGTCGTCGAACACTCGTAGGTTGGTAATCATATCCGGGACCGAGGGCTTGAAAAGCAATTCAATGGAGCATTGATTATTAGTAGGTACAAGCCTAGCAGCTGATGTGGCCAACAAGTCAGCTGCTGCATTTTTAAGTCTTGGAATTGATATAATATTAAATGCATTAAAACATTTGAGTAGCTCCCATACCTCATTTTGATAAGCTTTTAAGTGAGGAGAAATACAATGTATTTGATTCCGAATCTGTTTTACGATTATTTCAGAATCTACAAAAACCTTTAGATTACTTACCTTTAATTCGATTGCTTTCCTTAAACCCTGCACCAACGCTTCATACTCAGCTGTATTATTCGTACATTCAAACTCTAATCTACATGAAAGAAAATGTTTATTCTTCTTGGGGTCGATCAGGACACAGCCGGCCCCTGACCCTTCTAACGTCTTAGAGCCATCAAAAAACAATGTCCAAAAATCACTAACTACTGCCTGAGAATCTATTCCTACTGCTAAGTTGGCACACTTTATCATTGGAAGACAGGCGGACTAGGACATCCTCCATTTCCCCAATTACTTTCACATTCGTCCTATCCAGTTGAACAACTCTCCAAGTAGATGGCTTAGGCTGCCCATTTATCCTTTTACAGACTGATATTGGCATGATGTTAACCGATGCCCCTGAGTCTACTAGGAAATTATGTACGTTGTGATTAAAAAATTCAAAAGTGAGGAGGAAAGGTGGATGTTTGTTCTTAGACTTACCTCCAATGCTGGTTTCTCCGATTTCTTCTTCTTCTTTGGGTCGATTGTCAGTGGGCAGCCTCTCATCTGATGCTTCAAGCGCTTTCAATAGTCTGGCCTTTTGCCGTGGCACTTTACCTATTTCAAATAGTGAAATGTTCGCCTTTACCTTCTTTATATCTTCCACGATGTCATAATCCATCCGCAGTTCAGTGGGATGTGACTCATCAACATTCATTCTTTCTCCATTGGGCTTGGAAAACATATCATCCTGCTTAGGATCTTGGCTAGTAATGGTGAATTCAAGAATTTTATCAGCTGAGGAATTATTTTAAAATTTCTTAACATTTTTCTGAAGCCTTTTAATCTTTGGGAGCATGAGACTGTTTTCTTTAACCGACCCTTGGATCCTTGTTGTAACGTTTGTTTCCATGACGTTCTCGTATCCCCAATTCTTTTCTTCCTCAGCATCGAATAACGAAACAGAGTTCCACAGAACCATGGTCTCTTATTCTTATTCTTTTGTTGAAGTGGTACTATCTTTCCTTTCTTCATCTCCATCTTTTGTCAATTTAGAATCCAACAACTGATTCATGACCAACGTCATTGAGTTTATCTATTGAGGACAATTCTTTTCAGAGTGGAGTTGTTGGTGGAAAGTGCAAAAATTATCCATTCCTACCTCTGTTAAATTCATAGATGCTGAATTATGTGGAGGAGGTTGGGATTGACTGTTATCCTCCCTTTTCTTGTAATAGGGCTTGTATAAATTTTGAGTTTCCTTTTCTTTTTCCAAGTCAATGATTCTGTTAGAAAGCTTCTACATCATTTTTTCCATACTTTCAAAATTTGGTGATTGCTCTTCCTTAGGCTTAGTGAGCAACGAGGCTTTCCTTCCCACACTTTTCTCTCGTAACCATTTGGGATAATCTTCGATACTTTCTCTTTCAGCCTCTACCTTTTCTGCCTCCTCATAAGTTTCTGCTAAAGTGGGCTTGGCCTTCATTTTGGTGAACATGGCCAGCTCGAGTCCTAAAGCAGAAGTATAATATTCAATCAGGACTTTATCCGAAGGTTTGTCAGTTTCAGAAAAATTATTAAGGTACGCTGCAAATCTTTGAGTGAAGCTGTGCACCTTCTCCTTTATCTTTTTCTTCAAGGCGCATAGTCCTTTCATAAGGGCTGTATGAGTCTTTTGAGTTGCATACTTACTTCTAAAGATCCTTTCAAAGGTATCCCAATCAAGGATAGAGTTTGCAGGCAAACCAAAATACCATGATGCTGCAGCTCCTTTAAGGGTGTGCAGGAATAGTCTGCAAACTATATCCTCATGCTCCCCAACCATTAACCCTTCTATTGCCAAGTAAAAACTTTGCAGGTGGTCATCTACTAGTATCTTCTCACTTGGGTCGAATTTGGGGAGCATCTTTTCAAAGGATTGAGGTAAATCATGTAACGGAGGTGTGAGGTTTGAAGGTGAGCTGGCTCTCCAGGCAGGTGGTGGATTCGGTGGGTTGGGTGGTTGATTGGCGTTGACGCCTGCCATGAGTCTGGGTGGAGAGTGAGGATGTGAGAAAACAGGAGTGTGAGCAGAAGAACTATGAGGAGTCTCTGGGCCTTCCTGATTCAAAGGCAGTACAACTTCCTGTAAGGCTGTTTCTACAAGTTCTTCCCAATCCTCAAATAGCACTGAGTCTTCCAATATGGGACGATCTTTCCTTTTATATTCTCTTCTGGGAAATTCAGGGATGATCGGTAATCCTCCAATCTTCTGCACGTATGCCCTAGTGTGTCTTCTCAGATTATTAACAACCTTGTTGTCAACAGAAAACAAATGTTCTCTACTCCTTTCTTTCGGAATTGGATTATGAAGCCCACTGCTTTCTGAACTGTTACTAGTGGAATAGTCTCGGGAAAACAGGTTTCCTTGGCTAGCCATGCACTGGCGACCCTCCTTCTAGTGCCAGAAACTGTTGAGGCCTAGAAATTCGTAGGCAACAATAGCAAGGGATTCTCCCCAGTCAACGTTCCCAACTAGCCCGTGATTGTTTGGTGTAGGGAATCCGTCCAGTTTGCGGTCCGGCTACCGTAGGTCAAGTAACAAAAAGGGTTTACCAGTTGTGGCTCGGTCCACCGTATATATTTTTGTATTTTGACTTAAAGTATGAGATGCATGTGCCTAATTAACAATGCAGGATGATAAGGATACAAGGAGTAATCACAATGTGATGCGCAGGTTCTTGCCTCTCGTCTTAGAACTCACAAGCATCTAAATCACATATATTGCGAGAAAATAAATACTAACTAAGCTATCTCTAGAGAGCTTGATATTAATTCATGAGTAATGCACTACTGTCCATGTGTTATGGCAAATCGCAGATAGCTGTTCATATAACCAAACATATAAACATGAATAAAAGTATACATGATAAGATAGCTCATCAATGGTTAAAAATCCCATTACTCATAGTGGAAAAAATCATAAAGAATACTAAAGAACATTCGGATAAGAACATAGGTTCATGATATTAGAACTCCCTCACAGTTACCAAGACACAGTTGAAAACGAAATAGTTCCCATTCAACCTCGCTCATTTGACCACATTGATACATTCCACATAGCACTTTCTCCAACAGGGAAAATTTGCAATTCCTGGTTTGTAAAATGAAATAGTTTCTCTTACAAGCAATAGTTTACAAGTTTTTTGAGGGAAAAAAGCCCCTCTCAGTTCTAACTTTCCAATATTTAAACTAAAACAGCTAAACATTTGGGTTTCCCCCGAACGTGTGACCTCTTGGTCCCTCAAAATGTTTCATATTCCCATTTTATTTTTCGGTATGTACTCATGATCCGCGTGGTAACTGATAGATATTTCAGGTGTGCTCCTTTGTCGCTACTGCTTTTGTCTTCTACTCCACTTGCCCTTCTTGTGATCCTGCTGGATACGGTTCAACCTTTTCCAAAACTACCCAGCTATGCCTTCGCGCCGTGGTAGTCTGACAGTCCCTTGAGTCCACCTACAATTAATCAATGTGCATCATTCACTGGGATTGCATTCTAACACAAAACGTCAAATTATATAAACCAAAACGGCTAATCAACAGGAAAGGCCATGTGCATTATTGTTATGAGAACTTAACAAACGCTGATACCACCATCTCGTCTACCTACGGGTTCGAAAGAAATCACCAATCGATGGAAAACGAAAGACTCATCGACGACTGAGAACGCTAACATCGGCAGGGTAGACTCATTCATAGCCGCATAAGCGGGTCTTAACAGGCGACGAGTATTGCAAAAACACGTGGGCCCATTGGAGTCGAAAGAGTTATGACCTAAGCTATGGGCGGGAAAACTTCCAATCAAAAATCGGAAGGACATTGACATCGGAATACGAGTGCTTTGCAAAGCCGCAACGACGGAAAAGAAAAGACTTCAGACATGAGACTAAAAGACAGACACGCATCGGCGAGCGAAGTGCTTTACATTTCGGGTGCTTAGCTACTTTGGGAGCCGCAACGGCGGAAGACGAACAGACAAGAGCCTCCGATCAAATAAAAATGCTAAGTGTTTGAAAACTTAAAAATTCAGCAACGGTTAGAACTGTTTCACCTCAGAGACAGTGGTCTTACAAAGAACAAAAGGTCCGATTTATCTTCGAGCAGCAAGTAAGATTCAAAATTTGTGACCCACAACAATTTTCAAACACAAGCAACCTCCGAAAACAGGATGAGAGTTAATCTTTCAAAAAATCATTCAAAATTAAAGCATGACCAAAAAGGTTCACGGATCCAAACGATTCAAAGCAACACTGAATCATGAGGAGGGGACCAAAATTTGAAAAATTTGGGGAGAAGAGTTGCAACTGCAATAGGTGGTCTCTAATTTCTCCATGAATATTTGAATGTTTGTATTTCATGATGCTTTTGTTCTAAATTATAATGCTAATAATTATAATTGCATTAATTTATGACACTTTTTTTTATAATGTTTGAAAAAAAATTTAATGGCAAAAAGAGAGAAAAACATCTTTTAAGGATTAAGGTGTAGGTATGGAATCTTCATTAGGAGAAAAAATGGCTTTAAGTAAATATGTTATATTGATTAAGTTGGATTCAATTTTTGCATCTCTATAAATTTCTAGGAGGTTAAACTCCATCTTATAATTGGTTGAGACAATAAGGATGTATAATAAGTATTTAACAAATTAGATGTATGCTTAATATTTATTCACCTTATTCTATGGTTTGTAAATAGGCACGTTGTTTTGATTTGTAAATTAAAGTCATGGTTGTATATTTCAATAAAAATATTTGGTATATGTATCAATATATAATAATTAATTTATATTTGATTAATTAATGTAAATTTATAATAACATAATCTTATGTTAATATAATAATTTATATAATTAATACAAATCTATATTATTTTAGAAATTATATATATTCATTAACAAACTCAAATTACATGAATATTTGATATTTTAATCTTGCATAGTTTGAAATTATTATTCAATTCAAAATTATTATAATGTTATTAAATAAAATTTGCAAAAAATAATATTAGCAAAGTAATACAACAATCCTTTAAAGATAATAACATTGTTACATCAATAATTAATTGCAATTTTTTTAACACTGGCTAGCTTTAAACCTTATTTTATAGGATATAAAATGTGTTTCTTGAATGTGGACAAAAGTTATATTATATAATGAAGATCATCATGATTAACAATAATTAATAAGTTTGGATAGTGCAACTTTTGGGTTTACAATTGTGAGAAACTGTTCTTTTAATTAAGTATTTGTATTTCTTCTTATTATAGCTTTGATATTTGTCATTGTAAACTGAGTTATTGTCAAAAAATTTAAAATGTTCAATGATAAATATATAGTCATATTGATGTTCATATTTACATTTTTTTTCATGTTCATATTCATATATTATAATAATATTACATGGTAATACTTGACCTTTTGTTATGATGTTTGTCAATTAGACTTATATCAATTAAACAATATTTATTTATGTTTATCATTTGAATATATAATTAAGCTATACACAACATTATACGATGAAAAGTTAATTTCCTTGTTAAAATCATGTTATATAATATTTCGTAACGCTCAACATATAGCTGCAACAAAGCAAATATATTATTATATATGTATAATACTATGACAAATATTATTACATTATTAAGAAAATTACAACAAATTATAATATCCATAGAAATTAGATAAGAACAATATGAACACCAAATTAATATATATATATATATATATATAAACATGATATTATGACAAATTTAACAACAATAATAAAGCATAGAGTTGCTACAAATTCATCCATAATTTACAATGCAATTTATGATGATTTGGTCGACTAAATAAAAACTTGGTGATTTAAATACCACATGATTTTGAATAGTACAAGGTTCTTTTAGTACATAAGAATACGATCATCATCATTTTCAACACCTAACAAACATAAACATCATGATCATGCCATCATAAACATAAACATAAACATCATCATACTAGCATAAACATAACCATAATTTTTTTTTAAAACATAAATGCATCATCACCATTCTCATGACATAAACATAAACATACCATTATTACCATTGTAAGCATCTAAGAAACATAAAAATAAACACCATCATATATACCACCATACCATCATTAACATAAAACCGAAAATAAACATGAACGTACCATCATAAACATTACATCACATATTCATGTAACATATGCAACTAATATATTTAAACATCATCTAAGACACATAACTAATAATACACATAAATATAATTTACGTTCCATGATGATCATTTTCACCACATAAATAAATAAACACCAAGATAAACATTGACATCAACATAAACATAAACATGAAAAATAAAGTATATATATAGATATGAACATATATAACATCAAATACATGATACATTATGTCAAATATAATAATATATCTCCAGTGTACGACCCTCTCTCATCATCTCTAAAACAAAAATCATTGAAGTAGGAACTGATGGATGGTCAGGTCGTTCGAGCAATAGTAGAGGAGATGATGATGTAGGATTGGGAGGAAGTTCGAGTAGGAGTATAGGACTGGATGATGATGAAGGTGGAGGAGGAGGGCATGGTGGAGGAAAAGGTCAATGAGACATTGAAGTTCAAGGAGGAGGATGTGGAGGGCGAAGAGGTGAAGGCTGAGGAGGACGTGCAAATGAGGCATCCAGCTGAAAGTGTGCACTGAAAACATGTTGCATCAATAGTCTCATATGATGAGGAATAATCGTCCATATCTCTGCAAGCTTAGGGTCCTCTTAAATGTCATATGACCACACAAGATGAACACCTACATCTGCCAAAAATTTGTTCGACCTGTTTGCCACATCCTAAATATACCTATCACGGTGCATACATGGACGGTATCCAAGATTTCTACTAATGAATTCATGTGGGTCGGCCTTATCCTACTCCTCCATATCCTCATCATCATGAGTGAGAGGAGGAGGCCCGACCTCTGCATCAAATATGCCTATATCTGCAAAATATATAGTATAGAATAACAATTAGATAATTTCATTAAAAAAATTAATATTTATATCATATTTAATTTGCATTAAGTCTACAGAGAATAAAATGCAACTATAGTAACTTAAACATAATATTAATATTACCTCTCTAATCAAGTGGCTCATCTGGTGTGAAGAAGATCTTTGGGAACCCTCTCTAGTCCAAGCTAGCATACAGATATGGCACCATCTCAAGTGCATGGTCGTTCTCACTCGAAAAAATCTCTAGCACATCTGAGGTGATCCTCGATGGGGACTCAGGTTTCCCCCTCTTGGGAATCATCTCCCCCCACATGCGCATATGCACCTCATTCATCATCCTAGAAGGTAGGCACCCAAATGATGTCCCAGTGGCTTGAAACCTCTCAAAAAATAAACAAAAATATCTAAATAAAAAATGGAATTTGGTCCTCCCAATGATGAGTGCACAGCATCTATCCAAAGCATAACAAAATTGTTGAAAAAAAATGGTATACCACCTAATGCATCTAGGTCTCTGCATTGAAGAGTCATAACACAACTAGGGGAAATTAATACATTTCCCATAAAAAGTGGAGTGCGTTAGCATCATAAGCATAAGAGAGAGGCACCTAACATCCTCTTGACCAAAAGAAGATATCCAAAGTTGCCCACCACTCCCATGAAGATTAGAAATATGGGAAACAACATCACTGATATATCTCAAAGAGTAAGCTGGTTGACTCTCTATTGCATCACCAACTGGGACATCAGGGAACTAGGGTAAATCCTCCCCTCTCCTAGATAGCCCAGTGATGAAAAAAATATCCTACTCATTGGGTCGGAACCATTGACCACCGCCAACAAAAAATTCATGCCTTTGATGATCCCAACTTCAGATAAACTGACATAATAATGCAAAGTTTCCCTTATGGGATGTAGCTTCCTGATGGAACTTCAAGAGGCCAACAATTCTCAAGAGCTCTCCAATCTGAGCAGAAATGGGGCGAGGGTACAAATCCCTCTCCCTCTCCCTAGCCTCCCATTGTTTAACCATGTTATATTGGTCAAGATGATCACGCTCCTATTGAGCAGCATGTCATCAGTCACGCCTATGTTTAACGTATTTAATACAATTAAAATAAGATTTAGTAAATCAATAATAATTTTTTTTTGGAAAAAAAAAATTCTACCAGTGCGCCAAAATAATAGAAGCACTTCATAAGCGGTGCTTTATTTTCACAAATGCAACATTTACAGTTATCTATTACAATCCTTCTGCACCAATATTATATTTTAATATATTTAAACTCAATATAAACATACAATCAAATATACGAGGCACCGATACAATTATAAAATGGACTGAATAATTTCCCAAAATCAAATTAACTCACACGTGCTTCCTATTTTATAAACGTATAGTTAACCATTTTCGATAAATGTAATGTCGGTTCTCCAATGTCACATCAGGGCACCGATACTAATGTACTTACGTGGAATTGGCACACTAACATTAGAATTTTGTAAAAGTGTTTAATAATACAATGTCAATGCATTTAGTTCAAGTAAGTGCAACGTTAACAGTGTGTTTACTTCAACCAAACACATCGTTTAATAAAAACCATTACTAAAATTTCAAAAAATATTTATGGTGCGCTTAAATTCCCTAGACGTACTGTATAATTAATTTCTTAGTTTACTATGTAATGCTAAATGGCGTGTTTGTAATATTTAAACACACCGTAGAACTGGTTCTCTAAAATATTGAACGCATCGATTACCATTTTTACGTTCATTTTTAATTCTTATGTTTTGGTACGTATCTTATCGGTGCACCAAGGCCACATCAGAGCACCAAAACCGGTGTAGTGACATGCCCTTGGTGCATTGCATAATTTAATTTTTTTTAATACTATATGTTTTCCATTTACAAATTTTATGTTTTCTATTATATATTTACGGGAAACTATGTGTTCCATCCATTCGTCTTGCACTGTTTTCGGTGAGGCCTGTAAAAATTTATAGGGTGCACTAAAGTTTGGTGTGAGCCAAATGACTTGAACACACCACATAAAATTTCTAATTTTTTTAAATACGAAAAATTAAGGTTTAAATCAAAAAATTAATCAGTTCAAAAATTAAATTATTAGGTAAGAAACAACTTACTTAATGAACGACCCTTTGTGGAGGCATCCTGGCGATGTAAGGAAAATTTGAATTTTAACCATTGTTTGTCAAAATTCAAACTAACAGCAGCAACCAATACGGATGAAGAATGTGTCCACGTGGAACAAGGATGTCAGGGCCTCCAAGTGGGTAAAGTTTCACACTGGTTCTCTTGGGTGAAAGCATACTGAGTAGTGGTAAAAATGAATTTTACCTTTTGGTTTGTTTTTTTACTAAACCATGTTTCGGTGTGTTTTAGGTAAAGTGCACCAGTGTGGAAGAAAAAGTTGACGCACAAGATAATAGGGTTTTTTTAAAAATTAACGGGTTTTCTGGTGAATTTTTAATGTTTACAACTGGTGTATTTGGTAAATACAAATGCATCAATGCTTATATATTATACCGATGCACTGTCAAGCAAGGTTTGTAAATGCAATTTAAATGAATTTTGTAATGAAATTATTTATAGTAGATGCGGTGCATTTAGATGTATTAAACACAATGGGTCATTATATTATAAACGCACCATTGCATTTAATACATATAAACACACTGATGAACGGTTTTTAAATAATACAAGTTTTAAATTAATTTTTCATTGATTTATATTTTTTTCTTTATTTTAGTGCAGTATTATTTAGGTCTGCACCAATGCAACATAGTAGGAAATGCATCGGTGCATTTTTTATGTAAACGCATCGATTAAAAATATATGCTAAAACCTCTGCCAGAAACTTCCGTTATAAATGGATTTTTAGCTCCTTTTTATGGGATTCTATTATAACCGCCACTACAGGTCCCTTTCCTTGTAGTGAATTACCTCCCTCCATCCCTTCATAAATAAGGTGGAAAGCTTAATGAAAGGTGTGCATTCTATGATATCATGGAAATTTACCTTAAATGATTGCTAATTTAACTTGAATATCTCTTAGAGGGATTGTTGTGCATGCATTTCCAGAATGGAACTATCTTGGCCATCCTTGTCATTCAATTTAGTGACTTTTATATTAGACTCTTGGAGGCATGAGTTCAAGTCCCTACCATTATCCTACATCAGCTTGTGGGAAGGCATTTTTTCCAAACCTAATTAACGAATGTCTTTCAATTTTACCTGAATTAAAATCCAAAAATCCAATTCTATATGAACAAGTTTCAAGTTTTCAATTGCATCTTCTTCCATTTCTTTTCATATGTAACCTCCTCTAAACATTTTTTTTGAAAGCGTAAAGAATGTTAACTATAAATTATTCTTAATCCCTCAAGTTCTTGTTTGACTGAATATACTTATTGAACATTGCTTCAGGCATCAGCGGTGATAGTGCACAACAAGAAGAGAATTGGTTACTCTTATGAGATTGGCTTGAAGTTTCAAGGTGAGGCTTTTGTATGATCATGAATTGTTGTATAATATTGGCTTGTAATTTGAATCAAAGTTTCTCTTGAAATAGGGGAGTAGTTAATTGAAGAAGAAATGAAGCAAATTTGGGGCACTTTAAATGTTCTAGAGGCTTCTTTTGGTGATTTGGAAGATATGCAGGTGTGTATATGAAAGTAATACATTGCTTGAATATTTGTTATGTAATAAGGAAAACATATTATGCTGTTTCCTTTTTGTTCATATTCTATATAATATATTATTTATAAAAAATTAAAAAAGGAAGAGACAATTCTAAGAAAGATGATCCATGATGACAGTCGGTGCATGAATTACTATGCATCCATGAGTTACTGTTATTTATCACTTTACAAATTCACATCGAAGGTTCATAATTATTCAACAACCATATCCACATGCCCAACATAGAAAAAATTTGATCAAACTTCTATTAACTACAACTGCAATGATATTGGACTTATATTTGTGCACCAAGGACTCTGTAAGTATTTTGTGTGTGAATTGCTTTGTCTAACTACACTAACATGCTTGATTGTTTTCTTGTGTTTTTAATAGTTAATGGATTACGTTGCATAAGAGATATTAGTGTGATCAAGTTTTTTGACCATGCAATTGGTTTGTAATGCTAGTATTGTGCAACAAGAATTTTAATGTGCCTTTGACATAATAATATTAATATTCACCAATTTGATTCAAATCGAAGTTTGTCACTATAATGAGAAATTTGTGTTGATGATACTACACTATTCCACACCTCATATGCAACAACCATGTCCACATGCCCATAGATAAACAAAATTTGATCGAACTTTTATTGACTAGAACTCCATTGTTCATGGTCTTGGTTAATTTTAATCAGATCACTCTTCAGTGTTGATTGTTTGTTGTTTGAATTTAATTTCTTCTGAAAAATCACACAAGGATATACAACAACCAAATAGACAGACATGGTGTACATATGAGCACTTGTATAACTTGACTTACCTAAAAACTAAACAAACGAAGAGAATATACAAGACTAATGGTAGAATGACGCCTCATAAACAATGACTACAGTCTACCAATAATAGACCAATCCATTGCTCCTACCTAATGTACCATTTTTGTAAGATCAAATGATGCCACATTTCCTTGCAAACTTCTAAGGACAGTTGCAAAATTTTAGTTGATATATTCTTCATAACCAAGATCATGTCTCATCTTTTTTGTTTGGGATATTCTAGGTTTGCACATGCCAATCCCTTTGTTTGAAACAAGCACATAAGTAATCTTGTTTCAAGTAAATGTGAATGAGAGATGTTTTTGATGGCATGAATATGTTAGGCACCATGAGATGAATGCCAAAGGATGAACCATTAATCAAAAGCACTTTCCTTTGGCTAAACTACTATTGCATGGGGTGCTCCATGAGACAAGTCAAATAATGATAAAATATTGCAGTGGTTAAAACCTCCAAAAAGATGAACTCAAGAAGAGTGGGATGAATAAAAAATGTGTTATTGTTAATATGTCATTTATTGTTAATATGTTTGTATCTTGATTCTTTGCAATTAATGTCTCATCAGTAGTTATATAATATCATGGAAGTGGGCTCTAATCATGCCTTTCAACTGGTGTTCTGAGAGCTTCAAGGGGTTGCTAAGGTCTTATAGTTATCTAAATGGTACTAAAGGTAACACTGAAGTTCCACCCAATGCTTCTTGTGTTGTTGTAGAGTGTCTTGTTGGAGGAACACTAAAGTCTTTCCTTATAAAGAATCAAAGAAAAATACTAGATTTTAATGTTGTGATCCAATTAGCTTTGGACCATTCAAGAGGGTGAGTTTTTTATCATATTCTAACAAAGAAAATGACAAATTACAACTATTACTATAGTCAACTTTGCACTAGCATGTTAGTGTGGCATTTGGTAATTAATTTTGAATAGCTATGTATCTTGATATGTATGTAAAGCACATTTTATACCTGTATCTATTTTTATCATGATTGCAAACCATTATTTTTCTATTCAAGTGGTATCTATTATAACTTTACATGTTATCTCTATTTCAAGTTAAGTTATCTTCAATCAAAGAAGATAGTTCATAGAGATGTAAAAACATAAAACATGTTGGTAGACAAAAAATGAACATTTAATATAGTAGACTTTGTTACTGATGAGATAGGAACTCTTGGTTACATGGAACCAAAGGTACATGACTGACTTGATGTTATATATTTTGCAAACAAAGTTTTTTCTTTTCTGAAAAAATTATTTCCCAAAACTTTCATGTTCTATAGAAAGTATTTTAAAACTTGAAAGTCTTTTAAAGTTTTTTGATTTCATAAAACTTCACCAAATAATTTTGAATTGTTAATGAATCAGATGAATTAATCTTTATATTGGTTTTGTATTCCTCTAAAAGAAATAATTTGTGCAAAGATGTTTGTGGCTGACAATGCAAATTCAATTTCATCTTGTTATTTGGTTCTTATTTATGTTTCTTATCATAGAGTGGCAGTGCATCTTACTAAATATATTAAGTTGATTCTAGTCCTTGATGGAAAACCATACAACAGAAAATGTGATGTTTACATCTTTGGCATGTGTCTATAGGATATAAACTGTTATGATATGCCATATGCATACTTGGAGTTTTGTAGATGTGACTTCCACAATTGTCAAACAGGTGAATTAATCATTATCACATTTACTTTGTAAAACAATTTAAGATTTAGTGTCTTTAGAGTTCTTCTCTTTAAGGGTTCTATCTCAATGGAAGAGCACCTTCCTTAAAGGCAAGAGGTTGGTGGTTTAATTCCTCTATGCCCTATCTACATAAATCAATGACTAATTAAATCATCAGCTAACAAAAATCAATGACTAAATAAATGGCCATTTAACAACAATCAATGACAAAATAAATGCCCAATTAACTGCACTTAGTGACTAACTAAATGACCAGTTAATCGTAAGCACAGACTAAATACATGACCAATTAACAATAATCACTGACTAAATAAATGATCAATCAACAACAATCAATGACTAAATAAATGACCAATTAACAATAATCAATGACTAAATATATGACCAAATTGACCAATCAGAACAACTAATAAATGACTACAAACATTTAGTCACATATTTAGTCGTGTTATAAGTGAGTGGAAATAAATGAATATTAGTCAAGTGACTAAATTTAGTCATTTATATGCAATTTTTAGTAGTTTTTTTAGTCATTTATCTCGCTTTTTATACTAGTGTAGTTTGCTTGTGCTTACTGAAGCTACAAAAACAATCAGCAAGTGAACATTCTACACGTGGTTTAGAAGGATAATTTTTCTATCCATAAAGGTGTTGGAAAGGTTCTCTTAAAAATATGTATGTGTAAAAGAACAATGGCATAATTATAATGGTGGACTACTCATATGACACGTTTTCTTAGCAATATAGAATCTTAAATAGCTTCGATCGAAGGCCACCGTAAATGTTCACCCGCGTTAACATTGAATTGCTAGACTACATTTATTAGGGGTTTAGTTCTGTTGCTAGTAGTACACAATCATGTTGCAATGATGAGCATGCACAGATGTTAACTGAACGAGATATTTGAGAGTAGTGGGACAAGAAAATAGAAAATTACATCCAGAACTATGCAAGATGGAATAAGTTAACAATTGCACATGAAAAGGAGAAGTTTTTCATTGGGCCCCATGAAATATTTATAGAATTCGTTTCCCATGAAATAAAGAAATTTTCACTGAGATTGATGTATATGCTCATGTTTATTACAATGAAAAAAAATGTTTGAATTGAATAAAAGAATTTCTAGAGAAACAACCATCTCAAAATATCATTATTGCAAGATATTTGAAAGTCAAATTGGCATTAGTAGAAAAAGGAGGAGGATATTTAGTTAGAGATCATTCAGAGAATAGGTTGAAGATAACATACAGGAGTGGTATTTAATGGAAATCAATCCCAAGAAAAGTAAATACACTTAGATAAACAAGAGGCAAGGCCTAGGTCATGTAGTAGCTTGACTTGGCATATTTCTTATTCAACAAACCTTTTTATTCACAATAATTCATATTAACCAGATGCATAATACTTGACCACTCATTAGATCCAAGAATATATTTTACATATGGAATCCAATATATAGGCATGCCTGATTGATGTATATGCTCATGTTTCTTACACTAAAAACAAAAAATGTTTGAACTAAATTAAAGAATTTCTAGAGCAAAAACCATCTTAAAATCTCATTATTGTGAGAGATTTGAATGTCACACTGGAATTAGTAGAAAAAAGAGGATGATCTCCTGTTAGAGATCATTTAGAGTGGGATTTAATGGATATCAATCCCAAGAAAAGTAAATACACCTAGACAAACAAAAGGTAAGGTCCAAGTTATGTAGCAGCTTGACTTGACATATTTATTATTCAATGCACATTTTTACTATTAGGGATTGACATTACCTATTATATAATTCCATTTGGTATTTCATGTCATAAACCCATGATCTATGTATCCATAGAAAAAGGGAATATTTAGGACATATTCCTTTTCAATTTAGTCCAATTGGGATATGGGTTCACGGAGACAGTCCATAAATCCTCGAATGCACTATTGTAGGGATCTCCTTATTTTTTGTGGGAAGGGAAGATATCAATGACTAAAAGAGTCCTTAAATATTGTGCTAAATATTCTATTAAACCCCCTCAATAAGACCATGATTCGCTTCAAGTTGAATTGGAACAACAACAACTTAAAATGGAATCATGCGAAATAACTAAAGAAGAAATGAAAAAGAAAGAGACAATGTAATCTCAATTGCACAAGGCCCATTGTGTAGAAAAATAATATTATGGATAAATGGAGGGTATAATAATAAAACCTATTTTCACAAGCAATATCAAGTCAATAGAATAAAAAATAACATCCAAGAAATAAAGAATGGGGTGGGAGAAATAATGTGTGAATTTGAGTAAATAAAAAAGCAACCTATGTTCATTTTAAAACAATCTACACATAATAAGGAGACAAAGGTGTGACATATAGAGATGAGCTCCTTACACATACCCCCCAAATCATATCTCAAGAAGATAATTCCATGCTTTTATGGTTTATAATAGAAATTGAAATTGTCCAGACCATTTGGAATCATGAACCAAATAAATCTCTAGGGATCAATGGTTTCTCCATCAATTTTTTATAAATCCCGCTAAAATATAATTAAAAAATATTTGTGTGTAATGATTATGCAGTCATGTAATGATTATGCAATCACATCAAAAGTTGAAACTAAAAGGAGGAAAAAAATCAACATTTCTATCTCCTATCCTTAAAGAGTCCTCTCCCTTTTAGTTCTCTTGATTCAAGCACATCTCCATTTTTAATGCCTCTTACAAAATCCTACCCAAAATCTTGGTCGACCATTTGAAGGGGATAATGCTAGAGGATAATTCTCAGAATCAAGGTTTATTCATTAGAAAAAGATAAATATTTGATAATGTCATTCTTGTTCATGAATCTATTCATTCAAGTAAAAGAGGAAAGGAGAAAGGAATGATTATTACAACTGGCATGGTCAATTCCTTTAATCAAGTGAGGCATGACTTCCTCTATCAAGTCATGAACATGATTTTGTTTGACAAATATTTCATTACATGCCAATGCATTTATTGGATGCCCATGGATAACAACTCTAGTGAATGGAAGGCCTACTGACTTCTTTTAGACAAGAAGGTGTATAATATTGGATTCCATCTTTCAACTTTTTTGCACATCATCATGACTAATGTATTAAGTAGGAAGCTGGAGGAAGAAATAAGACAGGGGAATAATCCAATGTTAAGAATGGTTTTTGGGCTCAAATAAATAAATCATTCATAGTTTTTTAATGGTACACTTCTCCTTGAGGGTGCATCTATAACCATAACTCAACGTTTTGGAACAATTATGTAATCTTTCTATAGAGAATCAAGGGAAGTATAAACAAAAATAAAAACAACATATACTATTGGAATTTTGGATCAAAGAATCATGATAGCCATTTCAAGGATATTAGGGATGCAATCAATAGTTAACTAGGACAGCTTCAAATACTTGGGTATGTCTATCACCTTCTCATCGCCAAAGGTTGAAGTTTGAGAGACTATAATTATGAAAATAAAGAATAAACTGACATAGTGAGTATTTAAATGGATCAACCCAACAGGTAAGTTAGTTATTCTAAAAGCATTTATCTGAACCATTTCAATTTTTCAATGTGAAATTTTTCTTATTCCAAAAAGTATATTAAACTAAATCAACAAAATTCTGAGGACATTTTTGTGGAAGGGGGGGGGGGGGATATTAAGAAATTCAATTACTTAGATGGATTATAGTTAAAACTCCTCTTTCTTCAGGTGGATTGCAAATAATATATCCTCATCTTGTAAATCTTGCTTCGGGGGCCAAAATCCTATTATGCATAATTTCTTAGAAAAAATACTGAGATAATCAAGTTACATAAAAATATCTTAAGGGAAACAAATTAAGAATCCTTGACAAGACAGTCAAATATGTCAATGGATCTCATATATGGAAATTGTGCAAAAAATCTTGGGAGTTTTTCAAAGATGAACTTTTATTAGATTTCAAGAAATGAAAAAGAATAAATATTTTGATGAATAAGACTTAAGAAACCACAATTGCCTTAGGGGCATACAAGAAATAAACCCCCTCGCCCCCCCACCCCCCCACCAACCCCTTCTCATCCCACCTTATCTTCTTGTATCTCTAAATTTGTGAAGTTAACATCGAACATCCAATAATCCTTTGGAATCTCTTTGTCTAGCCAATCCCATATACCTTCTCTTTCACCAACATCAATCAACACATATATTTAATGGTGAGGCTAAGCACATGAAATTTGAAATCAAACAAAAACCACATACTTGGGCCTAAATTGTGTTGGATAATGGCTTCCACCCATTTAGGTGAGGAAATGGTTGCATAAATTCATTTACCTTAATAAAAAAAATAAAATTCATTGATATTAGTCCAAGGACATTTTTAAGAAAAAATCCTATAACTTTAGCAAACACAGAATATGAATCTTAAGAATCATAGATTTATTACACTATGAATGATGGATTTGAGACAAGGTTCTTTTATCCCCCAATACGTTCCATGATACTATCATAATTGAGAGTTTTCATGAAGATAATCCATCATCTCCTTTCTTTCACACCCTAAAAAGGTATCAAAGGGGTTTGGATCTTTTACACTTTGTGTATGGAGTGAAAAAATTCATTCAAGCCTTTCTATTTTATCTCTTGTTTGGATTTCATTGCTGAAACCAATCATTTGGGAAGCATCTAATAACAAGGGAAAATTTTGAGTTCAATGCACCCACATGTGATCACTCCCCTCCTTCCCCCCCCAACCCCCCTTCATAGAGCATTAGTTTGGGATTTGTTGGGAATGTATTTGACTAGCACAAAACTTAAAAATTCCTTTTAAGGAAAACTTGAAGTGAGAAAAGGATTTAAGAAATGTTTTTGTTCCTCGGGTACTACTTGGGACAATTGGGTTTAAGGGGCTTTCACTTTCTTAATAGGTTTATTCCAACCTGCACTATCTACTTATGTTGAGGCTTTGGTGGAACAATCTGTCATTCCAAGCATTGGGGGTGAACTATATTCATCTTTTTCAAGAAGGGTACAATAGTTTTGTCAGTTAGGTACTTTGACACCTAAAGTAGGTTTTTGGGAGAATATTATACCAAATTGCTTGGCAAACAACTAACTCCCCCTTTAAAGTATATCATCAAAGCTAGTAGATAGAAATAAACACAAATAAAAAATGGCAACTTCACTAGAGAAAGTGGTCAAATAGACAAGTTGTTGGTATTAAATTTGTTGTATGAGGGTGGCATTTAGTTTCAAAAGGATCATGTCATCATTTAACTCTGGGATTATGCTCAATTATCATCTATTTAAATTTATATTCTATTCAAGGAATGAAGTGCTTGGCCTTCAACATAAATTCATAGTCATAATGGGCTCCCTTTCATCAATGCCCTACTTTCTCCATCCATACCCTCTAGTTCAAAAATGGCCAAATAGATATGTTAAATTTTTTCTTATTGGGGGACTTGTAATAAAACCCCTTTCTAGTGGTAGCTCATACACCTATCTTGACTTTATATCTTACTGCTCATTCTACCTTTTATTAATGTTTTTTGACCACTTGAAGAGTCTAGGGTGTGGAGATAGAAAAGATAGTGTCTTTTTAGAGGAACTTTTCTCGTGGTATAAAGTGACCCAATGCCAAGAATGGAAGTACTATAATAATGTGTAACAATATACTAAACTAAATAACAAATTTTTGAGGTCACCTACACACCCAATGTTGGAAAGCACCTAGTAATCCTAAAATATGGAGGAATATATCTCCATGAAATAATACTCAGTAGAGTAATATATTGTATATTGATAATAGAACCCATTAATTGAAGTGATTGGGTGGCGAGGGGGAACTTTGGGGGGATATTATAGAACACCTATATATTAACTTGTCTATAAATCACTGATAATCTCAACTAATTTAGTGATTGGCATTGATTATATTGCAAAATAAAATTGTATTCACAAAATATGTTATGTATAGATCCTATTACTAATCACTTATTAAATGTTATAAAAATATTAACCCTCTTTAATTAGAAATGTCCCTTTTTATCATATTGGGTCATTACTATCCCATGAACCCAACTACTAATAAATACAATATGATAATTATTTGCATTCCATAAGTCTTCTTATCATTGGTTGTTTTAGGGACAAAATATGCTCTTTTTTGTGAAAATGCTTGGAGCTAAAAGCATAAGGAAGAAGCAGATAAAACAACAATTGGTATTTGAATATATTTTCTTATAGTGACACTAATAAGATAGATTCATACACAAACCCCAATTATTTTTTACCTTTTCACTTAATCCCTTGTGAGGTGTTTTTCCCTCAAAGCTACATCTGATATTGACACTAGTAATGCTTGAGAAATACTCAATAGGATGCTTGGACTTTCCAATGCCATTATCAATGTGTTGATTTTCATATGCTCTTCTACCAAATATTAATGCATAGAAACCATTTTTTCATTGAAATGTTCCACGAGAAGATGATCATATCAAGCAATTTTTTTCTCATCAAATTCAATTATGGTATCCTCTTGTAAGTCCACTTTGTAAGGCGATTCAACATTCCATGCACTAGGAGATTCGTCGAGGAGAGGAAGATATCCGTGGAAGAGAAGTTAAGTGTTCAATATTTCCTCTTCTAAATCCTTTTTACATGGAGACTCATCATAAATACGAGTACAATCAGCAAATAGAATATGAAAGTAGTTATTTTCACACCACTAGAAGATATCTCCAAAGCATTCTTTACAAGCATATTCCATATCTAAACATGAATATATCTTGTTACAATATTCAATACTTATGCCAAGTGCCATACTAAATATATCACATACAATCAATATTATTTATTCTACATATTTCAAATAGGATATGATAATTTTTTATACAAATATAAAATATTACCATGATTATAGATTCCCCATTTCTACGAGGGTTTTGAGGCTGAAAATGTAAGGTGAATTGCATATCTTGTAATTGGTCAAAAGTATCAAATTAAATAAAAATAATATATCAAATTGAATCCACTGAACCAATATTTCAAATGATTTAATATGTGTGATATATCAAAATATATCTTCTTTGTAATACTTAGGATAGAGTCTTGGTTGTAGAGTAAAAGTGCTAAAGATTGCAAATTTTCAATCTCCAATAACTTGGCCATACAACCTCTAATTTAAGTGTTTTTTTAACTACATACATTTTTTAGTAGATTCCAAATATATAATTACTTTCTCAAAATTCTACTAGAAATTTTTTGGACACCATTCTATGGGTGGCCCCTTTTAATTATATCTCCTCTTTGAATACAATGTAAGTGATAATCGCTAAGATGTAATATCAACTCAATGTGTCCCAATAACTATTATATGATTAGGTAGACAAGAGCTATTATTCCAAGATAGAAGTGGTGTCTAAAGACATCATTGAAACACTTAAGCATAATCGAGTAAAGATTAACATACATGGAACTGTAAGAAACAAAATATTTCCATTTGCAACAATTGATTCTTACACACTTTAGATCAACCCATAGGGTTATATTATATAGCAACAAGATGTAATCAAATCCCTTGAATTGAGGAAGATGAGCTCCACATAGATTGGTGAGGGTGTATCATGGTTTGTTAATTTCTACCCCTTTTGCATGCTTGATCTAAAATGGATAAATACATAATTTTCACCTATTTGTAGATTTCAAGGTCAGAAGATTGGATGAATTGACTTGTAGGGCCCATTTTATGGGAAAGACTCATTTTGCATATTTGCGGTTTAGAACCTTCTGGGGCTTGTTAGAGGGACTAAAAATAATTTTGGTCGGTAAAACAAACCATCACTAGCGCCATGGGTCAGGAGGTTATTCTACACTATGATAGCTTTCCAATGGTGAAAATATCACCTCAATCATAGGTTGTATGCAAATGTATGTCTCTCACAAGTTGACCTATCTAGCTAACTATCAGCTCTCGTTTCTCACACATGTGGACTTTCAAGAACACTCTAAAAGTCCCAAAAACCTAACCCTAATCGAGAGTTGAGGCATGCAAAATATCTAAAAGTGACCCTAAATGACTATCAAGCTATGTTAAATATCAGGTCATTAAGAGAAGAAAGGGGCTCCATTCTTATGATGTATTGTATTGTTCCATAGTTCAAAAATAACATGGGAGTGTATGTTAGAAAAGAAAAAGGAGATAGTGCATCCTGTAGTATCCATTATGGTCATAGAATCATAGGTAACTCTATAGAGATTACAATTTCCTTTGTATTTTCAATTTGACATAAAGAGCAAGGAGTAGTCCTCATTTGTGGCTAGGTTTTTCCCCATAATGAGTTTTCCCAGGGTATGTCTTGTGTTATTTTGTGGATTGCGTACTTATTTTCTCTAGTTATTCTTGTTTCAGTTCCAGTTATTTGGCATTTAATAAAAATAAGCTAATTTAAAAAAATTATAAGATTTATTGTGACGAATTGTTCTAGTGGAATATCCACATCAATTTATGGATCAATGTTAGTTGATTTTTTTGTTCTAACTTCTTGATCAATTGAATTCTTAGTTGGTCTTTCAGTTGATTCCTCAATTGACCACCTCATTGACCACTTAGTCAATTGATGACTATTAACTAATTATCTCTAAAAGACCCATAAGTATGATGAACTAAAAATTTTTGTTGTTCCAACACCCTCAATCATTACTAAACTCTTGAGATTCAAGAGGTGAAATAACTTTTTCACACCCTCCATAATTGAACCTTTCTTATTCTATATCCATAAATAAAGATATATAAAATATATAGTAAAAGTAAAAAGACAAATACTAAATAAAAGACTTAATATAAATCGTATTAAAAAGGAAAATATAAAGACACAACCTTTCATTGAAAATGAACAAAGCCCATAAAATATATTTATATTTTCCAAGTTATTATCCAACATAATCAAGAGACAATATCACTCTGTGGTTATCAAAGACAAATAATAAAAATTACTAGACTTAAAAAAATCTACACCTAGTAAATATTTTTACGAGATTAAATAAACTTTGTTTACCATATCAGATAATTTCTTTTATTAGAGCCAATAATTTTTTTATTTACCAAATCTTTCTTTTAACAAAACAAATCATCAAATGTGGATTATTGTATTGAGAAACTAGAAAAAGACTGCAAACAAAGGCATGGGAAACTTAAGGAGAAAATAAATAATAATAAAAAAACTAGGTTCTATAAGAAGAATATAGACAAAGAAATGATGATCTGAAACAAGAATCAACACAGAGCCTTAAGCACAAAATTGATTCGCTAAGATAAGATATGAAAATTAACATGGATTCAGTTGTTGATAGACTAGCAAGACTCATGAAGGACAAGGAAACATTAGGAAATACAAAGGCTACATAGAAATCGACCCACAATCAGATTATTCAAGTATGACTAACCCAAACTCACCAAGCCTAGTTGATTTTGAACCAAGCATGTCCCCAAATGGCTTCCAAATAGTTAGTCACCCTCCACCTTATTCAACTCAACCAATATATCGATACTAGATGAGGGTGAAAATAGAGTTGTCAAGATTTGATGGAGATGAAAAGAAATGCATGGATTGGATTAACAAGGAAAAATAATACTTTGGCATACATAACATCCAATTCAATGGTGAAAAAATCATATATGCCCTCGTACTATGCAACTTCAAGGTAATGCCTATAATTGGTACATGTGGTGGAAGTTTACGACTAAGGTTTGACCTTATAGCTAGGACATGTTCACAAATGTTTTCTTTAATAAAATCCAAGGTAAAACTAAGAATGGAGTCTTTGCAAAAAGTGTTGGGATATAATAAACCCACTCATACACTTAGGATAAAATAATTAATCAATAATGATTAATTATTCACCCACTAGCTTAATTAGTTGGCATCCACTTGCACCTTAAAGTCAATGCATGCCATCCATATCCTAGGAATGATTTATTTCTGATTCTAGGTTCCTCTAGAATTAGTATACAGGACCATATAGCAGATTCTGCTTTTTCTGCTTTATTCTGCTTTTCTATGGATAAGATAAAAGCTAGTCAAGTAGGAAACTGGGAGCTTTTGTTTCCAACCCATCCTCCATTAGTTTTTCTCCATTTTCGAGGATTAGCATGTTATTTCCATCTCCTTTACAACTCACTCATGCTTTTGCTAATTCGTGAGGTGCTTGGTAGATTGGAAAGTGCTTTAGTCAACTATGGGGTTTATCATAATTAGTAAGCCTGCTTTTATGAGCTAGCTTGAGTTGTCTTCATGCAACTCCTTTTTCCCTTATAAGGATGTATTACCTATGTAATAATATCAATTATCATTTATTGATAATTCATTAATGTGTGTTCATTAATTCTTTTTCTTCTCTCATTCTGCTAATTCTCTACAATTCTCTGTGAGGTTAATTGTGTGCTTAGATCCTTAGCCAGTTTATGAAATTCCTTATGCCATCAAGGATTTAGAATTTCTACATGGTATCAGAGCTAAGGTTCTCAAAGTTCAAGTTCTACATGATAGTAGAGCTAAGGATATCAAAGCTCTACATGATATCAGATCTTTGAGAGTTCATTAATTAATCCTCCTTTTTCAGATTTGTAGGTTTATTTTGCAGGTTCAACTTCGAATGGATTCAAGAGTATCAGTTCCTCTTCTTTCTTCATTCACAAGCTATTCAGAGTGGAAACAGAAGATGATTTCATATCTAAAGAGACAAGGTCTCTATGAGATATCTATTGGAGCTGGTGAAGAATCTTATGAAGAGCAAAGTGATTGGTTGAATGACTGTGATAGAGAAATTGGAGCTATTTGTCTATCTATCTCTCCATGCATGCACTACCTTATTGATTCTGTTGATTACCCAAAGGATCTCTGGACAACATTGGATAGAGTTTTGGGAAAGGACAATGAGGATCCTTCTAGCTATGTGGAGAGTGCCTCTCGCTCCTCAATGATTTCTGTCTCTCAAGATGTCTCGACCTCTATAGTCTCTGATGAAGTTGATCATGAAGAAGAAGTTTCTCATACAGTTCCTGTTGTTACTACTCTCTTTGATTCGAATGCTTCCTCTTTCAATCAAGAAGCAAATATTGAAGAGCCATCTTTTTCTGTGCCTCCTGAAGTAGAAGATCTTGATTCATCTTCTCATGATGCTGTTGATGAAAAAGAAGTGACTAATGGAGCTGCTATTGCTATTGATGATTCACTCACACATTCAGTGTTCTCTATGTCTTCTATCATGGATTATGAGATCCATATGCCAGACCTCTCACACCTTGTGCATGCCTCTCCTCTTGATGGTGCGCAACCCAGTGATTTCCAGGATGTTTGCTTAGCCAAATCAAGTCCTTCCAGTGTTTTTCCGCTTACCATACTTGATCCCATGTGCTTATGCAGCTCCTCCTTTGTTCTTGGCACTCATTCTCAGAGCCTACTTGAAGATTTTGAACATCACTATCTTTCCTCCTCTCATACTTCTACCATAGAGGATTCTTTACCAGTATATTCCCATGAGTCTATTGTTGTGTTTATTTGTGATCTCTTGGATTATTTGGAAGCTAGATCAACCCATGGAGCCCATGCATTCGCACTCTTTGATCCCATGCCTTCTCTATGTTCCTACATGATCACTTGCACACATCCTCTCTGTGTAAATGAAGATGGAGACATGATACATTCACTTGGACAGTTATTTCACCTATCTAGAGCTCATTTCATCTCTACTGGTTCGAAGTTCAAGTCATATCATCATCTTGGAGCTGATTACAAGTTTCAAGATCCTTCAATATTGCCTTCACATCATTGGATTTCAGTTGTTCTACATGGTCCCAGGTTCCACCCTGCAGCTGTCTTTGATCCAGGTGAGCAGATTTATCTTCTTCCCAAGAAGAAGATTCCTCCAGACATCAGCATTTAGTTTGGAGTAGCAGCAACACCAGCAGTTCAACATTTTCGGTATTACTTTTCATGTCCTTCTTGAGGGAGGATTTTCCCCTTGAGGTTTTGTCTCTTTCCTCATTTCTTTGGACAAGATAAATTGTAAAAGGGTGACCATAGCTTTATTGTTGGGCCCTATATGCATATATATTTCTGATTAGTTCAGGAATATCATCATAAAGTCAGGCTTAAAGGGGGGTGTTGGGATATAATAAACCCACTCATACACTTAGGATAAAATAATTAATCAATAATGATTAATTATTCACCCACTAGCTTAATTAGTTGGCATCCACTTGCACCTTAAAGTCAATGCATTCCATCCATATCCTAGGAATGATTTATTTCTGATTCTGGGTTCCTCTAGAATTAGTATACAGGACCATATAGCAGATTCTGCTTTTTCTGCTTTATTCTACTTTTCTATGGATAAGATAAAAGCTAGTCAACTAGGAAACTGAGAGCTTTTGTTTCCAACCCATCCTCCATTAGTTTTTCTCCATTTTCTAGGATTAGCATGTTATTTCCATCTCCTTGACAACCCACTCATGCTTTTGCTAATTCGTGAGGTGCTTGGTAGATTGGAAAGTGCTTTAGTCAACTATGGGGTTTATCATAATTAGTAAGCCTGCTTTTATGAGCTAGCTTGAGTTGTCTTCATGCAACTCCTTTTTCCTTTATAAGGATGTATTACCTATGTAATAATATCAATTATCATTTATTGATCATTCATTAATGTGTGCTCATTAATTCTTCTTCTTCTCTCATTATGCTAATTCTCTACAATTCTCTATGAGGTTAATTGTGTGCTTAGATCCTTAGCCAATTTATGAAACTCCTTATGCCATCAAGGCTTTAGAATTTCTACAAAAAGCACTAGAATACAACAAAGGGGTAATGTAGATGAATACATACATGAGAAGGAAGCATTGGAAACAAGAGTTCCTAAAGAATATTTGTAAGGAAGTATGAGAAATAAATTTTGCACCTTTAAAGGACAAGTGTTAATTTAGATAACCCATGCATCCCCAAGTTTTAGCTTTCCCTCTTTCGGTGTTATGGTCCTCTTTTTACTTTTCAAGCAAAATGTTTGGTAGATTTATACTATTATGTGTGCTCCTTTTTTCCATGTTTTTAAACAGTGTAAGAACAACATGGAAACATAATCTCAAACCATAATCCCATCCCACCAAGAAGACTCATACACAATCTCTTATTGAGCCTTGGCCTTAAGTTTTGCATTGGGAATATTTATATTGCAATTACATTATTTAGACATGTCGACATTTAACTTGGCCATATGGGTTGGATCTCCACATAACATCAACTCTTTCAAATAATACATGATTAACATATTATATTTTAGGGGTCAAAATAAAGATATTGCATTCCCCTCACCCTTTGAATAATACCATCTTCAACGGCCTTTCTTTCCATCATCGAGACCATGTCTTCTTTATTTAGTTGCATCTATATTGTTATCTTCTTCGTTGCAAACTTTCCTTCATTGGATATCTCAACCATCAATGCTCAAAAATGATTTTTAATGCCCTGGGATGCTTCCAATGCCTTGTAATTTTAACACAATTCTATATAGATTATGAAAGGGAAGTGTGCATTTCAAATCCATTTATATGCAATAATTATTATATTCACAAGAATTTCAATTTCATAACTAAAACACTTATATTCACAATATGCGATATAGTATGGAACTTTTTCCTAATGCTTATATGTATAAATATATGTTCACTTTGCATTGTTGCAATGGGAAATATTTAGCTCATTGTCTTCTTTGACACCCCAAATATATTTATGCTTGATCTAAGCCAACATATATTATGAATCTCATATCACATATTCATTCAGGACTCCTCTTCCTTTCAATCACTCACCTTTATAGTTTGAGGCACCTCCTTTGGTCTAAAATATTGCTTTTAGTGATCATCATTACTAAGGGTTTTACATGTAACAAAAACATAAAATATGAATCTCATATCACATATTCATTCAGGACACCTCTTCCTTTCAATCACTCACCTTTATAGTTTGAGGCACCTCCTTTGGTCTAAAATATTGCTTTTAGTGATCATCATTACTAATGGTTTTACATGTAACAAAAACATAAAATATGAATCTCATATCACATATTCATTCAGAACACCTCTTCCTTTCAATCACTCACCTTTATAGTTTGAGGCACCTCCTTTGGTCTAAAATATTGCTTTCAGTGATCATCATTATTAACGGTTTTACATGTAACAAAAACATAAAATATAAATCTCATATCACATATTCATTTAGGACACCTCTTCCTTTCAATCACTCACCTTTATAGTTTGAGGCACCTCCTTTGGTCTAAAATATTGCTTTCAGTGATCATCATTACTAACGGTTTTACATGTAACAAAAACATAAAATTTCAGAGATTTACTAACAAGGCCTCCCATTGAAGCATTGCTTTGTCCATTGGCATATAAGATTTTCATAATATTTGGCATTCCCCATAGGAGACTAGACAAGTGATGAAAATATGTGACTTATTGTTTCTTTAAAATATCACATTTTGTTTCTTAAAACATTTTAATGAATAATTTTTTTAGTAAAAATAAAAATAGAAGTACAATGATTGAATGGTGTCTAATGATTTTTTTTTCTTTCTATTGTAATATAATTTTCAATGCAATACAACTTTCAATTGTTGTTTTTTCTTTTTTCTTTTTTGACTCAGAGAATGTAGAAGTGTACGTTCAAAGCGTTTTTTTTCTTCTTTAGAAACATCTTATAGGAAGTGAGCATATGTTGTCTATTCCATTATTTTCCTAATGTGTTTTTCCAATATTTTAAACTTAAAATTTAATAACCTAAACATGGTATATAATTGTAATATTTGAAACTATAAAATGTTTTGTTTTTTAAATATTTTAATAACAAATATTTAAAAAGTTAAATAACAAGCAAAAGAAAAAGGTACAATAATTGAGTGGTGTCTCACTCTAATGAATAGCCTAGCTTTTTCGTTCTTTCTTTTTTCCAACACAATACAACTTTGATTCATTCTCCTTTCCATTTTCTTTTTCTTTGGTTGAAAGGTTTCCTTTCTTTTTTTCAAATCCATTACACTTTTATTGGAATCTTTTTCTTTATTTTTTCCTTTGAAAATATTCATTCAATGCATTTTTTCCTTAAAACAACTTACACTGGTGAGCATCTGTGTTTCAGTGTTGTCCACTCAATTATTTTATTTTCTTTGTTTTCTTTCTTTCTTCTTTTTTTCAATCCCATTGGTACAACTTTCAGTCCAACATATTCTTTTTAATGTAGAGGTGTATATTCAAATCTTTTTTTTTCTTTAGGAACATCTTATAGGCAGTGAGCATATGTTGTCTATTCCATTATTTTCCTAATGTGTTTTTCCAATATTTTAAACTTAAAATTTAATAGTCTAAACATGGTATATAATTGTAATATTTGAAACTATGAATGTTTGTTTTTTAAATATTTAAAAAGTTAAATAAAAATAAAAAGAATACAATAATTGAGTGGTGTCTCACTCTAATGAATAGCCTAGTTTTTTCCTTCTTTCTTTTTTCCAATGCAATACAACTTTGATTCAGTGTCCTTTCCATTTTCTTTTTATTTGGTTGAAAGTTTTCATTTCTTTTTCTCAAATCCATTACACTTTTATTAGAATCTATTTCTTTCTTTTTTACTTTGAAAATATTCATTCAATGCATTATTTTTCCTTAAAAACAACTTATATTGATGAGCATCTATCTTTCAGTGCTGTCCACTCAATTATTTTCTTTTCTTTGTTTCTGTTTCTTTTTTTTCAATCTCACTGGTACAACTTTCGAGCCAACATCTTCTTTTTAATGTAGAGGTGTATATTCAAAGTTTTTTTTCTTTAAGAACATCTTATAGGCAGTGAGCATATGTTGTCTACTCCATTATTTTCTTAATGTGTTTTTCCAATACTTTAAAATTAAAATTTAGTAGTGTAAACATAGTATATAATTGTAATATTTAAAATTATAAAATGTTTTGTTTTTAAAATATTTTAATGACCAATATTGAAAAAAATTAAATAAAATACGAAAAGGAGGTACAATAATTGAGTGATGCTCACTCCAATGAATAGACTAGTTTTTTTTTCTTTCTTTATTCCAATGCAATACAAATTTGATATACAGTCTTTTTTTTCTTTGGTATTTTTTTCAATCCATTATACTTTTAGAATCTTTTTTTTCTTTTGAAAGTATTCATTCAATGCATTATTTTTCCTTTAAAACAACTTGATAAGCATTAGTCTTTCACCGTTGTACACTCAATTATTTTATTTTATTTTCTTTGTTTTTGTTTCTTTCTTATTTTTCCAATCCCTCTGGGGTACAACTTTCAGTCCTAACAACCAACCCTTACAGCTTTCCTAAAGAGATGGCTTAGCGTGCAGTTGATGGTGGGTTAGTGCCACTACTTCACGATGAACAATATTTAGCATGCTATAGAGCATTTAATGTGGCTGCAACAAGCTTGATGATTGTTGGATCTTGAGCTGCTCAAGATCTAATAGTCATCAAGCCTGCGGCAGCCCCATTAAATGCTCTGCAGCATGCTAAATATTGCTGGCCAAAAAAATTACTTAATAAAATAAAAAACAAAAAATAACTATTCATTTAGAGTTAGACCCCAAAGAAATTTTCAATGTAGCTCCACTTTATTTCTTTAAAATATAAAACCTTTATTGCAATACTTCTAATTTCACGCATTTTCTCGTGAAGTAGGGCCAGTAATATTTAGCATGCTACAGAGCATCTAATCTGGCTGTAGCTGGCTTGATGACCGTTGGATCAAGTCTGTTGCAGCCACATTAAATGCTCTGTAGCATGCTCAATATTGTTCATCATTTTGGGCAGCAATATTTAGCATGCTACAGAGCATTTAATGTGGCTGCAACAAGCTTGATGACCATTGCATCTTGAACAGCTCAAGATCCAACAGTCATCAACCCTGCTGCAGCCACATTAAATGCTCTATAGCATGCTAAATATTGTTCATCAAGATCCAATGGTCATCAAGCCTGCTGAAGCCACATTAAATGCTGCAGCATGCTAAATATTGTTGCATTCATCTTTGCTTGGAGCTGGTCTATAGGCGTTCGACCACACCTATAGTGGTCTAGCCTGTTTGCAACCTTTGTGCCTACTAGATCATGGTGGATGTCATGTATCTAAGTGATGTGATCATGGTCAACACACAGAAATGATAGGAGTCACTTGCCTTGTATGATGGGCCATTGCCTTATACGATGGGCCATGGCGAAGGTGACAGAGGAGGAGGAGTCGGTGGAGGCAATGCGGTTCAAATTTTGGCGATCAAAAAGAGAATACCATCCAAGTCCAAAGATGTAAAAGGTGAGATCATGATGGTTTTATTGTTTGATTGAATTTTATTTCTAATTGATCTCTCCATGAGATTAAGCAGTAAAAGGACTTCTATGTCGTGAAAAATTTGACAAGAAATCGTTCAAAAAGAGATGTATTTTTTTAATCAACTAAAAGGCTTAATTTATAATCTTCGTTAGATCATACTATCAGACAAAGTTTAGTTTCATTTGGACTTGTAGGAAGATATTTATAGGAATTTATGTTCATCGCATTTTATCTATGAATAGTATGACGAAATGAAGCCCTAAAAGTTTTACCTAATTTGTTTAAATACTCAAAAATCCCATCAAAACTCTTAGGGTTTTGAATCAATTAAATCCCTTATTTCTTATCATTAAATTCCAACATCTTTAAAAAAAATTAGCTTCATTTCCCTATATGGGAAGATCTTCATGTCAATTTATGACGATCTCATTTTATGTTTAAATTGTATGCACAAATAATCTTGTAACCAATTGAAACTTCAAAGAGGTGCCACGTGACTTTCTCAATTGTACCCATGACATCCTTCTTCCATCTTCCCTTCTTGACCATTCTCTTCTGCTCGGTTGTATCATGGAAGCCTATTAACCCTCCAAGTGCATAAACTCAAGAAATTCTTCATACTATAAAAACTAAAAAATTGGAAGCCTTGGTTCTTAAGCTTTACCTCAACAAATCTTTTGATTCTGTTAATTGGACTTTTCTGCGTCTTATTCTCCTCTAGGTTGGGATGCCTTTGGTGGAGGTTAACTGGATAATGGGATGTGTTTCTACTGCTAGTTTTTCTGTACTGATTAATGGCTCACTCTCTGGTTTTTTTAGTGCTTCAAGGGGCATCAGACATGGGTGTCCCCTATCTCCTCTCCTCTTCCTGTTGGTAATTGAAGGACTTAGTCGACTTATTGGGGAGGCAAAAACTGTTGGAAGAATTGTTGGTATTAACCTTTCACCCACCCTTTCTTTTACCCACTTACTCTTTGTGGATGATGTGATACTTTTTGGTAGGGGTACCTTGGAGGAATGGAATGCTTATAAAGTTGTATTGGACCTCTTCTGCTCGGCGTCTAGGATGTGTATTAGCATGGAAAAATCCTCCTTTCTTAGGAATAAATTGACGAATGAAGTTAGAAACTCCATAAGCGCTATTCTTCCCTTCAAGATGGATCTGATCGATCAAGGCTTTAAATATTTGGGTTTCAGGATAAAACCCTTAGGGTATCTTATTAAGGATTGGAGATGGATTTTTAAAATCTTTGAGAATAAGCTTGGAAACTGGACTCATAAGTTCTTATCTTTAGGGGGTAGACTGATTCTGATAAGATCGTTCTTATCTGGGATTCTATTTTATTGGTTCTCCCTGGCTAGGCTCCCGAGATCGTTTCTGAACAGGCTCAGGAAATGTATCTTTACATTCCTTTGGGGTGGTACTGCAAACCATCACAATTTGCATTTGGTGGACTGGAATGTGCTCTCTAGACCATTCTCACTTGGGGGTGGAATATAAAAAATCTGGTTTGGTTTAGTATTTCTCTCAGAATCAAGAGCCTATGGACTGTACTGAGGAGTAAGGGTCTTTGGAATAAGGTAATTCAGACCAAATATATTAAAGGTCCTCCTTTGGAAATATGTCTCTGTCAGAATTGTTACTCTATTCAGAATACTTCTCATATTTGGAATGTCTTTGTTCGTGTTCTACCTTGGATCAACTGTATGGTGGGATGGGGGGTTGGCAACGGAAGCTACATTAAATTGGGCATCGATCCTATTGCTAGAATGAAATCAAATATCATTCTTTCTAACGATATTCGCACTTATATTAATGACTATGGAATCTACACTCTTATTCAGGTTCGCAATAGGGGTGATATGTCGATTTCCTCTTCCTACTGGTTGTCTGCTAAGGACCTCAAGCTTGGAGGGGTTTGAAAGGAGGAATGGACTTATTATATCAAGGGGATTTCTCATGGAGGAATTAGACTCAACAATTTAGAGGATCGTATTCTCTGGCTACATAATAAAGCCAATGGTGAAGCTACAGCACAGTCAACTTATGATCTTATTGCTAACAATATCTCTGGGACATTAATTTGGCTGGCAATATAAGAAGTTGTGGCTTTGGCATCTCCCACTTAATATTAAATGTTCCAGCTGGCTTTGTGCTAGAAACAACATAAGTATTTGGGATAATTTAACTAGATGGGGATGGATAGGGAAAAACTGTTGTTTTTTATGCAAAGCAACACTTGAAACAATGAATCATTTATTTATTACTTGCCCCTTTTGTGCTCCTTTTCCCAAGATGTGAGGAATGATCTAGCCATCAGACACATGATGGTTATCAATTGGATGGATCCCTCCTTGTTGGAAAATTTAAATCTTTAGACTATGAAATGTCATAGCATGTTGTTTTTACCCCTTTTTTATATATGGTGCATTTGGAATACCCGCAATCGCTATATTTTTTATGATCTTGTGTCAAGGGTTGAAATCATTTGTTATTGGATTTTGGATCTTGTAAATTCTTTTCCTATTGTGGAAAAAATTTATGTTTCTCGGGACATTGGACCAGCACCTGATGTTTCTTATCCTTCTGGTTCCTTCGATGGTGCAGCGGCTTCAAATACTAGTGGTTCTGGATTCACACTTCATATTAGTCCCTCTCATTACTTTCTTGTCAAGTTGGGTTGTGGTGTGAGCACCAACACTAGGGAAGAACCGTTAGCTGTTTGGTCTCTTTTGGTTTTTGCGACTTCTTTGGGCTTACCATCTCTTTCTGTATGGGGGGACTCTCAAGTAGTTATTAATTAGGCTAACTCGGAGGATTGTTTAGATGTTGTGGATCTAGAACACTGGTGTGATCGCATAGCTGAGTTAAAGTCCTCCTTCCTCACCTTAAACTTTCAACACATTTATAGGGAGCACAATTCGAGTGTTGATGCTTTATCCAAGGAATCACTTACACTTGAGATGGGGAAACTCTCCTATATTGAAATGTTGGAGGGAGAGTTGATTGGGAGTGATACCATCCTATTCTTTTAAAGGATGTGTACCTCTTTTCTTGTTGTGTCTTTCTCATCTTTATTTGTAAAGATTCGAGTATTTTATTCTTAAAAAGCCTATGTCTATGTTTTGAATGAGTTTTTTACTCATGGAATCTTTTTTCCTTAACTTTGGAGGATCCTCTTCATCCCTCAAGTGTTTCCTTGGATAAACCTTCAGGGTTCATTATGTGCTTCATGGGTCTATGTGGAATGTTTCTATTGGTGATGGGTTGAGAGTGTTGGCCTGCTATTGGTGATGTTTCTTTTTCTTTTGTTATTCGACTGCTGCCCCTCTTTTGGACAAGGTTCTTTGTATATGACAGAAGTAAATGATACTCCATATCATAGTTATGCAATTGTTACCTTTGATTCTAATGAATATCAAGGAACTATCCTTTTTCTTTTTGAAAAAAAAACTCCACCCACTTCAACATTCCATAGGGTCACAGCGTTGTTGAACTTCTCCTCTATTTACAAGGAGCTTGATTTTATATCGATTTCCATGATATATATAAATGTAATGGGTTGAATAACGATCTATTTTTTTTACTAAGTTATCTCTTAACCTTTGACACCAGTCTCAAATGTAAATACCTTTGACTTTCGCTAGGATATTGTGGCACAACAAAGAAGGGTAGTGTAACCACCAATTTTATGTTCATTTTATTTCATTATATAAATAATATAGACACGATCCACGAGGTGGAAATGCCCTCAACATTGCTACCTAATGTTGCAAGAGCATCTAGAGCTGATTTTGCAATTGGAAATAGCTTGTTTCAAACCTTTAAAATTTAAAAGTTGTAAATGATTGGTTTGCAAATTGAAAAGTACCCTATACAAAGCTAATGCAACATCTGCCAACTACATAGCATTGAATCATTCAAAAGATAATAAAATTATCAGTGGCATGTCCTTCTTGCAGATGTAACACTATTAAAAATAGGCACCCTCAAATGGGATCCAACTTTTTCATGTGATATGATGCCACTGACCTATGAGTTAAAAAACACTATAGTTCAAGTAAAAAACAATGATTTTCATTGATATTTTGCCGCCTTGTTATTAAAAGGAAAAATGTAATGCAATGGATCCAATGCCTACAACCAGTAGTGGGAGCCCTTCCTCAAATGATCATAACATGTCTCTTACTTCCAACAATATCATTTAATGATTTATGCATATGAAAGTGTTATGTTATAATGGACTTTTATAATTTGATTTGTGTAAGAGTTAGTTATTTATTATTTATTATTTATTTTAAATTGTTAATATATTTTTCTATATCTTGAAAACAATCTAAATTAATCAAAAACAATTTTATATCTTACTCCATCACAAATAATTATTATTAATTATTATCACTCACTAGTTACCAATTAATTAATTAATAATAATAAATATATTTTTATATTCTTAAACAAAAAATTACTAATTATATTCTTAAACAATGAATTACTAATTATATTCTTAAACTTCATAGGTTCGGTTTCTAGTGCAATTAACTCTACATTTATTGTGCTAATTCCAAAGGTATCTTCCCCTGAGGATTACAATGACTATCACCATATCTCCTCATGCAATTTTTTTTAATTAACACCAAGATAATAGCTTCTCGCCTAAAACCCACTTTATCAAGATGTTTGTCTCAAGAACAATTTGGCTTCATGGAGAATCGAGAGATTCTAGAAGCTATTGGAGTGGCTCAAGAGGTCTTCCATATCATCAAAAAGAGGAATAAGAAGGCTATGGTTCTTGAATTATATCTCCAAAAAGCATACAACAAAGTTCATTGGGGTTTATGAGGTTGGTCCTCAAGCAGATTGGGCTCCCATATAAAGCAATCAAATGGATAATGGCCTACGTAACTTTAGTAAACTTTGCCATCCTTGTTAACGAAATCCCCACAGAGCTTTTCTCAGCTTCTAGAGGCCTGCGACAAGGGTGTTCGTTATCCCCTTTGTTGTTTTTGTTAATCGTTGTAGATCTCAATAGCTTGATCTCAAAATAAAAAATGGATGGCAACATCAAGGGCATCGAGTTCAGGCCAAAAATTTTGATTTCAAATCTTCTCTTTGTAGACAATATTATGATTTTGGGCATTGGTTTGGTTAGTTAATGGAGTTTTTATAATGATATGATTCAAGTTTTCTGCAAGGTCATTGGTATGGCTATAAACCTTAAGAAATCGATTTTATTGGAAAATGAATTAGATCAAGAGAAAATCATAGCTATAAAAGTCCTATTTCCTCTACAAGTGTCTTCATTATCTTCAGGGTTGAAATATTTAGGCTATTTCATTCAACCAAATGGTTATTATGTCGAGGATTGGCATTTGCTCCTTAAAAAATTTGATAAGAAAATCAACCACCGGTAGTGGTGGTTACCTCTTGGTGGGAGGTTGATATTAGCAAAATCTGTCTTTGAAGATTTAGCTGTATATTGGCTAGCTCTGTGTAAATTTCCTAAATCTATTTTGAATGAGATCAAAAGAAAGACTTTTGAGTTTCTATGGTTGTGCAAGCTTGGAAGGGTGAAGATGCATCTTGTAAGATGGGAAGATTTGGCTCGCCCAAAGGAATTAGGGGGATGGGCACTAAAAAACATCTTTCTTTTCTCAAAGGCTTTACATGCAAAAACGTGTGGCTAGTTATTTTTTTGGAAGAGCCTTTGGAGTTGCGTATTAAAGGAAAAATATTATAAGAAACAATCTGTCTTACTATAGATCCAAAGCAAATCAAAGCAGGTGAAAGGCGTTTCAAATTTTTGGTTCGACCTAGTTAATTCTTTTGAAATACTAAGCGAATGGTTGGCATGGTCCCTTGGAAATGGACATAACATCCATATAGGGGAGGGTCTGTATCGGTGGTCCTTCTTCTTATAAACTATCCAACCACTTATTGTTATTCATGCATATCAACGATTTTTTTCACTTGAATCAGATGGTGGTTTTTACATCAAATGCTGGCGATCTCCATGGATATGTCACAATGTCACATTTGGGATTATCTGGTTGTATGGCATATGAAGGGGAATAATGTATTCTGGGATTCCAGAAAGGCTTTATTCACCTTGAGGATTCCGAAGATGTTTTTAGATGGTCTTATAACAGTCTAAATGGTACTTTTACTGTTAAACTAGCATATCAATTGATGTTTGAATATTGGCTTGTGGGCTCAAACTAGTGGCTCCAATCCATATGGAAATGGAACATCCCATATAAAATCACACTTTTCAATTGGTTAGCTCTGGAAAATAGAATCCCGACTTGGGATAATATTCGTCACAGAGGGATGTGTGGTCCAAATATTTGTCCTCATTGTTGTAGCAGTGAAGAATCAGTCTTTCATATTTGTGTAACATGTGATTATGCAAATTCTGCGTGGCATTTTGTTTCTAGATCCTGCAATTTCTCAGCAATGTGGGAAGGTAACTCATTTAAAGATTGAATTTTCCATTAGAAGGAGCAATGTCGTGAATGGAAGACCCTCCTCATTTTCCTATGCTGGGAAATTTGGAAGATAAGGAATAAACGAATCTTTGAAGGATCCATAATTGTTGTCAAAATGACTGGTTCAAGAGCCTTGGCAGCTTACAGAGAGCTTTCCACAATCAAAGATTCCCCCTTCTATCTTAGATAAAATTTCTGGTTGTTTATGGATCGTCACAGTAGAATTTCTCCTCTTGTGGTGTTCGAGTAGTTCTTTAATTAGAGCAATCCAAAATGTATAAAATATGGATGTGTTGTGTCCCAGGTTCAAATACTAAGGAGAAATTATTTGTTCTTTGGATGATTCTCTTCTCAAACGCCATAAGATAGGTGGTTTCCATATTTATGGTGACTCGAAATTCATCGTAGAATGGGCTCAAAATGGAAAAAACATTAGCATTATTCATCTATCTACATGGTTGAAAACTTAAAAAACACTACGTTGTCAATCAACAATTTTAAGGACATTTCTTTCCATCATGTTTTCAGGAAGCATAATGTACAGGCGGATATACTTTCTAAGAAATATTTGTAGACGAAGGAAGGATTTATCTATAGTGAAATTTGGGAGAATGGGTTTCTAGCTTCTAAAGATAAGATCCAACTCTTTCATTCCTAGTTTGGATTGGTTTTCTAGAGGTGTTGTCCATATTTGAGGTTTTTTGTTGGTCTATATTTCTTCTAGCTGTCTATAGTTCAGATCTTTGATCTCCTTACTATGATTTCTCTTGATGTAAGAATCTTGTATGCATTTTCATATACTATCAATATATGGTATAGCTTTTTTCTGTGTGAAAAAAATTGTTTTTTCGTTGACCACCTATTAATTTTGTGTTCATTTTACAATTTTAAATTAAGTTTGCAAAATTATTTTTTATTTAATGCCACTATCCAAAGTTTTCACTAATATTATCTTCCTTTTGATTGGTCAGAATATTGAGGATGTTATTGCAGAGCCACCTGAGGGCATCTCTATATTGCAAAAGTCCATTGCCTTCACCACCTTTGGCTTTGTTGCAGTGTCTTCTTTGTCGGAAGAGTCAGAGCACCTTTTCCTCATCCTTCGCGGCAGTGTTCACCCTCTACCTTGACCTTCACTGCTAACCTCCTCCACCACTAATCGCCTTTGTGTTCCCCTCCACTACAACAACCAACTATGTAGGCATGCTAGTCCCTAAGTGGCAACGAATACCATAAATTGACATAATCTATGGTGGCATCAAAGTGGTGGTACATTAATAAAGTAGAATAATAAACTTGTTCGGGTACACAGGGTACTCCCAAAAGACCGAACACCAAGAGTGACCACTCACACAAACAGATCACAGATCAACACATGATGTTTGTCATGTGGTTAAAAACCCTCGAGAGGGAAACAGTCCACGACCCCATCCAAATAGCTACTTGGAGCAATTTATTATGCAAAAGAAGAAAGTTACAAATGAGCTTCTCATAATCGATCAACTAGCCAAGGACCCTCCATGCTCTTTAAATAGAGATCATGGACCAATCGGGTGTTAAGCCACGAATCAATGGTAGGTATGATCTAAGAGAAGTTGAACCATTGTATCACTTTATGTCTAGAACATATCGTGACCGTTGGATTAGAATATTTACAAATGCATACTAATGCATACTAAAGAAACACACTTTACCTAATGGATATAATACACAAGTTGATCTTAACTAACTCCTAAGTGTCTAAATATCCTAACATCCCCCCTTAAGAACAACTTGGGATAGGATTGAAGGATTTACAAAAGTGACACTATTAGGAGAAGGAAGGAGGGATTAGAGCCTATCCCCCCTTAAGGACACATTCCTGAACTCCTAACATAGATCGAAGTTTAGAAAACTTCGCTTATGTAAGAGACTTGGTGAAGATGTATGCAACTTGATTATCTGTAGGGCAATAGAGCATTTCAAGAACATGATCATGAACAAGATTTCTGATGAAGTGCATGTGTAGCTCAATGTGTTTTATGTGTTGATGTAGAACTGAATCTTTGGCAAGCTTGACGACACTTTGATTGTCGCACCAATGTGGACTAGGTTGCTGCTACTCGAATCCAAACTCTGATAGGATATGTCGAAGCCATAAAGCTTCCTGACTGGCATTAACTGCGGCTCGATATTTTGCTTTTGTTGAAGAAAGAGAAAGAGCTTGTTGTTTCTTACAAGCCCAAGTGATAGGTCCAGATCCCAAACTGAAAACATAACCTACAGTAGACTTTCGATCATCAGGATCGTCGGCCCAATTTGAATAAGTGAAACCAACCAATAGATGTATCCCCCCTGTACTGTAATGAATCCCAAACTGAATTGTACCTCAAATATATCGAAGTATTCTTTTTGTTGCTTTCCAGTGACTTTCATGAGGTGTTTGCATATAACAGGCAACACGACCAATGACAAAGGAAAGGTCAGGACAAGAATGAGTCAAGTATAAGAGACTACCAACAAGCTGACGATACAAGGTGGCATCTACTTCAGGGGAAGTACAAGTGACAGAAAGGTTGACTCCAGACTGGAAGGGAGAAGGGGCTGGTTTACAATATTCCATGTGAAGGCGATGAAGAAGGTCACAAGCATACTTAGTCTAGGAAAGAAAGATTCCTTCTTTGGTTTGCAAGACTTGGAGACCAAGAAAATATTGCAAATGTCCTAAATCTGACATTTCAAAAATTTTCTTAAGACTGGATTACACACGGGTTAAAATTTTAGGGTCACTACCAGTAAGGATAAGATCATCAACATAAAGAACAAGTATGATGAGATGGTTTCCTACTTTCTTGGTATATTCATTGGGGTCAGAATGACATCTAGAAAAACCAGTGTCAAGGAGAAAGCTATCCATTTTGCCATACCAAGCTCTAGGAACTTGCTTAATGCCATATAAGGATTTCTTAAGGATACAGACAAGGCTAGAGTTATCCTGAATATATCCAGGGGGTTGTTCCATGTAATTTTCCTTGTGTAAATCAGCATGTAAAAAGGCAGACTTGACATCCATTTGATGGACTTCCCAGTTATGTAAGGCTGCAAGGGAAAGAACAAGGCGGATGGAGTTCATTTTTGCGATAGGAGCAAAGGTTTCATTGTAGTCAATCCCTTCAACTTGGGAAAAACCTTTGGCAACTAACCTTGCCTTAAGTCTTTCAACACTTCCATCTGATGCATACTTAGTTCTGTAGACCCATTTACATCTGACAATTTTTCTTCCTTTTGGAAGAGGAACAAGATCCCAAGTATCATTTGCCATTAAGGAACGATATTCTTCATCCATAGCTGCATCCCAATCTGGATTTCCTGAAGCTCTTGCAAAAGTTTTTGGATCATGATTCTCGGAAACTTGAGCCAAAAGAGAAGAGGCTCGCCGAAACTGAGAATGTGTTCGACGTTGATCTCTACAATCACCGACAAGATCACCAACTGCTTCACATGTTGAACGGACCCATCAAAGAAGCATTGGTGCTAGTGCAACTGGAGGAACATGAGCAGGCGGAGGTGGATTTTCATCCTCACAGTTATCACCAGAAATTGGAGTTGGAAACTTGTTAAGGAAGTTGGAAGAAGAAGAAGAAGAAGGAACAATCGTCGAATCAGGCTCATAGGACAAAGATGGCGCACCCTCCAAGTTAGGCTCACAGGCCAAGATATTTTCATCAAATTTAACATCTCTTCTAATGATTATATCATGAGAATGTGGCTGAAGAATTCTATAACCTTTTACATCTTCAGAATATCCAACAAATATGCACTTTTCACTTTTAAGCTGCAATGATTTCTGTTTTTCTTTCGGCATGTGAGCCCATGCTTCACAACCAAACACATGGAAGTGACTTACATCTGGTTTAATTTTACTCCATGATTCTTCCGGTGTTATACCTTGTAAAACTTTAGTTGGTGTGCGATTAACTATGTAATTTGCAAAATTTATGGCCTCGGCCCAATATTGAAGACTTAGTCCCTTAGATTGGATCATATAATTAGCCATTTCTTTTAAACTGCGGTTCTTCCGTTCAACTACACCATTTTGTTTTGGTGTATATGGAATAGTGTGTTGTTGTTGGATTCCTTGTTTAGTGCAGAAAGTAGTGAACTTTTTGTTAACATATTCTCCTCCATTGTCAGATCTTAACTTAGTAATTTGATGTCCAAATTGTTTTTCAACAAGGGCCTTGTAGGCCAAGAACATGTTAAATACTTTGCTATGAAGTTTTAGGAAGTAAACCCAAGTGCGTCTGGAGTAGTCATCAATGAAAGTTAAGAAATATTTGAAACCAGAAAAGGAAGCAAATGGAAGAGGACCACACAAGTCATTATGCACAAGTTCCAAGGGAACCGAGGAGTGCCAAGAGGCACGTTTGTCAAAAATGTCTCGATGATGTTTTCCGAGTACACAACCGGAACAAACACCATCCTTGCAAGATACCATCGGAAGACCAATCACCATATTGTCTTTACATAGTTGTTGCAATGAGTGATAATTTAAGTGACCAAATCGCTCATGCCAAAGTTTTCCCAAGTTACCACTATGTGCAACAAAAATTGAAGGAAAAGGTGATGCCCCAAAGTTGTTAAATTTGTACAACCTGGTAATATCATCAACAGTTACAGTAGCAAGGACATTTTGAGGATTTTAAAATCCTTGATTACAACTTGGTGAGGTGTAAACATCACAGTTTTACCTTCACCCGAATGAGTAATTTGATAGAATGATAACAAATTGCAGGAAATTTTTGGAACACATAGTACATCACTGAAATGAGCATTTTCTACTGGAACTGTTTTAGATCCTACAACACTTAGAGATCTATCATCACCAACAAATATTTGTTTGGTGTTACATTCATGCATAGTAGAAAAGATGGCTTGATCCTTAGCCATATGATAAGATTCTCCAGAATCAATGAGCCATTCATTTGAAGTAGAAGAAGAAGATGCAGTATAAGAGTAACCAGAAGCACAAAGTGCATGACCATGAGAGGTAGATTCTGAAAATGAATCTAGGCTGATGTGGTGCTTCTTCATTGCTGCTTCCAAGGCTGCATCTTCTTGAAACACTTAGATTCATCATGATTATCTTTCCCACAAAAATTGCAATGACGCCCAGTCATCTTTCCTTTTGGCTTGGATCCTTTGTCATTTTTTAAAGAAGGATCTGACTGAGAGGGTTTGGAACCCTTGTTTGGATTATTATTGCGAAAATTCTGCTTCTTGAGAGGCTTGGACTTTTCTTTCTGTTGGGACAATACACTACAACAAAAACTGGATTTAGCGTCAGATTTAGCGCCGGATTTTAGTGTAATTTTTCCCAATTTTGGTGAACAATCCGGCACTAAACCTGGCGCTATTGTACAATTTCATAAATCGCCGTCCATTGCATCTTTTTTCCTGTCCTTTTTAACATCCATTTTTGTGCCCAATTTTTCGCATCTTTTGTTATGCCCTTATTTGCGCCCAATTTTGCATCTTTTTTTGCGTCATTTGTTACATCCTTGTTTGCACCTAGTTTGACGCTTAGTTTTGCATCCAATGTTGCATCTTATTTTGCTCCTAGTTTTTCATCGAGTCTTGCAGCATGTTTTGCATCAAATTATGTGTCCAATTTTGCATCTAGCGTTACATTTAGCTTTGCATCCAATTTTGGGCCCAATATTGCGTCTTGTTTTGCATCTAGTTTTGCATCCAAATTTATTTATAATGTTGCATCCCCTTTTGCATCTAATTTGCATCTTGTTTTATATCTTTTTTTGTATCCATGTTTGTGCCTGATGTTTCATCTCGTTTTACGTCGTATTTTGCATCTAGGTTTGCACCTAGTGTTGCATCCTGGTTGATGTCTTTTTTTGCATCTATGTTTAAGTCCAATGTTGCACCTAGTGTTGCGCCTGGTGTTGTGACTGGTTTTGCAACAATGTTTGTATCTAATATTGAATCCAATTTTGTGTCCAATGTTGCATCCCATCTTGCATTCAATATTACGTCTAGTTTTACATCCAATGTTTCATCCCATCTTGCATTCAATATTACGTCTAGTTTTACATCCAATGTTTCATCCCATCTTGCATCCAATATTGTGTCTCATTTTAAGTTTTTGTTTGCGCCAAGTGTTGCCTCCAGTTTTGCACTTGGTGTTACGCTTGGTTTTATGTCCATCGATACACCATATTTTGTGCCCAATTTAATGTCCAATGTTACGTCTAGTTAGGATTCCACTTTTGCATCTACTGATGCGTCTAGTTTTGGGCCTAGTATTGCATCTACTTTTGAGTCATTAACTGTGTCTAGTGTTGAGTCTCTTTTTGCATCCAATTTTACGATTAGTGTAACATCCATTTTTGTGTCCACATTTGCGTCTGACATAAGGTCCGCTTTTGCATTTACTTTTGTGTTTTGTGTGACGTCTACTTTTACATCCTCTTTTGCATTTAGTGTTGCGTCTAATATTGCATCAATCTTGCACTACTACATTTTTTACCTTTAGAAATACATTGCAATATCATTAGGGCATAGAGGAATCGAACCACCAACCTCTTGCTTATAAGGCAGGCGCTCTTCCATTGAGCTAGAACCCTTTAAGAATCGGGAAGATGAGCAATATTAACACAATAAATTTCATCATTGTCCCTAAAATATTGTTTCACCTTTATTGTTTTGTGTATAATTTGTTGTGTGTTTTTCCTATCATGCCTATTCACATACATTTAAATATTATTATGTTTTCTCATCCAGATTCAACACATTTGAAATAGCAGGATTCTAAACACTTGCATATGGAAACTATTAGTTCCCATTCTGATAGATTGCACATCCACCTTGGTTTTCCTACAACAATGCCTACAGATGTAATACTATGTTACCAAAAATGAGATATGAGAAATGCAAAAAGAAAAGGGAATGGTTCATGAAATGGGTTTTGGAGGTTTCACATAGAAGAAACAAGGAGAGAGAGAAAACAACACTAATGGTGAAGAAGAGCACAGAGATCACAGAGCCTGGATACAGTAAAAATGCAGTCTATGTTGTCAATGGGTCTTGATTTGTGGGTCAAGTAGGTTTACTTACTTGGTAAAACTTGTTGTAAACAAGAGCTTGGTTAGTTTGTATTCCAAGTAAAACTTGTTGTAAACAAGAGCTTGGTTAGTTTGTATGCCAAGTAAAACTTGTTGTAAACAAGAGCTTGGTTAGTTTGTATGCCAAGTAAAACTTGTTGTAAACAAGAGCTTGGTTAGTTTGAACTTTGTATGCCAAGAGGTATTTAATAAAACCAAAAAATCCTAGCAAGTCCTCTTCAGTAAGGCCTAAATATTTGATAATTAGGGTTAGTCTTCCAATCAAAACAAAAAAAAACTATATAATTCCCACTGCTTTATATAAAGAAATCTGGAAACTGAGGACCACTTCACAAACTACAATGGATGATCAATGATCGATAGAGCAGAACTGAGACCTAAATAATGTATACAACAAATACAAATGAATTAAAATGGAACTGGGAAGAGGCTAACCAAATTCCAAGATAACATAGAAAAAATGAAAATTTATCATGAAATCACACAAAAAAAATCTGGTCATCCATACCTTAAATTGCAATTTGTGTTGAGGGTATGGAATAGAGCCAAGATTGAATTGAAATTCAATTTCCTAAAGAATTGAATTTCTGACGCTTGAAAAGGTGGAGAATATGACAAACTGGTTAAAAGGGATTGAACCCCACACTTTCACAGCCACAACAATAATATCCATCACTCTCACGAAACTCTTTTATTCCAAGTTCTCGTGGCCGATAGAGAGGGTTCCCCCAAAGGGACCATATCATATGCAAACAATAGTAGTGCAGTTAGGACATGGTGTAAAAAGAAACCATTACCAGCATGGGTGTTCTTCTAGAGGTGTATCTCTTTTTTCTAGTCCATCGGTTTAAATCCAAACTGCATCAATGTAAATCTGAAATAATTTCAGGGATTGGGGGCAGCCCTGGTTAAACCAATTAGTGCTCCCGATGAAGTGAGAAAACCTCCAAGATGTGGGAAGTTGTCATATAACTATCATAGATCCTCGTAATAGCAACACTGATGTTTTATTCAACAATGATACTGTGAAGTTCTCATGATTCATTTCCTAGTTTAAGTTTCTTTAAAGCCTTGATGCTTTGTCTGATTATCCATTTCACCTATTTGAAGGTATGGAATGTATTGACAATTGAGGATTGCTTTATTGCTCTTGTATATGTGTCATTTAGTTTGCCAATCTATTAATGTCTAGTGTTCCTAAATCACAAATTATGAAACTAATTTTCATATTGCTACATTGCAGGCTTTATTCTACTTCGCTCTTCATTGTGCACAAGAAATAATGATTGTTGATGATGGATCAAAGAACTTACTGAGGGTTGTAAATAGCAGGCTAAGTGTGCTGGCTTTTCACATCAGAGAGTATTATTATTGGATTGATATGATAAAGCTCAATGAAATTTATAGATACAAGACAAAAGAATATACCCATGATGTTGTCAACAAGTTCAATATTTATCCAGAGCAAATTCCATCATGGCTTGTTAATTGGATGCCTGATCAAGGAGGATTCCTAATTGGGAACCTTCAGCCTGCTCACATGGATTTCAGGTTTTTCTCCTTGGGGAATCTTTGGCCTATAGTAACATCTCTAACTACTCCAGAATAGGTTGAGGCTATATTGAACCTAATTGAGAGCAAATGGGATGATCTTGTGGGAAGCATGACTATGAAAATATGCTTTCCTGCATTGGAATATGAAGAGTGGCGAATTATCACTGGCAATGATCCAAACAATACGTACTGCTCTCTCCTTTTTCTTATATTGATTGTTAATATGCATGGTTTTGTACATCGGGATTTAGAAGGGAAGCATATAGAAATTTAATGTTCAGGGTTGTGTTTGCATTCCGTGTTCACTTTTAATATTGAAATCATATATGAGTGTTGAAGGACAAGATGTGCTTTTGTAGTTGCATTCTGTGTGTTGTATGTTGGCATGTACCTACTGTAAGATGCTGAAAAAGTATTATGTTCACCTATCTCAATGTTGCCATCTGCTTCATTTTTCCTCAGTATTGTGTAGCATATCTTCTTTAGCTATATGAAATTTTGATAGTATTCTTGGTAATTCTCTATATATAATGTTGTGTATTTGAAAGCTGAAGAATAATCTATGTTTTATTGGCAGCTATGGTATGGAACTCCATGCTTTGATTGTAAATTATTTATATTATCATCTTCAAGGGGAGTTAGAAGGTCGAAAAATTCCTCCACTTTCCTTTCAGAGAGTTTCAGAGCACCTCATAAGGTTGGAGATAGATTCAATTTTGCAGACTGTTAAACATTTCCGTTTAAAAGAGCTACATCCATTATGTGAAGATAAGTATATTTATGATACCAAAGCCCTTAAAATAAAATTGGGTATAGATTGGTGGCCTCACTTAGATGACAAAGGACTCATAGCTGCAGCAGAAAAGACACTAGAAATCTTGAGCCATGCAAATAGGGCCTCTTGTCTTGCAGATTTTCAGTTGAATGCATTAAAAGCATGGATGATTGTGTTAGCTTTTTCAATGTTTGACAAAAAAGTTGTAAGTTCATTCATGCTTGAGATCTATCATACTTATCGAAAACAATGTCTGTGCTTGTTATGTTTCTAGACCATAAGAATACCTACTTTCCTTGTTTCTGTTTTATAGCCTTTCTGGATTAGTTTGTTTTGGTGCTTATATTTTTGTTTGCAGTATCTCATATCATTTCTTGTTGAACAGGGGACAGAGTTAGGTTCATTAACCCTAAATGCAGCCTTCTTAGAAGAATCTATAGGGTTGTGTGTTGAAGATCTTTGCAATTATCTATTGACATCAATGCAGTTGTTAGGTCCTCTTGGTGATCTAACAAATTACATGCTAAATTTTCTCATAAAACAGGCCCAACTTTTGCTTATTTTTGTGAGGTGGATGTGCAGCCGTATAATGTCAACAACAAAGAGAATGCATGCTTGGCCACTCTATGCAAAAGTGATCAGAACAGTGATCACAAGCCTAAAATTATTGATGGATATAAAACCATTTATTCCAGACAGACTTGAAACAATGCTTAGATGTCTCCTAGCAGTGCTTCTGACATCATTAGACTTTATTCATTCTCAAAATAAAGAGTACCAGGAAAGCAGAGAATCAAAGACAGATATGCAGAATGTGGCAGATGTCTTTTCTGATGTTTCTCTTGTGATTTTGGGATTTCTACTTGTTCTTTGCAGTTGTGTTGAAAACAACAATGTTGCAAACCTATCTTTAGCTGTAATTGATACACTCTTAAAAGGTTTCCTGGCACCTAATACTTGGTTGCCTGTTTTGCAAAAGCATTTTCCTATGCAGTGTGTAATTGGTCGGATTTGACATGATAGTTGGAGATATTCAGCTACTGTAATCCTGAATTTCTGTTTATCTTTAGCACGTGTGAGAGGAGGTGCTGAGATGCTGCAGCCTGCTGGTTTTTTTTCATGCTTTTCAACATTTAGTCACTTCCTACGAGATGAACTTTCATTAGGCTCGGGAAACAGAGAGGGTCCATTCTCTGTGTGGCATAACGGTAGACTGTGTGATGGGTTATGGGGTTTAGGGCTAGTTGTTGTAACAACAATGGTGAACTCTCTTGGAAAAAATGATGCTGGTGCTTTAGTTCTAGACAATGCATTGACCTACTTTTATTCTGAAAAAGATTATATCTTGTGTGGACTATATTCCCTCGACCTTCCAGCCAATGCACTTGGTAGGAAGAGAACTAAACATCAAAGGCCCCAAACTTCTCTCATCACATTACAAGAAACAAAACATGCCATTACTCTTACGTGCCATCTTGCAAAGAACCGAGTGACATGGCTAAATGTTATGCAAGGTGTAGATTCAGAACTCCAGGAAACTTGTATACATATACTAGCCTTTATTGCTAGAGAAGGTCTCATATGTGCTCGAGATAATGCTGGGGAAAGTATGCTTTTGCGATGCCCTCCCCTTCAAAAGGAAGAGATAGCTGCACATGAAAAGCCTTCAATAATAAATAGCAAAAATGGATGGTTTGCTGTTTCAGCAAGGGGATCAATGGCTAAAAGAAGATGATGGCCAGCATTGCAACAACCTGCACTTGATCCTAGCATGAATATTGTGCCATTATCTTTTGTTAAAGGTGAAGCTGAATCAGAAAATATTACTACTTCCTTTACAGAATACTCGGATTTGGTTGCCTTACAAGTGTACAGAATAACTTTTCATTGAGATATGCGGCCATTTTGTTGTGTTATCCACTTATCTTGTTCTATGCAAAATAGTTGATAAGTTTAGGTGATTTTTCCAAGGCAAGCATGTCAGGTCAATTGCAATTCCTAGTAATTTTTGCAGGAGAGAGAGTTAATGAGTCTAGGTGGTTTGTCTGAGGCAGGGAAATGAGGCCAACTGTAATTCCTGGTGGTTTTTGCAGGAAAGCTAATGCATAGCACAAAGACATACTTATTTTATAAAAGACTGAACCATGTAATGGAAAACTGGCATTTGGAATTAAAGCAGGAAAAGAGGAATAGGCAAGGGAAATTGGAAAATTTTTAAAGGTCATCCTAGGGTCTAAATGCTAAACTACATTCTATAGAAATCAAATTCTCAATTTGCTTGATTACATTTACTTACAGAAAGAAGAATAGATTTGGTTAAAATCCAAGCTAACCAAGTTGGACTTGTACAGAATCCAGATGCACACACATTTTATAGTGTTTCTATAAAAAAGAGAAACATTGTCCAGTCTGCAGACTATGATACAACTTAGAAATTCATAAAGAGAAACAACATACAGGTTTGGATTGAAAGTATAATTTGTAGACAGTATTCACTTGGGGCACAATGCTGTCTTGACTAAAAAAAAAGGAAATGTGAGAGTTAGTTGACATATCATGTGTAAGAGTGCAGGAAACCTCATTTCATCTTTTCATCTCTTGCTTCTCTTTCTTCTTGAACAATTTGAGATGGTTACGACCATTTTGGATGTCAACAAAGTGGCTTTCAAAGCTAGGTAAACTACAAATATATGAGTCATGACTTGCAAATGAAAATTGAAGTACCCCGATTTCAATTGCAATTCCTAGTATTTTTTGTAGGAGAGAGAGTTAACGAGTCTAGGTGGTTTGTCCGAGGCAGGGAAATGAGGCCAACTGTAATTTCTGGTGGTTTTTGCAGGAAAGCTAATGCATAGCACAAAAACATACTTATTTTATAAAAGACTAAACCATGTAATGAAAAAATGGCATTTGGAATTAAAGCAAGAAAAGAGGAATAGGCAAGGGAAATTGGAAAATTTTTAAAGGTCATCCTAGGGTCTAAATGCTAAACTGAATTCTATAGAAATCAAATTCTCAAGTTGCTTGATTATGTTTACTTACAGAAAGAAGAACAGAGTTGGTTAAAATACAAGCTAACCAAGTTGGACTTGTACAGAATCTAGATGCACACACATTTTATAGTGTTTCTATAAAAAAGAGAAACATTGTCCAGTCTGCAGACCATGATACAGCATAGAAATTCATAAAGAGAAACAACATACAAGTTTGGATTAAAAGTATAATTTGTAGACAGTGTTCACTTGGGCACAATGCTGTCTTGACTAACAAAAAAGGAAATGTGAGAGTTAGTTGACATATCATGTATAAGAGTGCAGGAAACCTCATTTCATCTTTTCATCTCTTGGTTCTCTTTCTTCTTGAACAGTTTGAGATGGTTACGACCATTTTGGATGTCAACAAAGTGGCATTCAAAGCTAGGTAAACTACAAAGATATGAGTCATGACCTGCAAATGAAAATTTAAGTACCCCGATTCAACAAAAGAAATCCCAATGGAAACTGTTTTGGAACTTTTTATCCAAGACCAGTGGTATGGACCGTATGGAAGATTTAGTTGGCTCAAAATAGGACTCCCTTCCAATCTATTACAACACCTAAGAGTCCCATCTCTTTGACATGTCCGGATAAAATCAAAAAGAAAAGAGACCAGTGTAAAATTTAAATTGCTTGCGGAAACTCTCAGTCAAAGAGAATGACATATAAAATTTAATTGTTGCTACATATTAAGAAGTACATATTTTGTACCATGTTTGGTGTTATATAGGGTCGTATCATGTGCAAGGAGGGATTGTTGGTTGACCAAGCCAAGATATCAGTCATCATGAATAGACATACACCCAGGAATGTGTCTACATTAGGACACACATTTGGAAACCAATGTTATCTTGTTGTTTTCTGTCTGTGAACCACAATAGGCCTCTCATCCCCCATTGGTCATTCTCACAGGAGAGAGGCTACAGGTAAAAGGGATTAATCAATGGGAAACCTCCACAGGGAGAGTTGCGCATACCCGCTCAATCCATATGGGTCCTTACATCATGACTTTGAAGAGGATTTGAGAGTGAATCCAGCTGTGGCAGAGGTTGGAATCATTCTATCTAAATCTAACTCACCTGAAACAGCGCTACAGTGATTCAAGTATCCCATACAGGACACATAAAACCCCAAAATGGGTCACAATATATATATGTATGCCCCATTATTTCATTGTTGGGCACATTTTTTCCATCCTGCAAGGCTAACTTGTAGGGACATGTCCTTCCCATGAGTCTCGCATGGGACACGTATCCTGTGCAGAACACCTATCCCATATGAGTCTGACTAATTGAAGGGCAAATCGGCACATCAACAAGTTCAATTCACAATAAATAATAAGGAGGGAAATATCAGGTATGTTAGTTCTAAAGGAGTTTTATGGCTTTATTATTTGCACTGTCAAGAAAAATATGGGAAAGAATGCAATATATTTCCCTATACAAGGTCTGAATTCTAGGTGTACATAGTACATACTACAAACTGCTATTGCAAGAGGATATGACACTACCTCTGTGTAGGGTGAATCCAAACTAGTCTTCCTTCAATCCACAAGGGGCTGGTGCCCTATAGGAAAAATAATATCGTCCCTGACTAAGAAACCTAAATGCATTATTTATCATTTCAATCAACTTCACATAACGCACATCCAAAGGAGGTTTAACTCAAGAGAGAATAATCTAGCTAAGAAGTTTATAGAATAAGAGAAGGTTTATTTCTGTGCTAAGCAGATTTTAAAAGGAGGCAGGCTCTTCCTCCCAATCATGACATCTCCAAGCCTCAGAAGGAAGACACTGCACATCACGCCGTTGCATCTGGAACTTTAGTCCATTGGAAGAAATAACTTCGTTGCAATAAAAAAGATATAAAGGACAAGATACAGGGACAGAGCTTTAGGTGGAACCTAGGTACATCTACCATGGATTCCATTCATATATGCAATCCAAGTGTCAATCCAAGTGTCAGCATGCTTGAGCACCCTTCAAAGTCAAATCATCAATGTGTAAGAAGAGGAAAATATCACTACAAAAGCTACATCAACCTCTAAGTCCACCCCATATGTCATCTATAAGTGTCTGCATGCTTGAGCCTCTTTCAAAGTCAAATCATCAATGCAGAAGGGGAGGAAAACCTCACTACACATCTACACCAACCTCTACTTCTACCCCATTTATCATGTATAAAAAAACTATGTTCTCTCATAGTTTGATCGTATTTTGCATACTTGGAAGTCTCGAAAAGCAAAATGATGTGGTATTTCCATCAAACAAGACAAGCTTATAACCCAGGGCTCTTTTCCCATTGGGTTTTGAACTTGGGTTATTAGTATGCAATGTTATCAGAACCGGAAAAACAGGTCGGTCTGAACGGTTTATAGGGTTGGCCGGTTCGGTCAGTAAAAAAATTTCCTCAGACCGGATTTTTTTCCAAACCGGGTACGGAACCGGTCAAAACCGGCCAAAACCAACCGAACCAGTCAAAACCGGCCTATCCATACTCTAGCGTACAGCCACGGACTGGGGACTCATGGAATTCAATTTTAAAAATAAAACACAAAATAAAACCTAACTTATGCTTCTAACCTAACCCTAACCTATGCTTCTAACCTACGCGTGTATGAACATGGAAGATATTAATTATAACAGGGGAGTGGTTTATGAAGCCAAATACCTCATTGTTTCTTTCTATATTAGAGTTCCACATGGAACTTTGAATACTGGAGATACAATGCCCATTTATGGAAAAACTAGGGTTTGCATTAATGGTGGATGGTTGAACTTTTCAGTCATCATCGACTCATGTGGCAATGTTCCTAGATCTTGGACCGTAAATTCAAAGAGTGATGATGCAAGTGATTGGTGTTCACTGTGGATGGTGTTCCTTGGCCAAGAAGGTTTTTAAGGTTTGAAAGAGTGCATAAAATTATTTGTTGTAAGCGCTAGAATTTAATTCATCCAAAGAAAACATCTGTAAGTATTATGTTATCTATACTTTCTTATAGTGTTCCATTTTTTAATAGAAAAGCTACATTGCACACACCATTATATGTTTATTCATCATCACTGGAGATAACCTTAACTATATTGCACTTATCCTCTTCCAACTGAATAACACAGTTGTATATGTTTTCAAAGGATTGAGAACAAGAGGTCTCTCCCAAATTTGCATTATTTGCTACTTCATCCTTCCCACCACATTTGCTAATTATGCAGTCATATACTCTAGATTCTAAACCAAACTCTGACTTGTATGAGCAGAGTATTTTATACAAACATCGTGTTTTGCACATAGACACCCTAAATTTCATGTGAAGTATAGTATCTACCATTATCATGAGATATCCCCTCTTGCATTATGATATTACCATTGATCCAAAATATATTATTTTTTCCATGCAAGCAGTGAAGAGAAATCTCTTCAAAGCACTCATCTTCAGAATCATCAATTCTAGAAACTTATCTAGCTAATTCTTTTGTACTCTCAAATTGAAGCACCAGAATGGCATGGCAATTAGTACCAATACCACAATCAATATTACCAAAAGTACTAAAATCTTGTAATTAGGAATATGCAGTGGATATAGACACCATGAATATTCAAAGTTGAAGACTCCAATATGTTATCATAAGTGTCAACTATCTAATATACAGTCATGGACTGTATCCTTTGAAATCTAAACGTATTGCATTGCATTTGGGAAAGATTTACAGTAAAAGGATCCCCTCGTGACAGACATACCTTCTGGATTATAGACAATGAACTCTACCTTTCTCATTATAAGGAAGATTTGTGAGATTTGAAGGCTTCTCATCACCTTGATTTGGTGGAATGGCATGGCTAGAAACCAGGTTATTGTCTTCAGAGTAAACAACATGATAGTAACATAATTAGAATGTTTCTAGAAAGACAACCTTCCAATATAAAGTACAATAGACTTAAGTTATCTACCCAATATTTACTTAGTCGAGATGCCTGTTGTAGCCAAATTACTATGATGTGGTATTGTGCACTAAAGCTCTATTGAAGGTGAATATTGCCAATTCTAGTCAAAACCTGAAGGCAACTTCCCCTAAAATATTGATGTGGTAGTGCCAGAATTCATGTTTACATATTTTATGGTAGATCTAAATTAGGTAGCATTGTACCTAAATAGAGACTTATATACATAAACCAATTCAGTTAAGGACAGAGACAAATTTTGGTATAAGTTATTTTATATCATAGGAAATGAAAAGTGATTTACTAGAAAATAAAATCCAAAATGCAGCTTGTTAAATCTTGGTTCTATCACCAACCAAATGTTTGGGATGAACTGAGAGTAATATAAAGAAATGGGAAATGGAAAAGAAAGTGAATGGAAAGACAAGTGCTAAAACGTTGAACAGCATGACAATGAAATATCAGGCTCTAAAATGGATGAAAAAAATACTTGAATACATTCCACTAACTATTGTTGTATGTACAAGTGCTAAAGGAGTATAAGTAAATGGGAAATGAACAAGAAAGATAATCAAAATACAAGTTCTCAAATGTTTCTCAATATGACATTGAATGAAATGTTAGGCCTCAAACTAGATGGCAAAAACCTTAAAACATGCTCCACAAGTTGTTGCTCCAAGTACAAGTGCAAACTTCCTACCAAGTAAGAAACTATTGAATTAGACTATGAACACTCATGAAAATATGGAAATGGAACATGATACCAGAAACACTTCAAATATTCATTAAGTGAACTATGAATGAATCATTGTAGCAAAAAATCCATGTTAGTCATTCAAATGATTTAATTTTAGTGGCCAAAAGGGTTTGAATCTCTTCTTATTTTGTTTCAAAAGTTATATTACAATTTCCATGCAATATCATTCGAAGGAAGGTTATCTATTTTGTTTCCTTGACAAAATTTGAGGGTTTTCCCACCATTCGAATGACCTACCAAGTTTCCCCCTTTTCCAATTTTGAACAAAATTTCTAGAAAACTAAAAAATGGTAAAAAAAACATCGCTTTCGAACTCTACCCTTGTCCCTTTTGGATTAGTCCATTGTTATGGATTTTTTTCATTTCCCCCATCAACCCATAGACTAGGAATTTGGTTATTGAATCCTTGTTTTATGACGTAATTTGCTACAATCGGCATTAGAAAAGTCACCAAGTTTTGATAAAGGTTTATCTTTGTGTGTAGGTAATAATCTCAATGTTTTTCAGAAGAATTAAATGGAATTTTGTGAAGCCAAAAATGGGAAAATCCTTTATTATGGATTATATGTTTAAAGTATTTGTTGTCCAATCAATTTTTCAGACTCATTATGGGGAGAAAACAAAGCTCTCCATAACATTGCTTCATGTTAAAGATGTTACGAAATGAACTATATTTGATGAACTAAAGGATTAAGGGGACAAGCTACAGAGATACCCTACATTAGTTGTTGGAAATCATAGATCTTATGATGGAAAGAGTTTTTACAGTACCCATCAATATGAACTTGAGTCTTGAACTAGTAGCAACAACAAAATGAAATGGCACAATTTTGCAAGATCCAGCAAATGAAGCTAGTCCTATGCCTTTCACAGATGGTGATAAACAATAATTTTCTTAAAAAATAATTGGGGTAAAACCAAACACAAAATGGAGAGTTGAAGTAGTGATGGGCTCTCTATGCATATAGAAAAATTACTATGATTACTACTTAACAACATCAAGCATAGATTTAACCATAGAAAACATGGTATGCTTTGACATCTGAACTATCTCATTGCATTGTTATTCTTCTTCTTGCTGGATGTGTTTAGCATTAGCATAGATAACCATAGACTTATTAAGCAAGGAGGAGAAAAGGTAAAAGATTCTCAATGCTTTTTTGCTAATCAGTTTTTGTTTGTTTATTTTTTTAATAATTATTTCATTTTGTTCACCCTCACCCTTGTCCAACATACAGTTGATCATGGTCACGAAATAAAGGCATGGGAGGTAGGTAAGTTGTTATTCTCCACAGTTTTGATGCATTCAGAGCGGTTTAGAGATGCTATAAGAGAAATTGATAATTTTTGTGATGGATCTATGAAGGATGCTTAGTCTTATCTTAATATCATCTAAGAATTTAAGGTTTTTTGAGCAAGAAATGAGCTGAGTTCAAGTGGTGTTGTAGTCATCATCAGTGCTGAGCAGTATGCATCTAACGTAATTAAGCTTCATGGGATACTGGAAGAGATTTACAAGGACTATGAAGAGAAACCACTCCTTATTGCACATGATGGACTCTTTGTTGTTGTCTGGTTCAAGGAGTTTCTTCAACTAACCGGACCAAATATTGTGAATGTTATTACACATATTTTCTACAACCTTGGGACAAGTACAAAACATTAAAATGCTATAGTATTTAACTTAAATTATTTATCTTTAATCTAGCTAGGATATTGAAAAGGTCATGATCAAATATGAAAAGGAATAAAAACCCTAAGGTCAACCTCCAAATTATGTGGAAACATTTTATGTTTGATGGACTATAAATAAAGAAGCACATCATCCAAGATCGTCATTCACTTCTCCAAAAGAACAAGACGTGTTTATCTGCTGGTGTTTGTTTTCCTAACATAGCGACAACTAGGGCTTCTTTATCTTTCCTTTCTCCTTCATGGCATTAGCAGCAAAGCTGCTACAACTCACGATGGGGGCATTCTACAGCAGCAACAGTCACAAAGGTAGCAGCAGAGCTACTACAGCTCACGGTGGGGGCAGTTTGTAGCAGAAGAAGTCCACGGGGTAGTTGCTAGGGCTACCAACTCACCTTGGTAGCAACAAAAACAATCACGAGGTGGCAGCAGTGGCAGTAGGTGACACAAACCTTGGTGGCAGCAGGTGGTCACATTCCACGAAGGCAGCAACAGGTGATCAAAGTACACAACAACAATCCACGTGGCAACAACACAATAATTACAGTCCATGTGGTAGGTGGTAGCAATGAATGGTAAGCCTGTTAGGGCTTCCTCAGATTGAAATAACCCAGGTTGTAAAAGCTTGGATGATCAACAATTAACTTGTTTGTATTGATCTTGAGGGATCAAATGTGTCTTTCTTATAGAATTATTATTATTCATGTTATGATTATATTTTCTAGGACTCCTCTGCAGGTGGCTAACAAACAACGACATATAGTTTGCAACTCATAATGTGAACTTCATAAAGGAACATTATATAGCTCTACACTGTTTCCTGGTCGTGCTCCTCTAGACAGGGTGCTTCTTCTAAGCTACATTGGAGGTGCAACTAATCCTGAAATTACGGAAAAGGAACATATAGTTACTATGATCAAACATTTCACCAAACACCAGAAAGGTGCATAAAGAAGAAATGGCAGAGTGAACAGTGAGGTATAGAATATCTTCTAAACAAGTCATACATTTATTTTATTTTACTTTTAGGTTTGGATAGTGGAGAAAGTTTAGAACTTTTTTCATATATCCTTTGTGAAATTATCTATTCACCCTTACGTTGATGTTGGCTATTATATTATAATTGTCTAAGTTTTTACGTGTCATATTAGGTTTATTGATATAAGAAACTAACACTAATCTGAGTTACTTATTGTGTATAATTTTTGTAGAGAGTATTGTAAGGTAAGAAATTAATAGAGTACAAATTCTGAAAGTACGATCTCATTCAAAGATTGTGAACAACCTAGTTTGAATTAGGGCATTTAAAAGACTAAAGATGCATGCTTATTATGATGAACGCTTTTGAAATATATAAACAAACTATGTGTTCCTAAAAATTATGTGTTCCTGTCAATGGGTGTTGGTTCAATGATAAGAACGATGATTTGTTATACCCTCCACCAGGTTCTTTTTTAGCTTGGTCCCTCCACTTTTGACAGTATGGTTGGGAAAGGATGTGAAAGCCGTCAAAGGAAAATTTGACATCATTTCTTATACACGCGAAAACTATTAATTATTGGAGTGGAGGTCATGTTCTGAAAATAGTCAACAGATCAACAAAAATTGTTTTCCTGACAAGTTCCTGTGTGCCAATCCACCTTCTTTCTAAGACTCATAAAGTTTCAGCATTCCAACTGCAAGAAAAGGCCACAAAAACAACTTTTCCTGGCCAAAGACCCAATAAAAAGCTCAATGAAAACTTAGTAAAATTATTACCCAAAGTATCAATGTTCACTGTTCAGGATTATATAACAACATACTATATATGTAGCATCCCTACTGTTAACTGTCCAACCTAGGCATACATCTTATTGAGGCTTCCAAATAGTTATTTATTTTTCAAACTGTAGCATAAAGATATCGGATTGTTCCTACCTGCGCTGGATTGAGCTTGTGGTAGCTGCTGTATAAATGCTTATATAAACAAAATACTATAGTAATAATTGTTCAACATAAGGAGGGTCATGGCTCAGCTCCAAGTAGCCCTAGTAGGTCACAACTCATTCTAGGAGCAATTTACAAGTCACGGCCCAACTTAGCACACAGATCATGGCTCATTCAAGGAGCAACACAAGATCACGGATCAGTCCAACAACAAACCTTCACGACCCTAATCTAACAGCTAGAAGGAGGTCATGGTTGAGTTTAGTAGCCAACAAAAGATCATGGATTAGTCCATCACAACAACAAAATTTGTTTTCTCACATAGTATTTTGGCAGATTACCTACTTTGGGTTGGATTCGATGATAGGTGTATTCCTTTGAAAACAGGAAATTAGCCTCATCCTACCAATTTGAAGTCATATTGAACTTGTACATTCTACTTATCTCAATCTTTAGAGAGTATAATCATTTTCATTCTTTAGAGGAAAACCGTTTTCTCTCTTCAGAAAGAAACCACCTGTGCGGAAAACCCTAACTTATTTTAGAATTGAATGCCTCTGAGTTTTGGCTTCAATATTGATACCATCATATTGGTGTCGAATCGCCCGTCTATTCAACATACCTAACTGAGATCTACTAGGGAGAACAAGAGCTTACGAAACTGACATTTATGGGATCTCCAAGGCAGTGAAAGAGGTTGCAGGATTGATATTTATGAGTAGGTATAAACTTTTGATTCATCCATATGCTTAGAGAAATTTGATTAGAAAATTTAAATCAAAGTGAGTTCGCAAAAAAAATTATTCACAAGCGTCCCCTGAGATATTCGAACTCTCGCGAGGAAACCCTATGTACTTAGCATCCACACACCTTAACCACTCGGATAGTCAACAGGAGGTCACGGTTTGCTCACTAAAGGTAGCAGCATCCCCTTAGACAACAGCAAAGGTAACAACCCAATAAAATGAAGTACATAGTAAAATGTGAAACGTTGAGTTGAAAAACTGAGGTGGATAGCTTTTGAGTGACCAAGGGTTCAATCTAGAGGAATCTCAGATCATTTGCAAGAAAAGTCCTCTGAAAACAAATCACAAGACCCCAAAACTAATATTCACTAAATATTCAAAACCCCATTCATTTTCCCCAAAGAAAATAAGTTTTCCCTATGAGCTGCAAATTTAGTAATAGCTCCCTAGGTTTCCATATTGACGCCAATTAGATGCAAATGCGCATAGTAATAAGATATAGAAATGCATATCATTACATATATCCGGACCCTAGTAATTTTGACAGTTTTGTTTGTCCTACTAATAATAACAATAAGTAACAAAGCCATGGAAGTGAAGCTTACCTTTGAACAGAAGGTGATTCCTATGTGTCCTGAAGTGCCTTTAAATTTAGCATATGGATCTGTGGTGTTCGCAGAAGGAAGAGACTGCAACCGCATTATAGAGCTTCACCATGGAACCACCAAAATGGCCTTCCTTCTGTGTTTTGTGTTATTCTAAGAATTCGTTTTAGAGGAATGTGGAAAAAAAAGAGCACTCCGCTGATGAAGGTTTGAATTTCATTTCATAACTGTCCTTCCAACTTATTTTTTTGGACTGTTTGAATTCTTATCTGGCCTATAACTGAATATTACTAAGAACTAGGCTATTGTTGTTAAAATGTGAAAAACTAGGCAGTTGCGCATCCCGCCGTTGCACTGAATAAGGGTAAGGAGCAGTTAATGAGCGGGTAATCCTCCTATTTCTTTCACAGGTAAATCATTATTAATCTCTTCTTTAATTTATTACTATTGGTGGGGCCAAAAATATATAACTCTAAAGATTCACAGATTCACAAACGGTAGGATTAGCATAGGTAATTAATCTTTTGTTTTGTTTTAAGGGCAGGTTAAAAATCATGTGTTTAAAGGCATATTGATAGGATAAGAATTCACATATACAAAGAACAAGACAATAATCTTGTGTTTATTAAGGAATGACAGGGCAACAACAACGTTTTATTGAATTTTATTAAAAAAAATACACAATAACAATGTTTTAATTAAAGGAAATAACAATGTTTTAATTAAAGGATTTAACTTTTAGTTTAAAAATATATTTTTTATTAAGAATTTTAATTTTTCATTAAAATATAATAATAATCTCAGTTATATTATATATTAATACATTAAATAATAAATTCAAGAAACTAAATAAATGTGGAACCTAGAATCATTTCTCAAAGTTAATGCCAGGCTATATGTAATACAATATACAAACTTTTGGAAGGTTAACATGTTGTGTCAATGATGTAATTGAAATTGTGAATTTTTTATTTTCGATTAAAAGATATGTTTTTATTAAAAAGTTTAGTTTCCAATTAAAATATTGCTCTAGGGTGGAACAAAAAACAATGTTAACAATGACACAAACAACTCAGAAGTAACATGTGTGGGCATTATGCATCTAAATACATTAAGTGATAAACTTAGGAAACAAACAAAAGGTGGAACCTAGAATCCTATCCAAGGGTTAATGTTAGGCCACATGTAATGCAACATGTCAAATTTTTCAAGGTTAACATGTTGCATCAATGGTGTAATTGAAATTGTGGCATTTTATTCCAAAGGACTAGAATTAAAAGGCCAGATAAATATAATTTGCCCTTTGTAGAGGAGATTCAATAAAAAATCAGAGAGACATATAAGAAATATATTATAAAAGTTTTAGGATAGAGATATAAGAAATAAACGGTGGATAGCTAACATTATAATAAAGCAAGCATGGATAAACATATCACTTTAGTAATTTTGGGTAAACATGTGGATATAAACATTGCCAAGTTCTTGAATATATGGGGATCCCTTTCTATGTCTAATATGCACTGCATACAGCCACTTGGTTTCATATTATATGATAAATATATTTAAGAAAACATGGTGGAAGAAAGATGTAACAAATCCATGAGAGAAAGATAGCGAGGTGTCATCCACTAATAATCATTTCAAATGGAAACTATTTAATATAAGTAAAGGTAGTGCTGGGAAGGCTCTTTCATATCCAACATGGCAGGGGAAACTAAAATCAATGTTGATGTTTGGAGAAACTCTTGTCATAGATTTAGATACTCAAGCGTGTTGAATAATGGAAAGTGGAAGGGGTTGTATCCCTAGTGAAAGGTGGTGACATCGTATCGAGTGTTATAGATCTAGATACGGGTTAGAAATTTTAGTCCACCGCCTTTAATTCCTAAAGGCACATCTAAAAATATTAAAGGTTAAATAAGGATAGAGTTGTGAATAATTTTAATTTAGAGGGTAACTTCTACATGTCAATTATGGGGTTATATAGGACAAGATATATATGGATTTAAAACCCAAGTGAATAAAATAATGTAGAGAATACAATCAATTTTATAGAACATTGATCCATGAAGAGGGACAACAACAAAGAAGACCTTTTCTACCAGGAAGAGAGGGTATCTAGGGGCTTGGATTTTGATTAAATGAAGGATCCAATCTCTCCTAGAGTAGGTTAGAATTTGGAACTCAAACAAGCACAAGAGACAATGGCTAGGGAATTCCATCAAGGTAGACAAAGACTTATTATGGGGTTCATAGAGTAGGAACAACCTCTATAAAGGTGGTTCCACCATGTATATTGTCATTGCATGTTGTTGTAACCCCATCGGAGATGTGTTTCCCTCCTTTCGGTATGCCATTATTATGTATGGTCCTTGAGGTTCAACCTTCGTTGTAAGTCAAGGAAGTAGTCCCCAGTTTGATATAATGAAATGTATTTTTCGACTCTCCCTAGGTGAAGTCAACCTCGTTAAGTTATGCATGCTTTAAATTTTCACACTATACCACTTGTTATGCATGATTTAAATGGTAACCATATCCCATATGCTTTAAATCATGACAATGACGATGACCTAGATGACGATGATGAACTAAATGATAATGATGGTGATGATGTTGTTGATGATGGAAATGATGATGATGATGTTGTTGATGATGATGATGATGGAAATGATGATGATCATCATCATCATCGTCATTTTTATCATCATCATCATGACACTATATTCATCATCATTGGCACCATTATCATGATGATTATTATATTCATCATCGTCATCATTGGCATCATGATAATGATTATTAATATTCTCATCATTGTCATGGTCATCATCAATACAATCATGGCCCATGAGCCTTACAAAAAAGTGTTTGGGTATAAGTGAATGAAAATTTATGTCCCCAAAAAATGGCCAAATACCCAATACACATTCATGTTATTCCAAACCTCAAACTAATGTCCACATCTAAGGAAAAGGATAAAATTATGTGATTATGTGATAATGATGATGACAATGGTGTTGTTGATGATGACAATGACAATGACAATGAAAATGATGATGATGATGCTGATGAGATGAATGATGATGAAAAAGATGGCAATGACGATGAAGTTGACAATGATGTGATTATATGGTGATGATGATGATGATAATAATGATGACGATGACAATGAGAATGACATGAGAAATGATGATGACGATGATGATGATGATGACAATGACCCTTATAAGAAAGTGTTGGTAGAGGTAAATAAACCCAATTTCACTACAAGCTCGACCAAGATTAAAATGTGCTCAATAATAGTTATAAGTTATGCATGCTTAAAATTGTAACTGTATCTCAGTTGTTATGCATGCTTTAAATGGTAAACATATCCCATATGCTTTAAATGATGACGACGATGAACTAGATGACAATGGCAGTGATGATGTTTTTTATGATGACGATGATGGAAATGATGATGATCATCATCATCATCGTCATCTTTGTCAGTGTCACCATGATTATCACAATAGTCATCATCATCGACATAATCATCATTCATGTCATCATCATCACCATTGTCCTTGACATCATCATCATCATCATGGTTATTGACATTTTCATCAGTTATTCATCACTACCTTTAGCATAAGAAATAACATCTACCCAAAATATGTGATTAGTGGAAAAGGGTCATGGAGGACACATACAATTTATGCATGACAAATAACAACTTATTTTTTAAGATGATCAACATCATAATTCTCATTGTATTCATCATCATTGTCATTTTCATCATCACCATCATCATCATTGTCATTGTCATCATCACCATCATCATCATTCATTTCATTGCCATCATAATCATTGTCAATGTCGTCATTGTCATTATCCTCATCATCATCATTGTCATCGTTCTCATCATTATCAACAACATTATCATCGTCATCATAGCCATCCTCAATATCATAATCATTATCCTCGTTGTTATCTTCAACATCTAGGTGTAAAACTGGATGCAAAAGTGGATAAAAACATGGATGCAAAAAAGGATGAAAACATGGATGCAATAAAAGTAGGCACAAAAGTGGGCGCATAATGGGTGCACCAAAAATGGATGCAAAAGGTGACTCAAAAGTGGATGCAAAAAATGATGCAAACATGGACGCAAACATGATGAAAAAAGTGGCGCAAAAGTGGATACAACCATGGATGTAAAATTGGATACAAAATTGGATGCGAAAGTGGATGCAACAAAACTAGATGCAAAACTAGATGCAAAAGTAGTTGTAACACCCAACGCAAAACTTGATGTAAAAGTGGATGCATAAAGGGATGCAATAACTGATGTAAAATTGGATACAAAAAAAGATGCAAATGTGGATGCAAAAGTTGAAGCAAAAGTGGGTGTAAAAGTAGGCGCGAAAATGGGTGTGAATTAGGACGCGACAAAAGTGGATGCAAGAGTGGATGCAATAGTAGATGCAAAAAAAGACGTAAACATGGATGCAAAATGGGATGCAAAAAGGGATGAAAATGTGGGTGCAAAAGTGGAAAAAAAAGTGGATGCAAAAATGGCTGAAACAAAATGAAATGCAAAACTAGACTCAAAACATGATGTAAACTTTGATGCAAAACTTGGCGCATGAAGGGATGCAAAAAAAGAAGCAGAAGTGGATGCAAAAGTGGATGTAAAAACGGATGCAAAAGTGGATGAAAACAAGGGCGTAAAAGTTGAGGAAATCATGGACGTAAAAGGGGGTGCAACAAGAGTTAAATGTACAAACTAGGTGCAAAACTAGGCTCAAAACTTGTTTGAAAACCTGATGCAAAACCTAGCGCATAACCAGGTGCAAAACTCGATGCAAATTACACCGCAATTTACGCCAGATTTAGAAAAAGGAAGCAAAAAAAGCCTAAAATAGCACCAACCCGTGAAATTGCGCAATTTTGTCCAAAAAATGAAGAAAAATACACTAGAAGATGGTCTAGACGCAAAAAAGGATGCAAAAAGAGACGCTAAATCCAGTTTTTGTTGTAGTGATAAGGCTTTCCCAGATGTATCTGCATTGTTAATTATTCCAAGATGAATGAGCTTATCTTGCTCTCTAATTAAAGAATCACAAAAGGATTCAAGACTAGGCTCTTGATAGCTAGCTGCAGTCAAGGTTTCTTTCATGGAGTAAAATGTAGATACAAAAATAGAATATGCAGGTCCAAGTTTGGAAAGAATATGATAAATACATTGTTTGTCTTCTTTCTTAATCTTGCATTCTTCACATAAGAGTCTAAGAGTTTTATACTTAGATAAATAGTCTTGAATGCATGAAAAATCACTTGGATTGAAAGAAATCAACTCATTCTCAAGTTGATGACCTCGAATTTCATTGTGTTTACTAAACATAGATTCCAACTTTTTCCAAGCTTTATCAGGTTCATCAATTCCAGATATGTGGAATCACAAATTAATAGAGATTGACATCCCAATCAATCCACGAGCTTCATCACATCCATTTGCCTATTTTATTTTCTTATCATCATTAGTGGGTTTTGTTTCTTTCCCTGAGGTAATTCTGAAAAAGTCCCCCTACTTCGTAGAACATCCTCCATACGATATTTCCATGAGAAATAGTCAGAACTTGTAAGTATAATATCACAAGGGACGATCATACTGTAAAATAATGGCTGAAAAAATAGAAACTAACTATCAGGATGCAAAGAGCTCGAAAAATTAGGCCGTTTTAAAAAAATGGCACTGAAAACTTATTCTTGATGATGAAGTTATGCTTAATCAAAAAGAATGTTGAAGATGTCCCCAATAGTGATGTAGTAGATATTAACTTGGCCAGCTGAAAAAGAGAACCCCCTTCTTCTCAAAATGAACTTTTTACAATCACTTACAAGAAAGTTGCTTTTAAGTGAATCACTTTTGTATAATAAGTGATGTTCATTTTTACAATAATGTTACTTTTAAATAGTGTCGCAATAAATTAAAGACTTAAGTGACTCACTTGTTTATTTTATTTAGTTTAAGTGAGATGCAATTTTACAATAAAATAACTTAAACATAGAAATTGCATGCACTAAAAAGTAACTTAATAAGACTTGAACTCAAGACCTATTAACGAATAGAGGAACTTTGAACCAAGTGAGCTAAGTTTAAAAGGTACGTAAAAGAATGGAAAGAAGAAGGAGTTTTTTTTTTAAACTCTTCTCTCTCGTTCTTCGTGCTTGCCTTTTTTTCCTATAAATCACAAAAAAATGAAAAACAAAAACAAAAAAAACTTGTCCACACTATGGGGTTAGATCTTGGTTAACTTACCCGGAAAGTCAACGTTTTCAGTTTCTCGTTGTTTCTGATTCGCTGTGATCGCAAAAGGTGCACGACAAAGAGCATACGTAGCCAAGAAGACAAGAAAAAAAAAACTTTCCCTTATTGTTTTTTATTCTCCGCAATCACGTAAGGTGCACGACAAAGAGCATACGTAGCCGAGAAGACAAGAAAAAAAAACTTTGCTTTACTGTTTTCCTTTACAAACAAACTTCATGTCATTTTCAAACGCTCTCTCAACTAATTGCATACATGGTTATCGATTATAATGCATATTGCAACAATATATGTAACTATGCTAAGACATGAGACCAACACTCTCATACTCTAGTGTCTTGACCCCAATGTCAATTAATTGATTGTAAAATAGTAAAAGTTGCCTTGCGTTGTGAGCTTCCAACATGATATTGTTCCCTCATCAATGTTGATTGCTTTTCTTGACCATGAATGTGTAGTAATCTCCTTTCTCTTATTGTTTCTTGGTGGTGTTGGTTTGTTGATTCCACTGATACACAAGGCAATTTGAAAAGTAACATCAATTTTAACAAAGAATAACGATAAAGGTGCAAACTTTGCAGAATATTTGTAATGAGAGAAGCATTACAACTATGGGAAATAAAGCATTTAGGTCTACTGCGTTTTGCATCCATAAACCTAATAGAAGAAAGTAAAAAATCAAAAGAACATATATACTTAAAAACCCTTTTTTTTGGTGTTGCAAACTAAAACCAACATTATGTACTAAAACAATAGCAAAAGCCTACAATTTTGAGTTAAAACAAATTCCATATCATTTCACATAAAATGCCTTGTCATATAGCTTTCCTCTTCTAGAATTATGGATGGACCAACATGATTCAAAAATGAAATTGAGCATCATAAAATATGTTGAGTAGAGATGTCTCCATCGTTGCCAAGCATACCATGTTGTAATCCACATCCTGCCACGTGGAGTAGAATGAGAAGGAACCTTGCAAAGACAAAGCTAAATGGATGTATTGCAGGCCATGGCAAGGAACTAATTGAAAGGCATGGCTAGGAAACAAAACCTCCACGCAAAGAGCGTCGATCAGTGGCCTATGGCTACAATGAGAGGAAATGAGTAGATCAAACACAACATAGAGTGTGGACGAAGGAATGGTTAGCAATCACAACCACACAACAGGTCGGGTAAGAAAAATGCCAGCCATAACACACTCGTAGGCCCAATGACACGCACATAAATGCATTTTCCAGGGAACACACATGCCACCCAATTGTGTGTTCCACCGGTGTGAAGGAGATGACAATTGCCAAGAAGAGAAAAATAATGAAAAAAGCACAAAATGGAACTCTAATTACCTGAAACAGTAATTTTATTTAATTTTTTTTTGAAGAAGATTGCCCTTATTATGCCTCTAATCCCATCACTACAAAATAGCATTCCTTGCTCCTTCTCCACGAAGCAATTATTTAAAGAAAATTTACTTTTAGCTAATCAAGATTGACCTTGAAGCGATGGTGGGTCATGTCATGAAACTACACATGCAATTAGTTATTTCTTGTGGATAACACCATGCTCATTTATATTTTCTTGGATTTATCATTGTCTTGAAATGCTAACATGCTAATTAACTCATTTTCAGTAAAAAAATAAAAATAAAAATGTGAACACTAATTTATTTTTATATTAATTATTATGATTATTTTTGAAGTTTTTAAGCACTTTTGATGTTTAATAATGGGAAATTGTTGAATAAGAGTGAGTAACGTTGCATGGCGAGCTACTTGTGGTCATTTTGATCTTACCCACATATTAACACAAGATATGCAGACAAACTTTTGTGTCAAAGATACAAAAGTCCAAAAGTCTCAATTTAAGGGTCAGGCTTTCAATAAGCGTTTTGAAAAAATGGTGGATAAACTTTAATAAAATTAACAAATTTTTAATAAATATTGGCCAAACATTAATGTTCAACATCAACTTCACCCTGGTTGATACCGAGGCATGGTCGAAAAGGTAACCTACTCTACATCTTGCATGTGAAATTCACCACTGAAACCTTCGTCTGCTTCTCTCCTGTTCCATTCAGATCCCTTTGTTACAAGTGAATACTTGCAGGTCGTTTGTTATATAAATAACAAAATCAATTATTGCTTCAGAATCAATTATAACCCAATGGTTTGGATTATAACAATGCCATAACGATGTTGACATTTAACTATAACGATGTTGAGATTTAACTGTATTCAAACTTATGTTTTTAAATGCATTGGGAAAAATATAATATAAATAAAATTATAGCTGAAAATATGATTCACGTTTTTAAAAGCATTGGAAAAATATAATATAAATCATTATAACTACAAATACGATACTTAAATTGAATAATGCATGTTTTCATATGATTTATCAAATCTAGATTTCACTCTACTTTGTTCTTTGTAATTTTATTTAGTATCATACTCAATTTTTTTCATTGGTGTAAAGTGCCCAAGAAAGGCATAATCACGTGAAAATGTGAATAATTCTCGTTTTATGTTTTATAATATTTGGTCTTAATTTATTTTTTACTAGGAAAATGACAACTTTATATTATATAAAATTGTGTCAAAAACAATAAATACATACTCTAAAAAAGATTTGTACAGTAATGCATTGAAATCAAACAACAACACAATGGTCAAATTTGTGAAAACATGCACCTACATAAAGGCGACAGATAAGCAAAAACAAACTAGGTATGTCAAAACAAAACATACAACATCAAGGCACTGAGTATCTTATCTATCAAAGCTAACAGATAAAGTCTTAAAGAGAAATCATCTTCAAAACAGGACCAAGGATAGGCCGCAAAGAAAACAACTCTCAGTGTTCATAAAACCTAATAATTGTGCAAAGATCCTTCTGCAATAATCCCACCCGAGAAAAGCTCCTTCCAGAAAAGCAAACCGGACACCATACCAAGACCTTGCTTAGATAATGAATTAGCCTGGGAGTTGTATTCCCGGTAGATGTGTCTAAATGGAAAGGAAGGAAAAGATTCAATCAGCTTCCTGGTTCTCCCAAGCCAGTGTGATAGACAAAGGGACTGCAAATTGTGAACATTGAGCACCCAATCTATAATAACTTTTGAATCTCCTAGGATCATCTGAAGGTCAATATCACGTGCTTTGTAAAATAACAGAAGTCCCCAAAGTGTCAATAACTCTACATGGGTGTTAGTCCCCTTACCAGCATTCATACAGATCCAAAAAGAGTGATTAATCTCCAACTGAATGACCATACCTGCACCACATGAGCCGTTTTGTTCGGCCCCATCAAAGAATCCAATCCTTTCACCAACGATCTACTTAGGGAAGCGTATGTTACGTTGTCTAGAATACGAGTCTTTACCAAAGACAAGATCAAAATTAGACAAAATATTTTGTAACATTCGTCCTAAGTCAAATGGAGACAACTGGAAAATATAGCGATTTCTTGTACACCAGAATTCCCAGATACACAGTAAATCCAACTCAAGTGGAAGAGTGGAGTGATCTTCAACTTAAAAAGAAGATCAGAAAGATTACCAACATTCCAAGTCCAATGACAATCCAACACATCACAAAGGTGAGACCACATCCCACGGAAGAGAGGACAGTAGTAAAAAATGTGTTCAACTGATTTTGAATCACTCAGACAGAAATGACACCTGCTTGGACCCTGAAAACCACACCGCTATAACATATCCCAAATCAGAATTTTATGGTTGAGTGCAAGCCAGGAAAAGCACTTCACGTTAGATGACACTTTCTTCTTCCACAGAGTAGTATTCCACCAAGTCGGATGGACAGTCTTATGCAATTTGAAAAGAGAGGAATAAGCTAAACTTGTCGTAACATAACCATCTTCAGTATTACCAGCCCTAACCATGCTATCAGAAGTCCCATAAAAGAAAATGCTAGCCTCCCTCAGCTGAGTAGTGAAATCCTCCCATTCGTGTACTTCATGACAAGTACACAGCCATGAAGAAGAAGGTAATCGCTTCATATATTTTGAATTGATAATTTTGCACCATAAATTTGACGACATCAGTCCTCTCCATAGACTCTTGGAACATAGAGCAATATTGAATAAACCCATGTGTTTAAACCCCCATCCACCCCAGGACTTAGGCATAGACAAAGACTCCTAATCTGCCAAACGAAACTTTGCATAATCATGAGTTCCCCTCCACAGAAAACAAAAGAACAGGCTACGAAGCGACACCAAAATGCGAGCAGGAACCCGAAAAAGACCAAACCAATAAATAGGCAGTGATTATAGAATTGAGATAGTAAGAGTCTTACGACCACCCAGAGAGAGCCACTTTGAAGACTACCTGCCCATGCGAAAATAGACTTTCTTAATGAGCCAATCCCAGTCAGAACGCTAATAGGAGTTAGGTCTGAGGAAAAAACCCAAATAAGTTAGACCAACATCCAAATGATCACTTCAAATAGAGAAACGGTTCCAAATGTCTTGCAAAGTGTTTTAATCCATCCTAATGTGCCTGAAGCATGACTTTGAGATACTAAACGACATTCCAGATGCTCGACAAAAGAGATCGGTGAGACCTTTGATGAAATTCCATTCAACAAAAACCCCTTTCCCAAAAATAATGTCATCGTCGACGAAAAGAGTATGGGTAATACAAATGATCCCAGAGACCTTCACTCCTTTGATCGTATTATCCTTCTTTTCCTGATTAAGGACCAGGCTCAATCCCTTGTTGATCAACAAGAATAAGTACGGAGATAAGGGGCAACCTTGTTGAATTCCACGAGACCATTTGAAGAAAGACGATGGAGAGCCATTCACTAGAACTGCAAAGGAGGCAGTATTAACACAGGACATAATCCATTGTGTGATATTCAATGGTATACCAAATTGAATAAGAATCAAGTGTAAGAGAGAACAGTCAACTTTGTCATAAGCTTTTTCCAAATCAAGTTTTAAAACCAGCGCCGAGAGCTTCTTTTGATTAATCGAATGAAGTGATTCTTGAACAATCCCAACAACATCAAGAATCTGACGGTCCGAGAGGAAGCCAAACTATTCAGCAGAAATAGCCTTACCTAGAGCCTTTTTCATTCTACCCGCAATGATCTTTGTAATAAGTTTATACAGAAGATTGCATAAGGCAATCGATCTGTATTCAACAAAAGAAGAAGGTCTATCAACCTTTGGGATAAGAGTTAGATAGGTAGTATTTAGACTGTCTAGGATGAGCCCATTAATTCTGGTCTCTTCAATAGCCGCCACAAGCTCAGGGCCAAACAACTCAAAGAAATGAATATAAAAATCCATAGTCCAATCGTCAAGTCCTGGGCTCTTATCACGAGCAAATTCCTTTAAGGTAAGTTCCACCTCATTCAAGCCAACAGGACACCCAAGTTGATCACAGTCCTCCGAACTGAACATAGTCGGAAAAAGATTTCGAACCTTCAATTGATCAGAGATATTTGATGACTTCAAATCCTTGTATATATTAGAGAAATAAGAGACGACCCTATCTTTTATAGAGTCTTGATCCGTAACCAAATTACCATAATCATCCACTGTTTCCCAAATCAAGTTGGATATCCTTCTACGATTTGCATAATTATGAAAATATTTAGAATTTTCAGCACTTGCATGAAGCCAGATAGCCCTGCTCTTCTGACAGAGGGTCTCTTGTTTGTGATCAAAGATAACCGGTTTTTGACGAAAAAGATCTTTGATAAACACAGAATGATCAATACTGAATAAATCCTCTCCTAAATTTTCCTCAATACAACCAATTTCTTTTTCAATATTACAAAGGAAAATGTCGTCCTTCTTTTTCTCCTCTCTTTCCCAAACTCTGACCAAAGAACGAAGCTTAGATAATTTGAAGAGAAGAGCCTGAATCGGGGATTAGTGTGATGGAACCTCCTCATTCAGAAGCTCTCAATTGGATTTGATCAATGTATTAAAATCTTCAACAGAGAGCCACATAGGATTGAACTTAAATGGATACAAGATCTTGTTTTTTGCAAAGTCAAGCTATAGCACAATAGCTTTTTGATCAGAGAATCCGAAAGAGATATTCCAGCTACTGTAACAAACCAAAGAGTCACATGAAGAATCAGACATGAAATATCTGCCAAGGCATTTTGCAATACCTACAGCACCACATCTACGATTAGACCAAGTCAGAGACATAATCCTCGGAGTAATGTCCACTAGACAAGCTTCCTCAAATATAGAACGAAAATAATCCGACAATGGATCAATAGCCCGACTAGAACCCGAAAATTCCTCAACAGACCAGCTAAAGTTTAGATCAACAACTAAGAAAATATTAGGAAGAGAAAGCAGACCAGAGGATTTGACACAATCCCAGAAAGAGACCCTTTGAGAATAGGGACCATAGACATTCAACAAATGTACCAGAGCATCAAAACCTTTGAGCCTCCCTTTGAGAAGAAGACCGGCACAGGTATTAAAATCCCTAAAATCAGCCAGCATAGGGTTCCATCCCACCAAAAAGCCCCCAGAATTTCCACAGGCATCCAATGCACTAACAAACCACCTTGGATGAAGTTTAAGAAAAAAATCACAAGTAGCATCTCTAGAAGACATAGTTTCTTGAAGAAAAATAACCACCAGACAAACATGATCCAAAATTGTTTTAAAGGCGGTATGTTTTGGCCCCCCGCCCAACCCACGAATGTTAAAGGAGAGAAAATTCTATGGATAACTTCGGAGGAGGCGGCACATGTTCTAAGGGCATGAGAAGGAGAAGATGCAGAACAATCATTGAACCCGTGGGAAGAGAGGGTAGCAATCCTAGGGTTGACAAAGTATTGCTCCCGAATAGCTTCCTTTAGTCCCCTCATACCTTTGGAGAGCTTTTTCTGCTTTCGGACAGTAACAAAACCATGATTGATAGTAGGAAGAGGAAGGACTGAAAGCGCAAGGGGATTCCACCAATGCATAGATGGGATTAGGGTCTAAAGGAAGGCAAGAAGTAGGAGACCTCAACACATCAACCAGAGGTGAAGGATCACCGTCAACAATCCTAGGGGAAGGATCAGGACTCCCCACCGGTTCAACCAACAAGGAGGAGGAGGGGAAAGGTATGAGGCGTCCACCCTGAGAAGGTAAGGAGAGTGGAAGAAACTCCATTGGACACAACAGATCCCCAACCTCCACCCAAGAAGGAAAAAACCCATAGTTAGAAAGATCCACAACCCCCACAGACCCTTCCAAACACCGACCCAGCAACGGAGAAACAGAAGCAGGTGGTTCTTTTTCGACAAACCGGATGGTCGAGGTCTGGTCAATATCATCCAATAAAGATAGAGAGCCAAGAATTTCAATAGGATCAATAAAGTTCAGAAGGAGAGGGAGATTTGAAGTAAATTTACCAACAAACTCCAAAGCCGAGGATTTGTCAAGCGGTAATGGGAAGAAGATGTCCTTAAACCCCTGGTCCTGAGCATCAATAGAAGGTCGTGTAGCACCAGAAGTCAGACCTTTCAACGGGCAAAAAAACTTGGAGTGCCCGGTCTTCCGGCGGCTGTGACAACGAAATGCGTCCTTCTAGTAATCAAGTTTTTGGATATAGGAGCCTTCATCCCAAATAATTTCCATCTTGACAGGAAAACCCTCCAACAAGTAGAGCTCCACCATCATCCTTGGTGAAGAACGGTCAAACCCCAACAATCGTTCTTCCTCCATAAGAATAAAAGCACAAATAGAGTTGGCCACTACCATGAAGCGCTGGATATTCTAGCACTTAATGGGAAAATAAGGAAATATAACCCACAGATGCTTATGAATCACTCGCTCGCTACTCGGGTCGAAACCCACATGCCAACGGCCAAGAACCAAATACCCCAACCCTAAAATCCAGTATTGTGACTCTATGGTAGTCCTATACTATAAAATTGTCTTATAGTGACTCAATTCTTGTCTTATAGTATGGGACCAAATACTATAAAACATGGAATGAGAATTGTACTCGTCTGAAATATTATAAAACCTAGAACGAGACTACTTGTCTGATACTGTTTTTATTAATTTTTCATGTGATTATGTTCATATTTGGCGACATTTTAAAAAGAGATGAACAATTAAGAATTATATTAAAGAAGATTATGAAGAGTAACTAAATAGAGTGAATCTAGATACACCTTTATAATTTTTTTCCACATAAAAAAAAATCACAATTCATTCCTTAAACGAATCACATTGTACAAAATTGGTTGTAGCCAATTACATAGTATTCATTAAAAAGTCATATATATGCTTAAAAAAAGAGTTGTCTAAAGAGTTCTTAAAGAGTTTCAACAAAAAGATGCTATAGTAGTTACCGCCACAACAAACAAGCAAAAATACCTTAATAGGGATATCTGCTAAAGCATATTCATTCTCTATGCCATTTAGTCTGGACCAGATTCTCCACCCGTTATCATCAAACATGATGCCCAAATTGGATAGAGCATGAACAGTCAAGTTCCTTTCCCTATACATATGGGCAATGAGGATGATGTTTTTGGGGGGATTTTTGAGTCTAAACCAATCAATCACAAGTTGAGAATCCCCAAAGATCTGAAGTTGTCGGACTCCTTTGGAATGAGCCAAAATGAGGATATACGTGAGAGCTTCCATCTCTGCCATATTATTGGTAGCTTTCCTTGTTCCATCTGTAAATTTGAACCAACGATCTTATGATAAATATAGGACACCTCCAACTCCATCATCACCATTCTAAGAGGTTCCATTGAAATAGCCCCAACTTCTCTCATTGCCAATAATCTCCTTTCTAACAATTCTCTAATGAGGTTGTTCGGTATTATGAGGGAAAGATTCAAGAATAGACATACTCTTGCTTGCATAACTGTAAGGAGGAAAAAAAATTACCATGAAAAATATCTTGATTACGAGCAATCAAAATTTACCAATCCATCAGGATCGGTTAAGCTCTGAAGTCTGTATAAGCCAAATCATTGAACCATAGAAGAAAAACTTTATTTAAACAATTACCTACCTATATGAACCGTCGACCATAGAAATGATCAACAAAACACCACATTTCATTGATATATTTGTGATGAATAAACATATGAGTAATGGATTTAGCAGCTTCGTAGCAGAGAGGGCAACAACTAGGACCAATGCCTAGGAAAGAGATCAGTCTATCCCACACCAGTATTATCCCACTCAAGGCCAGCCAAAAGAATAATTTAGTATTCAACGGATAGTTGATTTTCCAAATAGTGAGGTGCCACCAAAGATGCTCTAGGATATATGCTTCATCTCTGTCAACAAAATAACCAAAATTAAGAGTATAAAATCCACCTACTTCATGTTTAGTTGATCCTCAAAATCCATGAGGAAAATGTGATATTGTGAAAGCCGTGAAATATATATTTTCCTTAAAAATCTTATTATTTATTTAAGAATGATTTCTGTTTATTTATTCCACTACATTTAAAAATACAAGTTTAAATATAGTTAAATCTCAACAATGAACATTATTCTAACCCAAACCACTCGATTAAAATTATATAAATTTGAATGTTATTGTATAATAAAAATATAATATTCTATTGTATATTTGAATGAATTTTGTGGGGCATCTCTTATACTTTTAAATATTCTACTACGATGAGGTAAACTTTCTTCTTTTTATAGTTGGATCATAATCCAACTATTTTTAAAATCATAAACATTTGGAGTGGGATTTAACCATTCATATGTATATTGGTTATATTTAAATTTAATTATTAATTTATTATTTAAATTAAAAAAAATATTTTGATCAATTATGTGTATATATATGTAAATTTGGTTTCTCTTTTACATTATGTTCAGTATAAACATTAGCAAATCACAAATAAAGAACTTTAATAAAACTATATCTACAACTAAGTTTCGCTCAATCAATAAGCCATACTTGATAAATATCTATATATGTAAATCTTAGTACCTCTCTTTATTGTCGTAATCCAAGTATTCAAGTTGGTACATGGTTTCAAATTTAGTGTTAGATTAATGTTGCTCAAATCAACTACTTATTATTCCATCCTACATTATCTTGTTGTTGGAAATATTAACTATGAGATGATATGCATCATATCAGTGGCGACTCAGTTAGAGTATGGAGAAGTGTAATGTTGTCAGTTAATATGTTATCAAGTATGGTGAACATTTTCTTGTATTTATTTAGTCGTGTATCGTTTTGCAACTTAAACAGTTATGTAGATTTTTAGTCATATATTAATTTACAGTCTTTAATGTTACTTGGTAGCTTTCAAGAGAAGCCAAATTAAGTATATGTATATTCAAATGAAAGATGGATGAAAAATAGTGTAGAATATAAAAATAGAGAACATAACAGGGTAAGAAGAGGCTCAAAAAGTGTTCAAGAGCTCAAGCTCACGGTCTTTGGAAGTTGTTGAGATCCCAAGCTCTGTAAAAGTAAAGAATCCAAGTAAAGTATAATTTGGTTGTGTATGCAGCCACAATTGCTCTCTTTTGTCGCGGTAATATATATAAATATATACTTTTCACATGTTATGTGTAATTTTAAATTACACCGCACAACTTCCTTAGTTTTACTCATGTGACTGTTTTTAAGATTTACTTTTATAAATAGAACAAGAATCTTCGACATTTCACCTTGTAAAATTTTTGTTACCACGGAGTAACTTTGCACCAAAGTCATATTTAATATTTTACCTTTTAAAGTTTCTTCAATATTGTGGGCTTGCCAAAGTTTAGTTGTGTCGAAGCTCTTTCTTATGACTTTGCACAATAAATTATGATTTCACATCGTAATGAATCACGTCTTTAACACCACAGTAAATACCCCGTTAATATTATAATTTTGTCTAATTGAGAGTTTGTTGAAGTGAAGGAATGACAAAGGTCTGTCGAAGTTAATTTGGTCGAAGTAAAATTTGTGTTGAAGTGGGGATTCCCAAAGTGGGTGTGGCAAATCTTTTACTTCACGACTCGGGTAAAATAAGTATTTACCACATAGTTCAAGTTAAGATTTTAATTGTCTAGATTTTCCTTGACCCGGTATCAAAGCTAGGTTTAGGAAGAACACAAGTTCTTTTTATTTTTTATTTTTAAAGAAGGTTAAAAACCTAACCATGAAGGCTTTGTTCATAGGTCAATATGTATGGGAGATAGTTGAAAATGGCTATGTGGAACCAACAAACTAGAGCAGAGGAAGAAAGATGGAAAAGCGTTGTTTTACATACATTGAGCAAGCATATTCTCAAGAGTAACAACAACAAAGACAACCAAGGAGGCATGTGATACTCTGAAAACTACTTATCAAGGTTTGGACAAGGTAAAGGTTGCTAAATTGTAGATTCTTAGAAGAGATTTTGAATCTCGGTCAATGGAAGATTATAGATTCAATAGAATCATTTTACACTTGAGTTATTGGCCTAATAAATAAAATGAAATCCCATGGAGAAAACATACATGACAGAATGGTTGTTGAGAAGGTTCTTAGGAGTCTTCCCTTAAAATTTGAATCCTTAGTTGTGACCTTGGAAAAAAATAAAGATATGTCCCAATTTACTTTTGATCAAATGCAAGCCTCTCTCGTTAATCATGAACATAACATAAATAGATCAAATACATAATTAGAAGATTCATTTGTAGCATAGTCATCTATAAGTCATGGAAGAGGAATGAGGAGATCTAATCATAGAGGCAAAGGAATAAGTTTTTCTAGAAGAGGATGCAACAACAGTCCTGCAAATGTTGTTGGTGGAGGTCAAAATAAAAATTCCATTCAACCAAGTGGCCAAATATTTGATAAATAAAAAATACAATGTCATTATTGCAAGAAATATGGGCATTTTGCATATGAATGCAAGAAGAAACAACATGACCAGAGCAAGCAAGGTCAAAATTAATCAAGCAACACTAGCACTTCAAATAACACAATGTTTTTAGCATGTGCATCCCCAATTGAATATAGTGTTGCCCAAGAAAGTCCATGTGATATATGGAATTTAGATTCAAGCTACAATAATTACATGACTGGAAATTTAAATTTATTTTCCAGTATAGATAAATCAGTTCAAACTGATGTTACACTTGAAAACAATATCCAAGTCATTGTTTTAGGGAAATGCACTATTGGTGTTTTAACCAAAACGGGGGAACAAAAAGTTATGCCTAATCTATATTACGTCGCAGGTATAAAACACAATTAGATGAGCATTGAGCAACTGTTAGAAAAAGGATATGGAGTCTACATGGAAGATAATAATTGTGTGATTATGGATAAGTATCCAAATAAACAAATGATAGCTAAGGTACAAATGACATGCAATCACTTGTTTCCCTTGAAGATAAGACCTGATATGAAGGGAAAAACAACTCAAGTTGTTCATGAAGCACATAATGAGGGTTTAGGAGTTGCATTTAAGGAATAATGTAAAGAAGTATAAAATCCCTATTCGAAGGAAGAAGAATATAACAATGCATAAATTCAAGCAACATTTAAATAAGAGGTACAATATGAATCCTTGCCATGGCATTTCATATTTGGACATGTGAATTTTGGAGGGTTGAAGATGCTGCACATGAATAATATCGTGAAAGGATTTCCATTCATTGAAAAGCCAGAGAGAATATGTGAAGGCTGCATTTTTTGCAAGCAGCATAGAGAGTCCTTTCCTGTTGGAAAGTCATACAGAGCGCATGCACCACTTGAAATTGTGCATTCTAACATTTGTGGACCAATGCAAACACCATCCATGGGAGGATGCAATTATTTTCTCACATTCATTGATGATTTCACAAGAAAAACATGGGTTTATTTATGAAGACACAAATCTAATGCATTTGGATGTTTTCAACAATTCAAGGTACTTGAGGAGAAGCAACGTGGATAATGCATCAAGATTTTAAGGACAAACAAAGGCGATGAATATGTTTCAAATGATTTTATAAATTTTTGTAAGCCTCATGGAATAAATAAGCATTTCAATGCATGATATACACCTCAACATAACAGTGTCGCAGAAAGGAAGAACAAAACCATTATGGAGATGGCATGTAGTATGATGGCAACCAAGCATTTGTCGAATGAGCATTGGGCTGAGGCAGTGGAAATTGTTCTTTACATCATGACTTGATTTCCAATGAAGAGTGTGAAGAACAAAGTTCCTCACGAATATTGGACATGTATGAAACATATTGTTTCTCATTTAAAAGTTTTTGGTTGTGTTGCATATGCTCATATTCCAAATGAACTGGTAAAGAAATTAGACAATAAGGGACATCAATGTATTTTTTTTGGTTATTAAGAAGATACAAAAGCATATAAATTGTATGAACTTGTCACAAGGAAGGTAGTTATCAACCATGATGTTCACTTTGTTGAAAATGAAGCATGGGATGGAAGTATAGAGAGGCTAGTAAAAATTGTGTTGCCTGTCGCACATGATGACATGACAAAGGAAGTGTTGAAACACCGCATTTAAGCCAAAATGTCGAAGTAACATCCACCCACAAGATTGTGCATTTATGAATTTTAAATTCTTGATGGTAACAAGAATCTATAAACAAGCTAAGAATCTAAGCACACAATTAACCTCACAGGGAATTGCAGAGAATTAGCATAAGGAGAGAAGAAGAAGAATAATGCACACACATTAAGGAGTGATCAATAAATGATGATTGATATTATTACATTGGTAATACATCCTTATAAAGGAGAATTGAGATGATGGAAGACAACTCATTGCTAGCTCATAAATCAGACTTACCAAATATGATGAACCCCCATAGGTGGCTAAAGCACTTTCCTAATCTATCAAGGACCCAACGACTTAGCCAAAACATGAGTGGGTGATAATAAATGATGGAAAGAATTGCTAATCCTGGAATATGGAGAGAAAATAATGGAGGATGGGGTGGCAACAAATGATAACAATTTCCTAGTTGACTAGCTTTACCTTATCCACAGAGAAGCTGGAATAAAGCATAATAAAGACATAATTTGCTGGAAGACGTAGTTACTAATTCCAGAAGTCAATAAAGTGGACAAAATCAAACTAGAATTAGGATAAAAGCGCTCTTGGGGTATATATGGTAGGTGTTGACCATGTGGTGCAAGTGGATGCCAACTATATAGGCTAGTGGGTAAGAAATTAATCAAATAATGATTAAATATTTTATTCTAAGTATTATGTGGGTTTAATATATTCCCACACCCCCCTTTAAGTCTGATTTTATGATGATATCTCTAAAATAATAAAAAATATATACTTAGACAGGTCCCAACAACAAGGATATGGTCACCCTTTACAATTATATTGTCCAAAGAACTGAGGAAAGAGGCAAAACCACATGGGGAAAATCCTCCCTCAAGAAAGGACATGAAAGACAAACAAAGAATGTTGAACTATTGTCGATGCTGCTCCAAACTAAATGTTGAAGTCTCGAGGAATCTTCTTCTTGAAAAGAAGATAAATATGCTCACCTAGATCTATAACAACTGCAGGATGGAAACTGGGACCATTTAGAACAATTGAGATCCAATGATGTGTAAACAAGACTGAAAGATCTTGAGAGTTGTAATCAAATCCAAGATGATGAGATGAATTGAACTTCAAACCAATAGAGATTAAATCTGATCTAGATAGGTGAAATAAGTGTCCAAGCGAATGCATAAGGTCTGCAACTTCATTTACACCGAGAGGATGTGTGCAAGTGATCATGTAGGAACACAAAGAAGGCTTAGGATCAGAGAGTGTGAATGAAAAGAATCCATGGGTTGATTTATCTTCCAAAGAATCCAAAAGAACACATATTATCACATTAGTAGACTCATGGGAATACACTGGTAAATAATCCTCTGTGGTAGAAGTATGAAAGGAAGAAGGAAGGATATGTTCAAAATCTTCAAGGAGGCTCTGAGTATTGATGCCAGGAACAAAGAAGGAGATGCGGAAGCGCATGAGATCAAGTATGGTGAAATATATGATGATGATATATGATGATATATGATGACAAAGATAAGGCTTGATTTGGCTAAGCAAACATCCTGAAAGACACCGAGTTGCACACCATTAAAGAGATAGGTATGCACAAGGTGTGAAAGATCTGGCATATAGATCTCAGAATCTATAATAGAAGACATAGAGGATACTGAATGTGTGAGTGAATCATCATCAATATCAATAGAAGCTCCATTAGTTACTTCTTTTTCATCTTCAACATCATAAGAAGATGATTCATGATCTTCAACTTCAAGAGATACATAAAAAGATGAATCCTCAATATTTGCTTCTTGATAGAAGAAGGAAGCATTCGAATCAAAGAGAATAGTAGCAACATGAACTGTATGAGTTACTTATTCATCATGAATAACTTCATCAAATAATGTAGAGGCCGAGACATATCCAGAGAGAGCACATGAGGAGAGGTTGGGTTCGATCCATGCTTCATCTTCTTCTGCCTGCATAGAAAAAACTTTGTCTAAATTTTTCCAAAGTTCAAATGGATATTCAACAGAATCTATGAGATGATGTATCTCTGGAGACATTGCCAGACACATAATTCCATAAGCTCTATCACAGTCATTTAGCCAATAAATCTTCTCTTCATAAGACTCTAGTTCGCTCAATGAACCAATGGATACATCAAAGAGACATTGTCTCTTCAAATGTGCGCTCATATTTGGCTTCCAATCAACATAGTTGAAAGGAGATAGTAGAGGAACTTTTTAATCCATATTGAAGTTTTTACACCAACAAAATAAACCTGCAAATATGAAAAGGAGGATTAATTGATGAACTCCAAAATCTTTGATACCATGTCATAATTCTAAAGCCTTGGTGGTAGCAAGAAGTCTATAAACAAGCTAAGAATCTAAGCACACAATTAACCTCATAGGGAATTGTAGAAAATTAACATAAGGAGAGAAGAAGAAGAAGAATGCACACACATTAAGGAGTGATCAATAAATGATGATCGATATTTTACAATGGTAATACATCCTTATAAAGGAGAATTGAGTTGATGGAAGACAACACATTGCTAGCTCATAAATCGGACTTACCAAATATAATAAACCCCCATAGGTGGCTAAAGCACTTTCCATAATCTATCAAGGACCTCAAGAATTAGATAAAGCATGAGTGAGTGATGATAAGTGATGGAAATAATTGCTAATCATGGAATATGGAAATAAAACAATGGAGGATGGGTTGGCAACAAAGGATACCAGTTTCCCAGTTGACTAGCTTGACCTTATCCACAAAAAGATGGAATAAAGAAAAATAAAGATAGAATCTGTAGGAAGACGCAGTTACTAATTCTCACAGTCAATAAAGTGGACAAGATCAAACCAGAATCAGGATAAAAGCACTCATGGGGTATATATTGCAAGTGTTTACCATGTGGTGCAAGTGTATGCCAACTATCTATGCTAGTGGGTAGGAAATTAATCAAATAATGATTAAATATTTTATCCTAAGTATTAAGTGGGTTTATTATATTCCCATAGTGTGACATGTTCCAGAACAAGATTTGACACAAGTCATAGCTTAAGTTACACCAACAAGCACACTAAGAGCACAACAAACTCCATCAAATAGTTCAAGGAATTCGACATTATCATAAATTTTACTGCTACAAAAGACAAGAAGTTTGCGTGAGATATATGATGATGATACAACAAATTCATTATCACTTTGTGCACTATTTTCTCAAATTACTTACAGTGCTTTTACTGAGGATTACTTACAATGATTTTATCTAGGACGTTACATTAACCCTATCAAATCCAGTCAATAATAATTATCCATGTTCAACCTCACTTAACCAAAGTCCATTGTGGTAAAGAATGTTTCACCAAGAGTTGACCAACGACGGGTAACTAAAGTCATCCATGGTTAACCAAAGTCAACCTTGATTTGTTAATCAACCATGGTTAAACAATAATCAATCATGGTAAAACATGGTAAAACTTATTCAACAATCATTTGATGTCCACCATCAACCATAGTCAAATACGGTCAAACATGGTCAACCATGGCTAAACATAATCAACCATTCTTCACTAAAGTCATCTATGGTCAACTAATTTCAACAATGGTCAAGCATAATTAACCTTAACTAACCATAGTCAACTGTAACTTACTCTAAGAAAGAACTTGGTGTGGTATTTTTGGTATAGGCCCGAGGAGTGAGGTCCTCAAAGCTAAATACTTAAAAGATAATTCTATTGTACATTGCTAAGAAATCCCATTAGATCTACAAAGGGGGTTTCTGACTTCTGGAATGGTTTTGTAAGGGCTCTTCCTTGGCTTAAAAACTGGTTATCTTGGAGAATTGGAAAGGGGGTTTCAAGTACTTATTGTTGTCGATTCTTTCATCAGAGGGGAGAAATCTTATGTCCTCTCCACTCCCCTTTTGTAATATCTTGCAGAATTTGGATTCTATACTTTTGATCACAACATAAGACCAAACTGATTGAGAGGCTCTAATTCTTATGGGATGCTTGTTGAAGACTTGGGTATGCAGTGGAAATGGGTAAATGAATGGAATGCATATATAAGTACTTTAACTAGAGCAAGTATCATATTAAATGAGGAGGATGATACTCTAGTATGGACATGGAATAAATATACATGTATAGTGAATGCCAAAGATGCCTAGATGTTGCTATCTCTTAGCTGAATTTTGATGGTGAGTTAAAATAGTGGTATGTCCAATTATGGAATTGGAACATCCTTTGAAGCTTAAATGTTTTTTTTTGGTTATGTTTTGAGAATTGTATTTTAACATGGGATAAACTTGTAGAGAAGGAGATGGGCGGGTACAAATTTATATGTACTTTGTGAAATTGAAGGTGAATTCGTACTTCACCTCATGTTCACTGTGACTATTGTACAAAGATTTGGAAGATTATTTTAGAATAATTACAGATCACTCAAAAATGGGGTTCATCTCCTATTGAAGGATTGTGGGGAATTGGATAGGAAAAGTACAAAATCACAAGCTTCTTCCAATATTTATATGTTGGGGGATTTGGAAAACAAGAAATTATGTTATATTTGAAAATTAAAATCCTAATGTTGATATCGACATCATGAAAATAATGGGCTTGTACAAAGATTATCATATAGGGGAGAAATCCAAGAGCCAAGACTGGAAATTGCTCCTACTATCTCCTTTCGTCCGTTGTCGAATACTTTGATGGTGTTTCTCAAATGGGTGACTGTGGAGCAAGTATGGTTCTACAAATTAATGAAGACAATAATTTCAGACTTTGGATGAGATGTTGACTAGGAACAAATTCTTGAGTAGAATTATGGGTGTTTTGGGGACTTCTAAAATTTCTCCTACTTAATGGAATTATGTTTATACAAGTATTTGGTGAGTTAAAGGCTATTATAAATTGGGCCAAGAGTTTGTCAAAGTTGTAGGTTTGATCATTGGAGCAATGGTATCATAGAATTAGTATACTCCTTCCATTCTTTCATGATTTTTCCATTAGCCACATTTACAGGGATGTCAACTCCAATGCAAATGAGTTTTCTAAAAATTCTATTGGTGGTCCATAAGGCACTATGTACTTTGAAGAATATTTGGAGGATCTTAATTTTTTAGGGCTCTTATGGAATTTTCACATATTTCAGTTTTGTTATAAGAGGATGAATGCATATTATTGTTTTTTGAATGATTTTTCTTAAGTATGGTTTGGCTATAGATTTATTGGTTGATCCACTGCTTGAGTGTAGAAACATAATATTTTTGAAGGGATAGGATAGTTTGTGAAGTAGTATTTTTTTGGATACTACAATACTAATGAATGGATACTCGGTCGATGGACATCTTTTCTCATGAAGATGTTACTTGAGTATGTATGACATATGTTTTCTTTGATTCCTTGGAATATCAATAAACATATTTTGTTTGTTGAATATATATATATATATATATATATATATATATATATANTAGATCATGTGGTTGGGAGGAACGTTGTTATCCTCCCCACCCGGGTTCAAATCTCGCTTTGTGACACTTGCTCCTTGGGATCCAACCTTGATGATGTATTAATGATGAGATCCTTGGGCCATACCTTAACTCTCTACAATATCAGGTGTTGGCATTTTTGTTGAAAAAAATAACGTGTCTAGTATATGTCGATAGACGTTTATTTGGCAAATTATAATGTTTCTTTTGTAGATTGTGCCAAATATATGTCAATAGTTTTTAATAGTGTAGACTGTGCCAAATATACGCCTATTGGTGTATATCAGACACACTATTATTAATGTGGTTGTTACTAGTTCCTAGTTGGAGCATACGCATAAGATCAAAACAATATATTATCAAATACCATTTATTAATATATCTATTAAAGTGTTCATAGTATAAAATTTATATATATCGACCATGTTTGAGAAATTTAAACCTTGGATAACCATAGTCAACTATGGTTTGACCATTGTTTATGATGGTTGACTATGTTTAGAATTGTTGGTTAGGTTTAACCATATGTAACCATAGTTGGCTCGTAGCTTCCCTTGGCTTAGTTAATGATGTTTGACTTTGGTTAACCATGTATGACTATGCTTAACAATGGTTGACTTTAGTGAACCATAGTTGACTATGGTTAACATTGGTTAGCTAAGGTTAAGTCATGGTTGACTATTATTTTCCATGGTTGACTTTATTGAACCATGTTTGAATTTTTTTAACAATAGTTGACCATAGTTAAACCATAGTTGACTTTATTGGCCCATGGTTGACTTTAATGAACCATGTTTGATTTAGTTAACTATGGTTGACTTTAGTGAACCATAGTTGACTATCATGATGACTATTGTTTGACCATGTATGCTAGTTTAATGAACCATGGTTGACTTTGGTTAACTATGTTTGACTATATTTACCCATTGTTGGATTTTGGTGAAACATGCTTGACTATGGTTGACTTTGTTGAAGTAAGGTTGACCATTGACAATTATTATTGACCAAAATTTTCTAGGGTTAACCATGTTTGGCTATGGTTGATCACAGTTTGAAAGTGGTTGACTATGGTTGACCATGGTTCATTATGTTTGACTATGGTTGACAACGATTAATTATCATAGAGTATGGTAGATAATGGCTAACCATGGTTGATTATGTGTGATGATGTTTGAATGCCAGTAACCACATTTGATTATGGTCGATGACTATTTACTATGTTTGGCCATGGTTAAGAAAGTTAAAACTTCGGTAGACATTGTTGACAATGGTTTGACTATGGTTAATGAAGGTTGACTATATTTAACCATAGATTTAAAATGAAAATAATTTATTTTCTTTTATGTTAACATCTTTTAATTTATAATCTTATATAAATTTATTTATTTTGATATTAATATTAATTATAAAAAAATTAAAAGGAAGTTGATAAAGAATTAGAAGATATCGTACATTAATATAATATAAGAGTAAACAAATTAAAAGTAAGGTGATAAAAAAATAGAAGATATAGAAGGAAAGTTTGATGCTAGATATAATTTTATTGTTAATATTATATTAAAATTAATACAAGGAAAATAAAAGGAAAGTTTGATGTTGGAGATCATTCAATTACAGAAGTTGTGGGTAGTCTATTAAATATATTAATGAACCTTCAAATCGAGAGGTAAGAGGAGGATTGGTCGAATTTTGAACACATTTCCAGCATGTTAATGTTTAGTAACCCCATTTGCTAAGCAACAAAATCCAAAGATGTACACATCGCTTCAGAATTGAACACTAATCTTGTAGTAATCCAAAGATGTACACACCACCTGTTGGCCCTAGGAAAAGACAAGAAGAAAGAACCATAATAAAGATTGGAAATATGAACATTCTGGTTGCAAGATGAGGAAAAGCCGTGAAAAAAGAAGCTGTAACAGAACCAACCACGATGGAAGGAGCCATGACAGAAGAGGAATAAACAAGTCGAAAAGCAGAGTTGTACTGATTTTGAGAAAGAGTTAAGAAATCTTACTTTTAGTAATAAAACATAATTGTATTTTGGGTTGGTAGTGCCTATTTATAGATGTAACTGAATGTATTTAAATAGAAAGGCATCTTGTCAACTTACAGTTAAAGAGTTAGTCGACGGTTGAATCAAGAATGGTAAAAGCAAAAAAGCATATAAAAGCATAAATCCAAGCTGTGTAGGGGTTGATCAGTCGAAGGCAGAGAATCAATCTAGGATATGTGTGGATCGATGATTCAAAGAAGAAGAGAAGAGGTACAGAAAGATAGAGACCAAAATCAGATAGCATGAGATGAGAGAGGAATGTATGAATTGTAAAGAATATCTAAAGAAGAGTATGCAAGCTGAGTGCGTAGACCAAAGGTGCTAACCTATTTCTCATGCCAGATGAAGAGCACCTTTGTGGTTTTTCCTGGATGGGTTTCCATGTTATATATTGGCTTTGTGTGTCTTTGATGTTTATGTTATGTCGAATGCATGCCTGTTATGAATGAACCAATCTGAATATGTCGCACAATCTTTGTTATGAATCAAATCACACACATACACACACACACACACACACACACACACACACACACACACACAGATATATGTGTGTGTGTGTGTGTGTGGCACATCTAATAGAGTGAATATGTGCTAATGCTTTATGTTAAAATACTGTAATATATGTCGACAGATCAATATATATTTATCTTGAATGAACAAATGAAAAGAAGAGGTATAGTTCCTGGTTTCGGTCGAGTGATTTGATAAGTACTGTAAGAGTGAAATTCCCCAGATAAATACAAAAACCTAGTCTTGGTAGTCCCCATAAGATATCTCAGGGGAAACTTCATCTGCTTTGCAGGTGTTGCCGACGGATCCCTACTCTGTAGGGCCGATATCTTGGGCTTTGTTGATGAACAAGGTATTTGAACCTGGGTCGACCGAAAGTATGCCAAAAAATGGTTCTGTTGCTGGGAATGTGAATAATTCAGGTGGGGATATGTTTTGGCACTTGATAAAGTTGGAAATTCAAGACTGGGTTGATTTTAAAGCACTAGAGTTTGTACGTGAAGAAATTGAAGGATCACAATTGAGCCCGACATAGTGGTTAGAATGATACATATATACATACTTTCATGAGATTTTATTTAGCGAATACCCATTGTATTGCATGAGTGGTTGTCAAAGATAATGAACCAAAGGAAAAAAGTTCAAGGAGGAGAACTGAAAGAGTGGAGTCCTTAGCCGATCCAACGACTACAAATAACTAGCAATCCTATATCTAGAGTTGTCGACTTATGGGTTGATAGTATTATGGGCAGATATATCACAGAAATTGCAGTTGACACATTAAAAGCATACAATGAGATGGAAAGAGAAGTTTTCCAAGGACCTAGAGGTCGCTATCTAAAGTCTTTAAAGTTGTGGATCAAGATGCTTGTGTGTGAGAAAGGTATCTTGAGGATGGAGTCCAACGTATAAAGATTTGTGCGTGGAGACCTGAGATATATCACAAGAGAAGTTTGAGTAAAATGGATCAAAGTAAGCTAAAATGTTTCCTGGTGATAGTGAGATTGAGCTAGAAAGTGGACGCCTGAGGAGCCTGGAAGAAGATTGGGTCGAGAAAGAGAAGAAGGTCTGCGAAAAGAAGAGGAAGTTGTAGTGCGACTGGAGGAGAGGAGGAGAGGACTATGAATTGGCATCGCACTTTGACGAAGGCTCTTGCGACGAGGAAGAGGAATACCGGCTTATGTTTGAAAAAGAAGACGAAGAAGAAGCATCGAATCCAGATCAAGATTACGACATACTTGCAACCTCGCGTACATCTCTAGAGGTAAGATCTAGAAACTCACCACCTAGTAGGTTTGTTAATTGAAGTAACAATATTAGTGAGAATAAAAGACATGGAACCACCACTAGCCAAACCTTTAATTCAGTAGTATCAAGAACAAACATAATGGCAGGGAATGATATAAAGTTGCCAATATTTAATGGAAATGGGTTAGAAGACCCCAAACAGCATTGGTTTTTATGTGAATCTGTATGGATCGTACAACAGGTCCAAGATGAAGCCATCAAGAAAGCTCAGATGATCACAACCCTCAGAGGTAGTGCTTTGGACTGGTACATGAAATTATTTGTGGTTCAGTAGCAGGAATCCCATAGAAGACATTGGATCAAATCCAGGAAGGATTATTGGATGAGTTCAGGAAGCCCAAATCTAAGCCACAGTGCATTACAAAAATCAAAGAAATTAAGTAGTTGCCTATGGAGTCTATTTCAAACTTCAACCAAAGATTCAAAATGTTGATGGCCAAAGTAAGTTTTCAAATGTCAAACGTCCAACACAAAGAATGGTTTATTGTGACAATGTCATCGCACATCCGTATTCCTTTGATGTATCAGAAGATGGTATCTTAGATCGATCCTATGGAATTGGATATGGAGTTGGAAGCTTCATTGGTCGGAGAAACTGGTGCAAGAATGACGCAGATCCAATCGCAACTAGCCAACCTTACATTGTAACTTTAGGATATTAAGAAAGGGAAGGAGGTACAAGAGTAGATCTGGTGTACCAGATGCAAAACCAAAGGACATCACAAAGACAACTGCCCGACGTTTATGAATTATGTTGCATCAAGGGCACCGAATTTAATGAATACAAAAGGGATGCCTTAGTGTAGAATATTCCAGACTAGAGGACATCGGTTAGAAGAATTATTATACTTACAGAGAATTGCAAGTGCGCTAGCCAATCTATACTGTAAATTATGTCAGTTAGTGGGCCATGACGGGAAATACTGCAGATCATATTAGCCGCTGCAGGAGAAAACAATTGACACCTATTTAATGAAGAACGGCGAACAGATGCAGGCTAAGCGAGCTCAGCCTCAACATCCATAGGCTCAGTACCCTCAGGATCAGTACCCACTAGCACAATACCATCAGCCTAGGGGGGTGAAATTTTAAGAGGTTGAGGACGAGGATTTTGTCATAGAAGAGGCTAAGTTATATATTATAATTGTGAGAATCCTGGACATTTTTCTAGGGACTGCACAAATCCTACTACGACTTGTTCCTATCGTAAGGCTTTTGATCATACTATTGAGGACTGCCCTTATTTAATTGCAAAATGGTAGGCAAGGAATGTGGGAAATCATAACCCACATCAGAATTCCAACCCGAACATACAAAATATCTCTACTGAACCGAGGGAGCCAAATATTGTTGTCGTGACAAGAGGAGGTGCTGCGATTGGAGGCGATCAAGATGCACCGTATGGACAACCGCGAGTGTGTCTAGCAGCACAAAAGAAAGTACAATTAGATGTCCAAAAATAAAAAGAAGTATTCATGGATGCACCGAAATAATTCATCAACATAAGTCAAGCATCAACCTCTACTGCTATACCGCCTAAAGGACCAATCCTGGGAATTCCTAAGAGATTTGATTAGTTGCTCTAAAAGCACAATGGAAAATGTTAGTAAACTATAATAATTCTTTAAAGGTTGCTTAGAACTAATACAATATAAATATGTTGTAACATAATTGACAACTATAATAGAAGACACTCAGGAAGAGGTGAGACCAGGAAAAAGGGTTAATCATATTGGGAAAAGATTAAAGACTAGTCATGAACTAAGAATGGCTGCCCAGATAGGAGATTATGACATTGACTATATTATTTTTGACTTGGAATTTGATGTTAACATTATTACTAGGAAAACATGGGAGAGTATGGGAAAACCAAAACTAGTATTGTCTCCTGTCCAGCTCAGATTGGAAAATCAGTTGAAGTTTCTAACCATTGGTCGACTGAATCAAGTCCCTATTGAGATAGAAGGACTCAGGACGTATGCATAATTTGAGGTGATTGACATTGTCAATGATACAAATCCATATCCCTCACTTCTGGGGATTGATTGGGCCATTGATAATCAAACTATTATCAACTTTAATAAGAGGTTTTTAACATTCAAGGACTCAAAGCTAAGGGTGGTTGCACCAATTGATCCTTTTGAAGACCAACGATATGTCGAGCAGATGAATAGTGAAGGACAAGGTGGATATCTAGACCATATATATAACATTACTTATGCAATGGATGATTATGTGAATCCAACAACCAACATAAATCTTAGTTAGCGAAGTGTTAGTTCCTGCACATCGAATTATGGAGAAGCTCTAGAAAACTGGAAGAACCGATTGCATGAAGTGTCAATGAGAAGATGTGAAAGAATTACACAATCTGTGCAATAGGTAGGTATCGAGGTAAGTGATCTACCCACATATAAAGGTTTACCTAACCTAGAAACTTCTATTATAGAATTTGAAGAAAAAGTCATGGAACCTCAACGCTTGTCGCCTCTATATTTTGCATTGAAGGCTACCCTTTCCAGATGGTGGGTCACAGATAAAAAATATATCTTAAAATGGCCTCAATGTAGGAGATTGATGGAAATCTGGTTTGCTGAAAAAGTCATCTACACTGGTCATAAGTATACAATATTGACTAATCTTGTTGAGCATACCACACATTGTCGTGCGACATGGGAGACATGTCCACGGCATGAATGGGTCAATCAGTTTATACACACATTGACATGATACCTAGAAACTGGTACATGTTAGTTGAGCGATGATGAGGAACAATTGAATGGGAAGGACTAGCTGCCAGCTTTGCACACACGTTTAAATTTTCTGATTAACATCCATCGATTGATGCTGGTTTGTAAGTGATCAAGACAAAGATAGTTGAAGATATTCCTATGTCGATGACAAATTTTAATCAAAGCAATGCAACAGTCCATCACTAGATGTAGTGCTATAATGTAACAAGTGAACCTGAGGATGATTACCCATAAGACATAAATATTCCAGAGTCAGAAGGTATGCGTGCGGTGGAAGGATTCAGTATTTCAAGCAACCAATTTCTGAATCCATTGAAAATCAAGAAAGTGAATATTGGTTCGCCAGAGAATCCAAAGTTCGCCAATATTGGAGATTATTGGGACGATGAGACTGTTGGGAAGATCACAAGCTTACTGCATTTTTTCAGGATTTGTTTCCCACAAAATTTTCAGAGATGAAAGGAATTGTCAAAGACCTTGGAGAAATGAAGATTCCATTGAAGCCAGACACAAATCCTGTTAAACATCGACCATATTGACTCAATCCCAAGTACAAAGAAAAAGTTAAGACATGGTTAAACATAATGCTGGAAGCGGGAATCATATAACCTGTTGAAGAATTTGAGTGGAATAGCCCTATGGTAGTACAAGATAAGAAGACTGCTGGTGAAGTACGTATTTGCGTCAACCTAAGGAAGTTGAATGATGCCTGCTTGCACAACCCATGATTTCTCACTCCGTTTACAGATGAAGTATTAGAGTGTCAGGGGCCAAGAAGTCTATTCATTTACTTATGGGTTCTCTGGCTACCATCATATCAGAATTGCGAAGGAAGATCAACACAAGACCACCTTTGCGACATAGTGGGGATGTTTCCAGTATACAATAAGTTTTTTTTTATAAACTTTAATATAATATTACATTTTTTTATATAATTTTAATTTTGATTAATTAAATATTTGATTGATTGAATAATTTAATTTAATTTCTTCATTGATAATCATTTTATATAAAACCAACTTTGTTTTCTTAGATTATCAAATATATTTGGTCATTCTTGAAAGTACAAATAACAAGAGCCACAAGGTGGCAATGCCCCCGATGCTGTTGATAGCTTTTACAAAATCGAAGAAAACCAAGACAAATGGTCTTCTATTGGTCTTAAGCTTAAAGATCCCAATAGACCATCTTATATAGATACCTCTAGTTATGTAAGATTACAACATTCCCATCAATTCATGATTTATGATTGTGGAGTTAAGGTTAATATGTGGAAAGTCTTGGAAATTTACTACCTTCTTGTGGATAAACTGGATTGGCAGTGTACTACCTTCTTATGGATAAACTAGATTAGTGGGTTACTACCTTCTTGTGGTTAAACTAGATTCAAAAAGCCTATAATTTCACATGTAAAACTTGTGTGTTGTGTTCGGTAACATATATAATTAACTATGTACAAACAAAATTCCTTTAATGATATCAACATTGGTCTATTATTGAAGTTTGATAAAGTAAAACTCAAAAGTAGGTAATGGACTTGAACTTTATCAAAGCTGTAAGCTATTATAAACTCTACAACATCTATGCATTTGAAACTATGAAGTCAACATCTGTTACATCACTTACAGGTAGATTTTAATTCTATGTTTATAAAAAAATTAAATATGTACTAAGAATGTATTTAGAAACTCTACAACATCTATGCATTCAAAACTATGAAGTGAACATCATTTATAGGCATATTCTAATTTGATATTTATGTTTTATAATATTTACTATAGAATGAAAGCAAAACAAGATGAATAAAGATCAACACACTTTGTCATATAAACAGGATGAAAGCAAAATGTATTGCCATTGTAATTTAATTTCACCTAAGATTTGAAAACAAAGAAACTAGTGTTATTTGGAAAATATCGAAATAGGTAAACAATTAATCTGAGCCAAGACTAATTATTAGTATCAATTAAATTTAATATGTTATAAATTTAATCCAATAATGAATGAATTTATCATCATTTATTGCATTTTTAGTTTCTGCCATATTTTCAAGGGAGCTAAGTCTCACCAACCCAATTGGAAATCAATGGTCCTTTGAGTGGCAATGATGTCCTTGGATGAGTTAGTGATGGGTATGTACCACTCAGAATAGATCGAGATACTGATGGAACCCTTTTTCTTGCTTTGCAAGTATGTTAAAAGAGATCAAAGAAAAAATATGATATTTCAAACAGGTCTTTAAAGTCCCAATAACATGAGTGGACTTTGGAACAATAAACCATTTATGAAAGTTTTTGGATACATGATAAATAAGATATTAATCCCCAACATATACAAAATAAGAAAAAAATATTCAATGTAAGGAATCTTAACATGATTATAATATATAACCTGAAACTTCTACCAGTAAAGCTCTACCATTGTTGCATGAGATAACATAACATGATGACCAACGATGTATGGTTCCACTATAGAGTTTCCAACACTATAATTTCCCACGAATTGAAAGGGAAAATAAAATATGCTAGGAGGCTAGTAATCGAAATCATAACTGAAAATGGTAAATGCATTGGCTGCATTAAAAGTTGTCCAAAATTTCACTCTGTCGCCAAATTCTTTAAAGAAAACTTTTGCATATGCTCTGAAATCATCCCTACACCCAAACATTTCCATTGCAAACTGTGATTGATGTGTTTGATAGAGATTACATTGTGAATTATCAATATAAGTACAATGAAATAGGAGAGAATTACACTATATGGGGACTCAGCCATCCTACATAGGTATCTTCCAAACTCTAGGGTAGTTGAAGTGATATGTGGTTAAATACCTAAGAAATTCGCATCCATCAATCACATTGCAATGATAATATTCTATGCTTTTCTCAGAGGCCATGAAGGCCATGTATATTACCGTGGCTAATAAGCTCATTTATAAGATTATTGTAGTATTCAAGTCCCTTGGGATTGTGTTGAGGCCTGGAAATTCGCAGGCGGCAACAGTAAGGGATTCTCCCCAATCAACGTTCCCAACTAGCCCGTTGACTGTTTGGTATAGGGAATCCGTCCGGTTTACGGTCCGGCTACCGTAGGTCAAAGTAACAACAAGGGTTTACCGGTTGCGGCCCGGTCCACCGGAATTTGTATTTTGACTTAATGTATGCAATGCATGCCTATCTTAACTATGTGGAGTGATAAAGATGCCAGGAACTACACAATGTGCTGCGCAGGTTCTTACCTCTCGTCTTAGGTTCTTAAACATCTAAACCACAAGGAAGTAAAACAACTAACAATCTAAGCACCTAACTATCTATCCCCGGGGAGCAAGAAAATGATTATTAGTGAGTAATGCATCATCTCTATGTATAATAAACACATTACAAATAGCTGCTATTTATGTTTACAACACATGAACCAGAATATGCTCTAACAATCAGATAGCTAATTGTTATATGTAACACAAGCATTACTCTGAATGAATTTTCCACAAAATTAAACCAGAAACCATCCAACAAGACATAGGTCACAGAGTTAGAACGATCTCACGATTTATGGACATAAGCTGAAAAATAAAGTAGTTCATCTTTCTGCCATCCATCGCATAACATTTGGAAACTTCACAGCTCTTTCTCCAATAGGAAAATTAAAATCTTTATTGCAAAAGGAAATAGTTCTTCTTACAATAGGTCCTCCAGTATTACTGGGAAAAAGCCCTTTATTTGTCCCTCTTTCCTAGTTTTATACAAAAAGCAAAATTGGTTGGGTTGCCCAAAGTGACCTTTGGGCTCCCCAACGTTTCAATTTCCTACAACCTTTTACAAATTATTAAATTATACAAAAGTTGATCGGTCCTTCTCATGAGGAGAGTCCCGCTTGGTCCTCCAAGAACTTTCTCCATGCTGCTGCTTCAGCAGCGAGACTCTCAAACGAGTTGGGTTCCAGGAACTGAATGTTCAGCTCGAATTTGTCAGCTTGGTTCCGAATGGCCTCAACTCTGGCCGCGTTCAAACGTACCTGTTCCTCCAAGAGTTGTATACTAATGGCTGTGTGGCCTATTTCATTTATGAGGATTTGTTCATCGATAGCTCTGATGCATTGCACTTTGGCTTCTTCATTTTGTTGCCTTTTCTGCAACATCTCTGCAAATGCATCATGATCTGGGAACTCGTATAATCTCTGCTCAGCTTCTGCCTGACAACGGTTGTATGTGACCAGGGCTCTCCTGAAGAACTCTGCGCATGCTCCCTTTGTTTTCTTGACATTCTTCTGGAAGTCTTCTGCAGTGTTGACAGCGAATTCTATCAGGTCATGGTCCCGTTTCAAAGCTTGTTTATCCTTGACTACTAGCTCAGTTGGGACTTCCTTGTCATCCTCCACCCTGGTTATCCTTGAAGTCAGTACTTCAAGGATGTCTTGCGACCTGTCCACGAAATAAGAAGCGGTGTCTAAGATTTCATCCAGTCTGCCATCAATCTGGAGGACCTGACATCTTTCCTCCTCTAGAGCAGTTTGCATGTGCAGCACCTTAGCTTTCTGAGCCAAGATGTGTTCTTTAACTGGCTGCAGATCGACCTGCTGTGCTTTTGCTGCTTCCATCTGCTTTTCCAGTTCCTTAACGCGTGAGGTATTGGATTCATATATGACATTTTGCTTCTCTATCAGGTCTTCTATCTTTACCCTCAGCTGCTCCTTTTCATCCTTTAAATCTTGAATCTCTTGCTGTGCTTTTCTCAGAGCTTCTTGTGTTGCTTCTTTCGCTTGTGCTTCTTGCTGAATGGCATGGATTTCGCTCTTTGTGGCCTCCATTTCCTTAAGCACCTGCTCATATTTTCTTTTCAATCTATTGCCGTCCTCTTTTTCCCTTCTCAGGGTGTCCTTGAGCTGAGCGGAGGTCTTCTTGGATGATTCTATCTCGATCATCATTCGGTCTATGTTATCCTCCGTAGCATGTATTGCTGCCTTCCCAGCCCTTATGACAAACCTTGGATCTTTATCTGTCCCGACCATTACGGCTTTATCTGTTATCATTGTACTGGTCATTCCTCCAGCCTCTACCTTTCTCTCAGTTCTCCTCATAATCCTTTTGGTAGCCCTGTCATAGTATACTGTGCTGAAATCAGGGACTTCTTCCCCTTTTTTCTGTGCAAAGGGTACTAACTGCAGCGTGGGGGTTGTAGGAGTGATGGTAGTGTGCATCTGAAGGGTTTGAACCTCAGGGATTTCCTCACCCTGGCTCTGCTCTGTTTGTGATTCAACAGCCTGTTGTTGTGTCAACTCTGTTTTCTCTGCTTCCTGTTTTCGAAGCTCTTCGTCCAGCTTTCTCTGGGCTTCCTCAGCTGCTTGTTTAGCAGCTTCCTCTGCTTCCCTGGCTGTTTCTTTTACTCACTCAGCTGCATCCTGGGCAGCTTTCCTCTTTTCTTCTTTTCCTTTCCAAAGCCATTCTGCAGCCTCCTCTTCTAGCCTCTGGGCCTCTTCTCTTATCCTTTGGGCTGCTTCTTCAGCCTTAGCCTGCTCATCCTTCTCTTGTTCAGATCCTTTTCCACCCTTGGTGGAGTGCTTCGGTTTGAACCTCTTACTGAGTGCTGTCATGTTCGGGGCTCTTCTGAAAACGGATTCATCATTGTCGAAATGATGGGTGTACTCATAAAACACCTTGTGCTTTCTGCAATGCTCAACCATTCTTTCATGAGTGTCATTTCGCCTGAAAGTCATCTCCCCAAAATGGAACTTCGCTAGTTCCTCTATAAATTCTGGAGCTTGTTTCACATTGGTGAAACTGCAGCTGCCTAACTTAAATGGTAGAGGTGGATAGACAGCCTTCTTTTTTTGGAATAAGAAATGACCAACTCCGTCAATAAACACCTGTCTAACAGCCTCCTTATGGATTATATAATCTGTTGCGTACTTGGGCAGCAGATAAGGTGTCCTTGACCCACCAAACATTCTAAGATACATCCCGTTCTCTGTCAAGAAAAAATCACCATACTCTTCTATTACCTGCATAGCTTCTTCAGACATGCAGTCACATTCCTTTCAGAAGATAAGAGTGTACAGAGGCATGATAAAATGCTCACAGATTTCTCGATAATAACTATGGTATTGATGAGCCCCCAATAGCTTGTAGGCTGCATATATGGGCATTCTGTCCCTGTCCCAAACACATTTGAGCTCGAGGAAGGGCTGGCGGCATAGTATGCAGTCAATCAGGATCGAGCTCATATAAAACTTGGATTTTTTCTGTTCTACTCCTCCTTTTGCTGCAGCTATACAAGAAGATAGACTACTAGATACCAAGCTGGACCAGTTGAAGATGGTCCCTTCTGTGGCCACATAGAAAATCAGGGGTACCCATTCGAATTTGAATAATCTGCCATTAGCCCTCCCGAAGATCCTATTCAGCATTAGAGCTATGAACCTGTAAGGGGCTCTAAGGCTGGCTGTGTCATAATCTTCAGTAGCTCTATGTCTATAGAGATTCCCTGGTAATAGCATTCTCCTCATGGTTTCTATCAAATCCATCCTGAGATTGTCCAACCACTCATTGGTCAAGAAAACTTGAGGCTCAGGCAGGTGGTAAGCTAAGGCCACATATCCAGAGCTAAAGGCAGCATAGCCCTGACCTTCAACATTACAGATAAGCATTGAGCCATGGTTGGTGTGTGGTAGAACCCATCTCATCACCCCAGGGCATGGAAACAGCTCAAGCCTGGTGGCAATCTTCATAATGGCCGATTTTTCTATATTTGCGTAAATTGGTTCTTCCTCCAGGCCCATATCTGGGACTTCTCTACGGTAAATCAGCCTGTATATGTCTCCCCACTTATACTCAGGTTCAACCCCTGTGACACACTGGGTGTCCTCATAGATATACTCAGTTGGTAGGACGGCCTCTATTGCTGTTTGTTCTTCTACCACAGGGGCCTTCTTTTTTCTGTCTTCTTGACATTTTAAGATCCTCCTGCAATGTAAAACATCATGATATTAAGCAATTCAAATTTGTGAATATTATGAAGCAGTTTATTCTTTCTCCATTGTCTATATGACTATAATGATATCAGATATAGGCTCTTCAAGTTGAAGGATTTGAACTAGTAATGCAATCTTTTGCGCTGTGCTATTATCTCATATCAATGTGTAAGTAAGAAAGCAACCCTCACATGTATGCACAACCAATCCATATACCGACTATCTGAAAATATCAGCACAAAACTCAGACTATTTCTGCAATATAATGAGCCATAACACTAAAAGATTTACTTCATCCAACGGTCTGTCATCAAGACTACATAATTCCCCAACATGCCATCTTTTACCAATGAAATGATATGCAATGCAAATGCAGACGCAAGGCGCGACTATTATTTAAACTTATACAAAGCTTTAGCAAAGATAACCAAAGGAAAAGCCCCTGCGGACATGATAATTACATCGATGCGGCCGTAAACTACGGGCACCCATGGAAACATTTCGCGCAGGGCGCTCTCACCGGCACCGCCGCTCCTTCTACCTTCAAATCGTCAAAAACCAAGAGCGGAGCGGCCCTAGGGTTTTGCATGGTGGAAAACGATGAACAATGCAGCGCGGGCACAGGTTAGGGCTCGATGAAAAGGGAAAACGCGTAGGGGAATCGACCAGCCGGGTATCTACCATGAAAAATTCGGCGAAAACCCCATTAAAGACGCTTAAGGACCTCATCATAACAAGAACTAAACTAGGTGCAGGCGGCATAACGGCCGCCTGCACCGTGTCTTGTTCTACCGCTAAGGGCGAACTAAAACAGAGGAGGTAAATGAAACGCGAGCTTTTTTACAAGGAAAAAACCCCCCCCTCTAACCGCACAAGCTATCCAAATTCGCGAAATAATAAAAGATAAAACGTGGGCGCAAACTACTGGGGAGACGAAAATGACAACCCTAACCGTGGGTATAATGACTCCGTATGTGAGCGAAAAGGAACTACGGGCCGTATTCTTGACAATATTTCACACAGCATAAGTCCCCATACAAAACCGAGAAAAAGGGGGTAAAAACCTACCTGGCACTAGTGCACAACTGAAGTGGCGTCAACGATCGAGCTCCCAGTCGACAGCTGGACTAAGGTACAAGCACAGGGTTCCACCAAATTCGCGAGGTCGACCGCGCGGGGCATACACGACAGCTTGGGCGCAAAAATAACAATAAAAAACCAAAAACACGCCCATCGTATATATAAGACTCCACACGTGTGACGGGTCGACTCAGTCGGAGCGGACATGAAAGTTGTGTCGGGCGACTAAAGCTTAGCCCTCTCCGCAACGGCGGACCATCCTCACTACTCCATCACCCGCAACGCAGAAAATAATAATGGGTCGAGCGAACGATAACCTCGGTCGGGCGGGGCGAAAACTCGGAACTCCCAATGCTCCGCAACGGCGGAGACGGAAGTATTTATCCGCTTCCGACGTGGAATAAAAACAACGCCCGAAACATACAGGAAGAAACCACCACCCGTAACGGTAAAACTAAGTAGCCTACCTCCGCGACACTCGGCGCGAAAAAGACAACCGAGAGTTGGAACTCCCCCGCAACGCCGGTCGCGATAAAGGCCATGCAGACTCGAAGGACACCCGCAACGGCGGCCCAACAAAGCCGATCGAGAGTTGAGAAGCACCCGCTACAGTGGCGCGCCAAAAGATTATGAAGAGCTGGAAAACACCCGCAACGGCGGGCTCGTCAACGAGCTGACTCTCGATACACGAAAGCTTTGAAACGAAGGCTTTAAAGGTTTTGCAAAACGACAAGGAGCTCAATTTAAGATGAAAAACATTTAAACGATGAGAAACCAGTCGATTGATAGTACTCAAATTTCGAGAAGGCGCTTCAAAATCCATAAGCTAAAATATAAAAAAAATGAAACCAGGAAAAGAACTAACTAACTCGAAGTAAAGGAGGGTCCAAAATTTTTTTTAGAATTTTTGGGAAATTGTTGCAGGTGCAACAGATTGATGACAACCCTTCCGTATGTAGGAATGCCTCTAGTAAGTTAAAAGAAATTCTATTAATAGTCTACTCCTAACTTTCTATATTGTACATTAAGAAGTATTTATGTTTATGTTACTAGGTAAAACCCTAGACTAGGATATGGAAAATCTATATGTGTCTAACCCCATTCATTCATTAGTCTAGTAACATACTACTGGAAGGTAATACCAACTACGTGACAATGGGGATTATAGGTAATAAGGACTTCAAATGTCAAGTTTATTTTTGATCCACACCAAAGAGAAAAGCTATATAAGTTACTTTATAATGGTGATATTGATCAACTACAACATCTCTCATGCTTCCATCCGGCATATTACCTGTAAATTATACAATGTGTGATTTTCATATGAAAAATTTGAATTGTGAAAAGAGTTTTTGAGGAGGAGGAAGGCTGACGTGCGTGGGTGTAAGTGTCCTAAATGCTGGGATTTAGGACACCCTGTGTGGGTGTAAGTGTCCTTCAACCTGTGCATATTATGCAGAAACATGTATCATATTAAAATTTATGCAGAAAAGTAGAAACCACAAATGAATGAAGTAAGGATAGAGGGACCTGGTAAGCATAAGTGCTTGCGCCAAAAATAAAGTTTGGAGTGAAGTCATGTTTGCTGATCGTCAACTTAGATTGCAATCCGTGCACATGAACGCTATGATGAATAAAACAGTGGTCTACAATTAACGCCCAAAATATTGGTGTGTCTATCTTGGCCATACTGATAACTATTCCGTTTTGCAATCCATGGAAGTTATATGCTGAACTAAAAACTAAATATAACAAAGCATCATGATTAAAACTTAAATTCATAACAAAGAAACACAAACACATAAGTCATGAAAAGTATCACAGCACCACAGGTTGAAGTCATAAATAAAAACCCTAAACTCATTGAAATGTATCACGACACCACACGTTGAAGTCAAATGTATAGAAAAGAGTACGACTCCTTTTGGAGTTAAGCTACAAAATTCTAAGTCAACTGGCTTGAATAGGCCAACCTCCACCAAGAAGAAATTACAGTCAATTTTGTATAAATAGTAAATGTGTATAAAATATAGATTACAAAATCCGTTATACTCGATTTAATTACAGAAAATGAGAATTCAAAAACCCATGCGGGATATCCAAACAAGACCGTCGAGGTAATTTTTATGAGCTTCATCTACTAATCCTAGGGTTTAGCTAATCATCTCCTGAGCCTAGGGTTTAGCCAATTATATTTGAGATTAAGCCCTTAAAATATTACACAAAGGACAATGACAGTGACCGTTTGATTTCTTCATAAACTAAAAAAATAAAATAGTAATATATTAAGTCACAGGGCCTACAAAATCTTCCCATATCTCTTTAATCAATTGCTATACAAGTACTCACCCGAGGTCAAACCACAAGAGGATTGACAACAATTATTTCTTTGTACAGAATAACTGGTAAATATCTTCCCTTAAAACCGAGGTACATGCCCATAAAGGTTGATAAGTCACTTGCAAGTAAACGATAAAGTTAAATATTGCTTTGCAATACAAAAGCCAGCGGGCACTTCCAAACTTGAATATGAGCATGAGTAAAATTTTTACCCATAAATCTATAACCTCAACCTGTATGTCCTGACTTCAAAATCTCTTTGCACATGTAATTAGAATCGAAGGGCATTATAACCGTATGATATTTAAACAGATAGAGGTACTGCATTTTAGTATATAATATCTTTACGTAGTGGAATAAATACCTGAAGCATGCACAATGATGAAACACAATTTCATCGATATGCTTGAACGTCATCAAGGGTATTTGAACCAAAAGGAATGGATGCATTCACAAAACAAATGAAAAGTTAAAGCCATGATCTACTTTATAGCAACTTCTTCAAGTAGAAAGCCTGTTAAACCCTAACAAGTTTAAAAACCTCTTTCTTAGTTGCAATAGACATAAGGGAAAGGTGATTTAAACCCTCTCCTAAAATCCTATCAAATCGAAAAATGGCACATTTAGGCCAAAAGACCTTGCCAGAAAGAAATTACACTCCCAATGTAAGTGACTGCCAGTACTGTGTCAGTAATACAACTACTTAATAATAACAAGGAAGTATCATACTCAGTATTAGGCGAAAATTCTTCACAATAGTTAATAATGAACACATAGCACCATTTTTAACAGATTTTGATGGAAATTAAATTGCAAAGACCTCATCTAAACATAGATTAATCATTACCAACATCTAAAGTAATTTCGTTGTAGGCTATAAAAAAAGTTTGCTTCATGTATGTTGTGCATATAAAATACAATCTGGATCTTGGTTCCTAAATTGTATAAACAAATATAATAGACATATATACTACAACATCACTTCATGTACTAAGAGAAACATTAATAATACATTGTTCCTCCATCTTCTGGTTCCCATTTTTCTGAGTTAACTTTGACATGGTATCAGGTTCAAGGTCATAGAGTTTTCCAAAATTGAATGCCAAGGAAAAGTTTGTCACATTGAGGTTTTTTATGAAGGACGTCATACCCTTGATCCAGGTTGCAGAAGAAGTCGAGCCACAAAGAGGAGGCATCATGTGAAGAGGAAGAGTCGACTAGAGAAGGAGAAAAATTGAGCCATATCAAGGTCGAGGCCCGAGCCATAGAAAGAGGCATCGCGTGAAGAGCAAGAGCCGACCATAGAAGGAGCTAATTGAAGAAATTGACATTAATATGAAACTTTCATTCACACACTCTGTCAAACACTTGAATGACTTAGGGTTTATGTTTAAAAATTAACTCTTAAATTTGGAATATAAACCACCATATTCAAGATCTTTTCAATACTGAAATAAACATTCACACATGTAAATACAGGTATTTTGGTTAAAGACCGGGCAAAACCCACAACTCTTAGGAAAACTCTAGAAAGAGGAAATTTTCATTAAAGAAGAATGCTCAGAAATATTTCCAACTACACTTGAAATGATTCCTTCAACCCTCACTGGAAAAAATACCCAAAATAAACCAGCAACAAAAATACCTCGATTTCCATGCAATTTAACAGGTGTACAACCTGCTGTACGGTTATGGTGTACATTTTAGTCTTGAGAATCATGCCACATGTGGCTACAATAAATGCGACAGTCTGACCTGTTAGTCTGTTGTACCTTGCCTCGATTTTTGTTCCTATATGGATTGCTCAAAATGCTGTACGGATTAATGCAGGATGCCTTAATTTTTGTGTTTCCCTTTGCATTGGGATTCGTGCCCTTCTAGGGTATTTCTTCTCAGCTCTTTCTCAATTTCTCTCTCTCTCTCTCTCTCTCTCTCTCCTCATTGATGGTGTCCTTAACTTGTCCTTTTTCCTTTGTTTTATACATTAAATTTTGTAACTAACTTATCTAACCACCTAATCTATGGTTGAGATACATTTACAAAATCAAGGCCTCACACTTAATGCACCCACATTTAATAATTAAATCACTTTAATTATTAAATAATAACTTAAGTGGGACCCATACTATAAAGTACAAAACATCATTTTATTTATATATAACTAACTTTTATACATAAATATATAAAGGAAAAATACTAAGTCCTCTTTATCACACCACATCAAAACTATAAAGAGCACCTTTAGAGTTAACTTTCCAACACTCCCTCTTAATGAGGAAGGTCCACAACACTATCTCCATATTTGGCTCCTGCAACAACTCCCTTCTACTATGGAATCAATCTCGGAAACAGATGCTCTACTCCGTATTGGAACTCTGAAGCCTAAGACTCGAGCTGAGTCTCATTCACCTACTCATATGTACCATCACTAGACTGGTTGAGCCTTCTGCTAGTACTCTGGAGAGAGTCACTCTCCTCATCAAAACCATATCTATCAGATGCAACACCATCCTCATTCTCTGAATTTGACAACCACCCTCTTGTTCCTGCTCCTAGTCGTACTATATGCCCTCTCAAAACATAGATTTTGTCCCTGTGATCTCCTAATATAATAGTGGTCCCAACTTTCTCATCTCTTCAATACAGGAAGACATGCCCAGATCACACCATCATTCCATAACCTTCATCCTCAAAAGATGATACCGAGAGTTTGCTGACTCTCATCCCAGGTACAAACATGACTTCGTGTATTCTAGGAACTCACCAAGGTCTAGTTGGAACCTGACTATTCCAACCCCTCGTATCGATATCCAAGGACTATCAATATCTGTCTAGATGAAATGTCTTGGCCCCAACGCTGTGATAATCTGCAAGAAATAGTAGACTACAGTTATGTGTCTAGTTGTACCACTATCAACAACCCATACATTCTCAAAAACTGAACTCCCTACACTGGAATCAATTGAGACAAGTGAAAATTATTGCTCAAACTTCACTACATAGTCTTCTAATGCTGCAGTCGCTGCCATATCTCTTTCAGTCTTCTCTTTCACATTCTTCTTTCTAGGACACTTCGATGCATAATGTCTCATCTGCCCACAATGGTAACATCTGATTTGACTGATGTCTTTCTTCTTCTTGTTAACTTTTGTTGCGACCACCACATTATGCTCCACCTCTTCATTGAATTGACTACTTATATATCCCTCTCGGATCTCTTATTGATTAAAATCATCCCAAAGTTTGGACCATTCCAGAAGCTTCTCCCTACCGACAATACACTTAACAAAAAAATCCCATTTCTTGGTGAAACCCTTCAGAGCTATCCTCACCAATTCTGAATCTGTGACAGTTTCTCCTACGGGTGCTAACTCATCTTTGACTTGTGCCACTCGAGTTAGGTAAGAGGTCACACCTTCATCTTTATTCATCTTGACACTACACAACTTGTCCTTTAGTGCCATTTTGCGGTTCTTGTTCTTCGCTTCGAACAATTGTTTCAGAACATCCCACATGTCATTAACAGTATTCTTCTCTTCCAAATGTGGAATAAGATGATCCATTACCCCATCTAAAATTACTCTTTGGGCTCTGGCTTCTAGGGATTCATGTTCTTCTAAATCGTCCTTATCTGTAAGCTTAGTCATCTTGATGTTAGCAAAATTCCATATCTTCCATTCTTTAAGCATGACCGTTATTCTAACTTTCCAAGGAAGATAGTTGGATATGCCATCCAACCTATCTTCATATCTAATGCTCATCATTTGGAAAATAACTCACAACAAATCTTTTAACTAGAAAGACAACACAACTTTTGACTGTGATTCACAACTTTGAATTCTACTTCAGACCTTGCTCTGATACCATGAAGAAATTCAATGACATTAATATGAAACTTTCATTCACACATTCTGTCAAACAGTTGAATGAATTAGGGTTTATGATTAAAAATTAACTCTTAAATTTGGAATATAAACCATCATATTCAAGATCTTTTCAATACCAAAGTAAACATTCACACATGAAAACACAGATATTTTGGTCAAATACCGGGGAAAACCCCAACTCATGGGGAAAAACCTAGAAAGAGAAAATTTTCATTAAAAAAGAATGCTTAGAAATATTTCCAAGTACACTTGAAATTATTCTTTCAACCCTCATAGGAAAAATACCCAAAATAAACCAACAGCAAAAATACCTCGATTTTCGTGTAATTTAATAGCTGTATGACCTGTTGTACGACCCCCACACGTGATGTACGACTTGTACGATTATATTGTACCTTTCTTCCTCGAGAATTGTTCCACATGTCCTGCAATAAATGCAACAGTACGACCTATCAGTCTGTTGTACCTTGCCTCGATTTTTGTGTCTGTATGTTGTATGGATTAATGCAGGATGCCTTGATTTCTATGTTGCTCCTTGCATTGGGATTCATGTCCTTCTAGGGTATTTCTTCTTTTTCTCTTTCTCAATTTTCTCTCTCTCTCTCTCCTCATTAATGGTGTCCTTAACTTGTCATTTTTCCTTTGTTTTATACATTAAATTTTGTAACTAACTTATCTAAGCACCTAATATATGGTTGAGATACATTTACAAAATCAAGGGCTCACACTTAATGCACCCACATTTAATAATTAAATAATAACTTAAGTGGGATCCATACTATAAAGTACAAAACATCATTTTATTTATATATAACTCACTTTATACAAAAATATACAAAGGACAAATACTAAATCCTATTTATCACACCACACCAAAACTATAAAGAGGACCTTCAAAGTTAACTTTCCAACACTGATGCAGATATGAAGGAGATGAATTACAATAAAGGAGATTTGCGCACGAATTTGAAGGAGCTGAGTCACAATAAAGTAGATTCATCATGCCACCAAAATCGAGCTACATAATAGAGTCGGCCCAACAAAAGCAAGGAGTCGAGCCACAAAACAGAGCCACCAGACTCGAGTCGTGTTCAAGTAGTCAAGCCGTAGTTTTAATATACCAATATTGGCTTGACTAAAGACTACCATGAAGTATTAAACCTAAAACCTATGTAATGCAATATCTAACCTTTTTTTAATTACTACCAAATCTCCCATCAACACAGATGTCGGTGGCATAGATATTTAACCGTGGCAGTTAAAGGAACTTCACATACTAAGAAATCCCAGAGTTGCAACTCTTGATGCAATTGTTCGTGGGAAACCTGGAATATTAATTGCCGTCATTGCCCACATGCTATCTGAACCATGGATGACGTATTTACTCTTGGGTAGGGCACTGGGTAGAAAAAGTTGTCTAACTGGTGGGATCGTCGAATCTTGGGATATTGATGGCCATCCCTGCTTGCGTGCTATCTGAACCATGGATGAGATATTTATGATAAAGGAGGTATTGTTTACGAGAAGCCAAAAAGAGAAAATGTTGGGGGTAATTGAAACTCTTGTTGTATTTTTTTAATTCATTTATAGCATTGTTGATATTAGTGTCTCCGCTGGTAGGGCACAAGAACCCATGTCAACGTCATCTCTACCAGACCAATGGTAATTTAAAAAAATAAAAAATAAAAATGTTTTAAATAATACAGAACCTTAGTAAAAATTCCATGTTTTTAAAAGCTGCTCTAAATTAATTGCTCTGAGCGATTCATATATATCCCCTTGTCGAGGACATAATAAAACGATGAATAGTCCATGATATTGAAGGAAAAGCATACACAATATCTTATAAAATTGAACAACGTTGACTTACCCAAAGTTGACTATATTATATATTATAATAGTAAACACATCACAAAGCAAGGGGGCATGAGACCACAACAAAACGATAGGGATAGGTTTCATATTGTATATGCACACCGTTATAAATTTGGGCATAATTTCTCCACGCTTCTCAAATTATTTTTCCAATTTCTCTCCACCATCCTTTCCATTTCTGTTACCAATCCAGCGGGACTTATGCACTTAAGAGACTAGCTTCGGGGAGTAAGGCGAGTGAGGTTGGAGCAGTTGGATGAGAGATCTAATGTTTGTTCCCATGCATAAGGCTTGTCTTCCTCCACCTCTACTATATACTTCTTAGTTTTTAAGAGTAAGATTGGAGTTGTTGGATGAGAGATCCAACGATGCTTTCCTTTAGCTTTTATTCTAGTGTATAAGGCTCACACTTCTCTACTTTATACTCAATTTTGTTTTAAAAATAATAAAATTTATCATTATTTATATCTTAAAATGATAGTCATCATTAACTATTGTTACAAGTGTATAGTTGGGATTCAAGACTTTTTGAGTGGATGAACAAGATTAACTCGAGTGCAACAAGTGTACATCCATGATTCATTTCATGGTCATTGTATCTTGTTATGCTTAAATGCACCTTCACTAAGATTTAAACGGAGTGAGCTAGCTATGGAGCAATCCTCCCTCCATCGGACGGAGGAGGAGCAAAGTCAACGCTAACTTTGCTCCTCCTCCGTCCGATGAGGGAGGATTGCTCCATAGCTAGCTAACTCCGATTTAAACTAGCACAACCACAAAGTGAATGATGAATGCTAATAGGTGCAACCAAGCATTAAACTTAAAATAAATACTATCTAATAAAAATAAAAATAAAAAACATTATTTTTACCCATTTTTTTTTATCTAAATGCTTATCCACATAATAAACTTGAGTTTTTTTATTTTTTATTTTAATTAAATAATATTTGTTTTATGTTTATAATAAATAGATAACTATAACAACTGAAATTAGCAGCAAAGCTTATACCTACGTGCCTTAAGAAATGGTTTAATCTAACAATTAAAAAATGTTTTAATTTAATAGTTGTGACATACCTAGGTTTAATTTAATAATTTAAAAATGTTATAATCTAGTGTAATGTAGATTAGATTTCATTAGATTTAATTTGACATGGCATATTTGTAGTGTAATGTGGCTTTTTTTATTATTTTCCTTAGGAGGCCCATTTTAGACCCCAAATTTCCTCTAATAAGTTTAAAAATGTTATAATATAATAGTTATTTATAACCCAAATTTAATCTAATAATTTATAAATGTTTTGATCTAATAGTTATATATATAGGCCAAAGTTAAAGTTAAAGTTTGACATGAAAATAATTGGATATTAAATAAGAAGTTATAAGAAAATGTCATTGTCATTTAGAAAAATCAAAATTGTATAGAGATTTTATAAAATTTGCTTTTTTTTTATTAACAAAATTTTAACAAAATAAATTTTTATTTTTTCTAACTAAATAAATTATTAAACATTGGTAAATCTCTAGTATAATCTCAATAAATTATTAAATTATTTACCCAAAGTCCAGTGTGCTGGAGCCACGGAATCATAGCGAAGCGAATCCAGTATATATAAGCGAGTGGAGCCACAGAATCACAGCGAAGTGAATCTAGTATATATAAGTCAGGGGTTCCATGTTATATCACCACAACGTTGAAAACTTTGACCTAATTTCTCAAACTCCTCTGCGTTATCCTCCTCCTCCGCTGCTCATTCCTACGTCAATTAGTGGTACAATGTGTACGTTCATGCTCGTTAAGCCATGACATGCATCCAATCCCTATTCCCGATGATGGATAGCTCATTCCTGATGATCGGCATTTAGAAAAACTGGTATTGAGAAATTTATCTTTCGGCAGGTGTCAATACCTTCAAGTCGACGTCGTTTAGTCCACGCGGTTCACCAGTGAATCCAATGTTTTACTGTTGGCAACCTCCCATCATTATAGAGATGGAATGGTGTATTTAATGAGGGTTCTGCGTGTGAAATTCAAATTCAAATGTTTGAAATGATACATTTACCTCCAACCCTGTTTATGAAAAAACCTATGTTGTTGTCATGGTTTTCTGGTATCGTGGTTCTCTGGTATTTGTGTGTGACATTAGTTATGTCGTATCGTGGTTCTTTGGTTGCCCAAAACCACTGCTACCTCTGTGAGGATAGAAAGCAGCACGAAGGGTGCCATAGATGTGAACAATACTAGAATTAAAAAGTTTGCTGACTAAAGGCCCAGATCTATGGAAAGAGTTAAGGGATTTTTTCCGTTAGGTAAGCTTGTCACACATAGGAGTATGAGTCTCGAAGGTATTTTCTGCTGAGGATAATAAATGTTTAATTTTTTGCTCTCATGTTCATGAGAGTTCAAATATTGTTTCCCTGAGTTCTGAGTTGAAGGATAATAAATGTTTATACAAATATATTTTATGAGTTGATGACTTTGATGGTGGTTGTTTCATAAACCATATTTATTTTTAACATCTTAAAAAAAACTTACATTTATGCTCATGGATATCAACTTTCACGTAATTCGTAATTATCATTGGTTTTTTTTGTTTTTATTAACCAACATGATTGTTCCAAGGTTTCCATTCATTCATGTGCATTGTTTTAACCAATAGTTGGGACTTCTTTTAATTTGGTCACACAAGGCATTGTTTTAACTAACAAAATATTTGAAGAAAACCTTATTTTAATTAATAAACATAAAGTCAACTTAACCTTATTAATAAATGTGTTTTAAAACACTAGCTTTTTATTTCATTTGTACCTAACCTCAGTGGTTTTACCTAAATGCACCTAATTCTAATTGGTGTGAGTTAATTTTTTACATTAATAAAGTGAATTTTTTCAATCAATTTCTTCATTATATTGTTAAAAAGATATAGCTAGAAAAGCTTGGATTGTAAATGTAAAAATAATAAAAAAGATAATACTTTTATAATGGAATAACACAATGAATAGATTGTAAATATTAAATAAAATCATGGTAAACTATGATAAGAGATAAATAAAGTAAGATGAGAATATTAACATTATAATAATCAAATTAGAAAGTGTAGAAAATGTGATGTAAAGTAGAACATTTTAACAATAAAATTACAAAATGATTAAGTTGTAAATGAAAACATAAATGAGAAGGTGATATGAGAATGGTAACACTTTAATAGTGGAACTACAAAATGTGGAAAAGATGTTGTGAGATTAAAAACACTTAAACAATGAAATCACAAAATGACATTAATATGAAACTTTCATTCACACACTCTGTCAAACACTTGAATGACTTAGGGTTTATGGTTAAAAGTTAACTCTTAAATTTGGAATATAAACCACCATATTCAAGATCTTTTCAATACTGAAATAAACATTCACACATGAAAATACAGGTATTTTGGTCAAAGATCGAGCAAAACCCACAACTCTTAGGAAAACCCTAGAAAGAGAAAATTTTCATTAAAGAAGAATGCTCAAAAATATTTCAAACTACACTTGAAATGATTCTTTCAACCCTCACTGGAAAAAATACCCAAAATAAACCAGCAACAAAAATACCTCGATTTCCATGCAATTTAACAGGTGTATGGCCTACAGTACGGTCCCCACACGTGCTATATAGTTATGATATACATTTTAGTCTCGAGAATCATGCCACATGTGGCTACAATAAATGCAACAGTACGACCTGTTAGTATATTGTACCTTGCCTCAATTTTTGTTCCTATATAGATTGCTCAGACTGCTGTACGGATTAATGCAGGATGCCTTAATTTCTGTGCTTCTCTTTGCATTGGGATTCATGCCCTTCTAGGGTATTTCTTCTTTTTTCTCTTTCTCAATTTCTCTCTCTCTCTCCTCATTGATGGTGTCCTTAACTTGTCCTTTTTCCTTTGTTTTATACATCAAATTTTATAACTAACTTATCTAACCACCTAATCTATGGTTGAGATACATTTACAAAATCAAGGGCTCACACTTAATGCACCCACATTTAATAATTAAATCACTTTAATTATTAAATAATAACTTAAGTGGGACCCATACTATAAAGTACAAAACATCATTTTATTTATATATAACTAACTTTTATACATAAATATACAAAGGACAAATACTAAGTCCTCTTTATCACACCACACCAAAATTATAAAGAGGACCTTTAGAGTTAACTTTCTTTCAACACTCCCTCTTAATGAGGAAGGTCCACAACACTATCTCCATATTTGACTCCTGCAACAACTCCCTCCTGCTATGGAATCAATCTCGGAAATAGATGCTCTACTCCGTATTGGAACTCTAAAGCTTAAGACTTGAGCTGAGTCTCATTCACCCGCTCATATGCACCATCACTGGACTGGTTGAGCCTTCTTCCAGTACTCTGGAGAGAGTCACTCTCTTCATCAAAACCATATATATCAGATGCAACACCATCATCATTCTCTGACTTTGACAACCACCCTCTTGTTCTTGCTCCTGGTTGTACTATATGCCCTCTAAAAACATAGTCTTTGTCCCTGCGATCTCCTAATATAATAGTGGTCCCAACTGGCTCATCTCTTTGATACAGGAAGACATGCCCAGACCACACCATCATTCCATGACCTTCATCCTCAATAGATGATACTGAGAGTTTGCTGACTCTCATCCCAGGTACAAACATGACTCCGTGTATTCTAGGAACTCACCAAGGTCTAGTTGGAACTTGACTATTCCAACCCCTCGTATCGATATCCGAGGACTATCAATATCTGTCTAGATGAAATTTCTTGGCCCCAACGTTGTGATAATATGAAAGAAATCATAGACTGTAGTTATGTGTCTAGTTGTACCACTGTCAACAACCCATACATTCTCAAAGACTAAACTCCCTACACTGGAATCAATTCAGACAAGTGAAAATTATTGCTCAAACTTCGCTGCATAGTCTTCTACTATTGCAGTCGTTGCCATATCTCTTTCACATTCTTCTTTTCAGGAGTACACTTCGAGTCATAATGTCCCATCTGCCCATAATGGAAACATCTGATCTCACTAATGACTTTCTTCTTCTTGTTAACTTTTGTTGCGAGCACCACATTATGCTCCAAATCTTCATTGAATTGACTACGTAGATATCCCTCTCGGATCTCTTATTGAGTAAAATCATTCCAAAGTCTAGACCAGTCTGGAAGCTTCTCCCTACCGACAATACACTTAAAAAAAATCCCATTTCTTGGTGAAACCCTTCAGAGCTATCCTCACCAATTCTGAATCTGTGACAGTTTCTCCTACGGGTGATAACTCATCTTTGACTTGCGCCACTCGAGTTAGGTAAGAGGTCACACTTTCATCTTTATTCATCTTGACACTACGCAACTTGTCCTTTAGTGCCATTTTGCGGTTCTCGTTCTTTGCTTTGAACAATTGTTTCAGAACATCCCACATGTCATTAACAGTGTTCTTCTCTTCCAAATGTGGAATAAGATGATCCTTTACCGCATCTAAAATTACTCTTTGGGCTCTGGCTTCTAGGGCTTCATGTTCTTCTAAATCGTCCTTATCTGTAAGCTTAGTCATCTTGATGTTAGCAAAATTCCATATCTTCCATTCTTTAAGCACGACCGTTATTCTAATTTTCCAAGGAAGATAGTTGGATATGCCATCCAACCTGTCTTCATATCTAATGCTCATCATCTAGAAAATAACTCACAACAAATCTTTTAACTGGAAAGACAACACAACTTCTGATTGTGATTTACAACTTTGAATTCTACTTCAGACCTTGCTCTGATACCATGAAGAAATTCAATTGCATTAATATGAAACTTTCATTCACACATTCTGTCAAACACTTGAATGACTTAGGGTTTATGATTAAAAAATAACTCTTAAATTTGGAATATAAACCATCATATTCAAGATCTTTTCAATACCAAAGTAAACATTCACACATGAAAACATAGATATTTTGGTCAAATACCGAGGAAAATCCCAACTCTTGGGGGAAAACCTAGAAAGAGAAATTTTTCATTAAAAAAGAATGCTTAGAAATATTTCCAACTACACTTGAAATTATTCCTTCAAACCTCATAGGAAAAATACCCAAAATAAACCAACAACAAAAATACCTCAATTTTCGTGTAATTTAACAGCTGTACGGCCTGTTGTACGACCCCCACATGTGATGTACGACCTGTACGATTATATTGTACCTTTTTGCCTCGAGAATCGTTCCACACATCCTATAATAAATGCAACAGTACCACCTATCAGTCTGTTGTACCTTGCCTCGATTTCTGTCTCTCTAAACACTGCTCAGATTGCTGTATGGATTAATGCAGGATGCCTTGATTTCTGTGCTGCTCCTTGCATTGGGATTCATGTCCTTCTAGGGTATTTCTTCTTTTTCTCTTTCTCAATTTTCTCTCTCTCTCCTCATTGATGGTGTCCTTAACTTGTCATTTTTCCTTTGTTTTATACATTAAATTTGTAACTGACTTATCTAAGGGCTCACACTTAATGCACCCACATTTAATAATTAAATAATAACTTAAGTGGGATTCATACTATAAAGTACAAAACATCATTTTATTTATATTTATATATAACTCACTTTTATACAAAAATATACAAAGGACGAATACTAAGTCCTATTTATCACACCACACCAAAACTATAAAGAGGACCTTCAGAGTTAACTTTCCAACACTGATGCAGATATGAAGGAGACGAATTACAATAAAGAAGATTTGCCCACGAATTTGAAGGAGCCGATTCACATAGTTTATTGTTTTTTATTTTATGTGATGTAATATTTTTTATATGAATTACTATAAAATTTATATTAAAAAATAATAGTGATTTTTTTATATTTTTTTAATATTATTATAATTATATTTTTGATTATAAATAAATATATTTGAGTTTTACATTTATTAAATATATAAAAAGTAGTGGTCTATTCATTTAAAAAAATAATAATATAAAATTCAAAAGCTTCCTATCATTTATTATGTGTGCACAAGAATCCAAATATTTCATTAATATTTTTAATCAATATCTCTTAACTCTACATTAATTCAATATGGTTGTCAACTACCATTAATGAGACGATCTATGTTGACTTTCATTATATTTTCATTAGATTTAATTTGACATGGCATATTTGTAGTGTAATGTGGTTTTTTTTATTATTTTCTTTAGGAGGCCCATTTTAGACCCCAAATTTCCTCTAATAAGTTTAAAAATGTTATAATCTAATAGTTATTTATAACCCAAATTTAATCTCATAATTTATAAATGTTTTGATCTAATAGTTATATATATATATATGCCAAAGTTAAAGTTAAAGTTTGACATGAAAATAATTGGATATTAAATAAGAAGTTATAAGAAAATGTCATTGCCATTTAGAAAAATCAAAATTGTATAGAGATTTTATAAAATTTGCATTTTTTTATTAACAAAATTTTAGCAAAATAATTTTTTATTTTTTCTAACTAAATAAATTATTAAACATTGGTAAATCTCTAGTATAATCTCTACTAATTATTAAATTATTTTCCCAAAGTCCAGTATGTGGAGCCACGGAATCACAGCGAAGCGAATGCAGTATATATAAGCGAGGGGTTCCATGTTGTATCACCACAACGTTGAAAACTTTGACCTAATTTCTCAAACTCCTCTGCAATATCTGTCGACCATCCTTCCCATTTCTATATACCAATGGGCTGCAATGGCTGCATTATCCTCATCCTCCGCTGCTCATTCCCACGACAATTAGTGGTACCATGTGTACGTTCATGCTCGTTAAGCCATGGCATGCATCCAATCCCGATTCCCAATGATGGATTACCCATTCCCGATGATCGGTGTTTAGAAAAACTGGTATCGGGAAATTTATCTTCTGGCAGGTGTCAATACCTTCAAGTCGACGCCGTTTAGTCCACGCGGTTCACCAGTGAATCCAGTGTTTTACTGTTGGTAGCCTCCCATCATTATAGCGATGGGACAGTGTCTTTAATGAGGGTTCTGGGTAAGAAATTCAAATTCAAATGTTTGAAATGATACATTTATCTCCAACCCTATTTACGAAAAAACCTATGTTGTTGTCATGGTTTTCTGGTATCATGGTTGTCTGGTATTTGTGTGTGCCATTAGCTATGTGGTATCGTGGTTCTCTGGCTGCCCAAAACCACTGCTACCTCTGTGAGGACAGAAAGCAGCACGGAGGGCGCCATAGATGTGAACAATACTAGAACTAAAAATTTTGTTGACCAGAGGCCCATATCTATGGAAAGAGTTAAGGGATTTTTTCCGTTAGGTAAGCTTCTCACACATAGGCGTATGAGTGTGGAAGGTATTTTCTGTTGAAGATAATAAATGTTTAATTTTTCACTCTCATGAACTGAGTTCAAATATTATTTCCTTGAGTGAGTTCTGAGTTGAAGGATAATAAATGTTTATTTTTCACGAGCATGCACTGAGTACAAATATATTTTATGAGTGGATGACTTTGATGGCGGTTGTTTCATAAGCCATATTTATTTTTAACATCTTAAAAAAAATTACATTTATGCTCATGGATATAAGCTTTCAAGTAATTCATAATTATCATTGGTTTTTTTTTGTTTTTATTAACCAACAGGATTGTTCCAAGGTTTCCATTCATTCATGCGCATTGTTTTAACTAACATTGATGCTCATGGATATCAGCTTTCACATAATTAGTAATTATCATTGTTTTTTTTTGTTTTTACAATCCAACAGGATTGTTCCAAGGTTTCCATTCATTCATGTGCATTGTTTTAACTAATAGTTGCGACTTCTTTTAATTTGGTCATACACGGCATTGTTTTAACTAACAAAATATTTGAAGAAAACCTTATTTTAATTAATGAACATAAAGTCAACTTAACCTTATTAATAAATGTGTTTTAAAACACCAACTTTTTATTTCATTTGTAGCTTTTACCTAAATGCACCTAATTCTAATTGGTGTGAGGTAATTTTTTACATTAATAAAGTGAATTTTGTCAATCAATTCCTTCATTATATTTTTTAAAAGATATAACTAGAAAAGCTTGGATTGTAAATGTAAAAATGATAAAAAATGATAATACTTTTATAATGGAATAACATAATAAATAGATTGTAAATATTAAATAAAATCATGGTAAACTATGATAAGAGATAAATAAAGTAATATGAGAATGTTAACATTATAATAATCAAATTAAAAAATGTAGAAAATATGATGTAAAGTAGAACATTTTAACAATAAAATTACAAAATGATTAGGTTGTAAATGAAAACATAAATAAGAAGGTGATATGAGAATGATAACACTTTAACACTGGAATTACAAAATGTAGAAAAGATGATGTGAGATTAAGAACACTTAAATAATGAAATCACAAAATGAATAAGTTGTAAATGAAAAAGATAAAATAAAAAATAGGATAGCAAAAGATGGAGAAGATGATGTGAGAATGAGAACAAGAGAATCACAAGTTTTATATAAGATACATATATTAATTAGAGAAAATCTTGTAATTAGATAACTTTCAGGTTATTGTTTTAGTAAATGTATTAATATTAATTAAATAAAATCTTGTAATTAAGTAACTTTAAGGTATTTGTTATTGTTTTAGTAGGTTAATTTGAAATAAAAAGGAACTATTGGTTACATTTTGTTGTCATAATAAATAGAGTAAGGTAATAAGTGGATAAGTTATTTATTTTGGATTTTGTGTTTCAAATTTGATATGAATTATGTATAAAGTTATAGTTTTATGAGAATTTTTTCAATCAAAAGTGTTTCTTAGTATGTTTGTCTATATTAAGACAACCTTCATCATTCAAATAATTAAACAAGATTGAGTAAAGTAAGTGAAAGTTTGCTTCATTTCAAAAATATATAAGCTTATTAAAAAGTTTGAGTTTGCTAATTTATTAATTTGTTCTTATAATGTAACCATAGAAATAATAAATTGATGTATATAATGTTGGAAGTGATTAAGAGACATACTAAAGAGAGAATGTGAAATGTATTCGTGAAATTCTACTAAACTATTTATGTTTATGAATCTCTTTAAATAATTTTTAGATGCAAAATGAGAATTTATATATAATCTGAAATAGATTATTGTATAATTTGTGATAATGTATAGAAATAATAAATTGATGTGTATAATGTTGGAAGTGATTAAGAGACATACTAAAGAGAGAGAATGTGAAATGTATTCGTGAAATTCTACTAAACTATTTATGTTTATCAATCTCTTTAAATAATTTTTAGATGCAAAATGAGAATTTATATATAATCTGAAATAGATTATTGTATAATTTGTGATATATTTTGGTACTTTTGAGTGGAAAAATGAGAGTGAATGATTAACTTATCTAGAGATATCATTTCAACAATTTGCTAGTTAGAGAGTTGATTTTCTTATTTAAAAAATAATTAAAATTAATGGAAAAAGGGGTTATGATTATAGAAAAAATCCCATTATCATGTAAAAATGATATATGTGAAAAGAGATTTTGAATTGATTTTATTACTTTAGGAATATGATTATAATGGATGGTTGATTTTTTATTCCTAGCATAATCAAATTAATGTGAATGTCTCTTTTGGGATGTAAAAAATGATTATTATTATTTTAGAGAAAGTGAAAGTCCAATGTCATGTAAAAATGACTATTATATGTTGATATATATATATATATATATATATATATATATATATATATATATATATAACCTGGAAATGGGGACATGTATATTCAGTTTTCAGGTCCTAAACTTTCGAAGCTGTTTTGAGGCCCTAAACGATGTTTTTTCGACATCGAATGGTCAGGACAAATGAGTCTATTATAGACTTGATATCTACTATATATAGATGTAGTCCTTGAATAGATCTTTCTGACAATGTATGATGTGCGTCCAACGGAGGTAGTATGCCAAAGTTACGACCTCGGGAAATTGATGTACCAAGTTACCCAATGGGGCCCATATTCTGGCATTTCACCTCCTAGGGTTAGGTTTTTGGATGTGTAGGGTTTCCATTGTTTCTCAATAATATATAGGCCTTCGAGCCTCATTGTAACACTGAGTTCAGAGGTATCTAGCTGCCACATCTCTTCTCAGAGATAAGCTACCAGCACTGTAGCTAGTTTATTTCCATTCTGTATGTAAACAAGTTTTAGTGCTTTGATTAATGAAATGAAGTGTTATTTTCGATGCATCTTTGTTTTTATGGTTATTTGTGTATTATGTTGCGTTCCTGCATAAATCCGGATTAGTTGGCGCATTGTAAAGAGATTTGGTTGATGAATGTTGTTGGGTGCTCCTAGTTAGAAGCGCTGCCAAGTATGGAAACATTGGTATCTTTGGAGAAGTTGAGGACAACTAGATGTGTGAAACTAACGAGGTATCATGGTACCAGGGTTGACGCATTGTACAGAGCTTTCGTTGCTAAATGTTGTTGGGTGCTCCGAATTAGAAGAGCTCCAAGTATGGAAACTTAGGTATCTTTGGAGGACTTGGGGGCAGCTAGATGTGTTAAGCTGAAGAGGATATAGGGGTTGGCCCATTGTACAAGGCTTCGGTAGTGTTGATGGGTGCTCTGAGTTAGAAGAGTTGTCCAATGTCAAGTATACAGGTGATATCCCAGTGTACAAAGCTTCGGTTGTTGTCGGTTGATGGGTGCTCTGAGTTTCAAGAGATGACAAGTATGGATACATTGGTATCTTTGGAGGTCTTTCGCTCATCTGAATGTGTGAAGTTGAAGAACATACTCGGATTGGAGTAGGCGACAAAGCTTCGGTTGCTGTATATTGATGGATGTTTCGAGTTAGAAGACCTGCCAAGTATGGAAGCATTGGTATCTTTGAAGGAGTTGAAGGTAGCTAGATGAGTGAATCTGACGAGGATACATAGGTTGGCGCATTGTATAAAGCTTCGGTTGCTGGATGTTGAATGGTGGTCTGAGTTAGAAAAGCTAACAAGTATGGAAATGTTAGTATCTTTGGAGGGCTCATGTGAATGTGTGAAGCTAAAGATGATACAAGGGTGGGTTCAACTTGGTGCATTGTACAAAGCTTCAGTTGCTGCATGTTGGTTGGGTCTTTGGAGGAGTTGAGAACTTAAGGGCATCTAGATGTGTAAAGCTGAGGAGGATACAGGGGTTGGAACATTGTTCAAAGCTTAGGGTGGTGCATGTTTCTGGTTGTTAGAAGAGCTGCCAAGAATGGAAATATTGGTATCTTTGGAGGAGTTGGGGGCAGCTAGATGTGTGAAGCTCACGATCATAGAGGGGTTGGCTTATTATACAAAGCTTTGGGTGATGTATGTTGATGGGTGCTTTGAGTTAAAAGAGTTGCCAAGTTTGGAAACAATGGTATTTTTTTTGAAGGGCTTTCTCTCATCTAAATGTGTGAAGCTAAAGAGAATATAGGCGCAGGAGCATTGTACAAAGCTTCAGGTGGTATATCTTGATTGGTTCTCTGATTTAGTAGAGCTGCCAAGTATGGAAACATTGATATCTTTGGAGGTGTTGGTGGCAGTTGGATGTGTGACGCTGAAGAGGTAACTTACAGGGTTTGGAGCATTGTACAAAGCTTCGGATGCTACTTGTTTTTTGGTGCATTGAGTTAGAAAAGCTGCTTATTATGGAAACGAGAGACGTATGTGTGAAGCTGAAGAGCATAAGTGGGTTATCACAGTTGAGAAAGCTTCGAGAGTTAAGCGTTGCTGGGTGCTGTGAGTTAGAAGAGGCGGAAGGTCTGGAACATTGTAAGTGGATGGCCGATCTCCGTGGATGTTCCAAATAACAGTGTCCGGTGTGGGAGGAGTGAACGATTGAACGGAAACACAAAGCAACAGTTTTCTAAGGAAAGGTAAATTGAATCAAATTTATTCCATATGTATTATGTTGACCGAATCAAATACAAATTTATTTGATATGTATTTATATTTCTATTATTCTCAAATGATTTTATATTTAATTAAATTAATTATTTAAAGAACTATGTTTTATGTTTTAATAAAAGGTGTGAAAGGGATTGAAATATTAACAAAGTTACATTTTATGAATAAAACTTTTATAAGTTAAGAAGTATTTTATTTATTTATTTTTAAATAAGGAAAAAATATTTTATTTTATGATATATATATATATTTTGTTTGTTGTAAGATTATATTATAATTGATGGTATCAGGTTTTGTTTATCGTTAAAATTAATTTAATTTTATTTATTTATTAATTTTATTTTTTTTCAGTGAAAGGTTTCAGATATATTTATGTATTTTTTAATATTTATGTTGATCGATGTTTTTATTTGAGATTTGGGGTGGACTAGGGCCTATGCTTTTTCATTTACGGATGAGGTTGAGACAAGTGTACTCTCGAGATTGATTTTATGGCACTCGTTCAAAATTCAAAATCACTAGTAGCTAAATGATGAATGAAAGTTGATGAATGGATAACCAACAATTAATGGTAACTAGAAGAATGTGAGATCAGTTTAACTAGAAGAATATGAAAAATAAAAAAATATTTTCCATTCCATAACTATCTTTCAACCATTTAATCAGGCTGTCTAGACTCCTTCCTCCAGCAAACTTGCCCTAGGCTTTGCAGCTTTGTTTCCGTTTTCATTAAGTGCGAAGTTCCAAGAAAATCTGCCCACCACCACTTGGAGATCTTTCTAAACACATGTATAATTTGTTTCATTAATTTCCATTGGGTGGGTTCAAACGAAAACCTCTCGCGGCTGCCTTATCTTAGTCCTCTTCTCAGCTCCTCACTATTCAACCTCTTCTCTTCCGATTCCCAATTTTTTTTATTATTATCCTTGTTCATATATATTAAAATTAATATATATCTTAATGAGGTTAGTTGTAACTTAAATTTATCAATAGTTAATAAAAAATAAATATAGCTATTACCTATTTAAGGTTCTGGACTTTTATATCTATATTTATTGATTTAAATTTGTTGATTAATTAATAATATTTTATTATTTATTAATTTTGTAAATTAAAAATTAAAAATTATTACTTAAAATAAACATATTAAAAATCTAATTAAAAAAATCATTTTAAACATGGGATTTTTATGCAATAATTGTCTCATGGAATAATGGGATTTTAAGCTTTATGAGTTATGCTAAAAAAAAAATAGAAAGGC
>LPNX010146491.1:278550-459836 GCA_001517045.1 Pseudotsuga menziesii
ATGACAATCAGGAGGGGACATTACATGGATTACGGGCCTCCAATTTCACTCCAAATCCACATAACGAATTCATAACAAATAAAATGCGTGTGGAGAACATAAATAAACATGCATAATGGAAATAAAATCGATACACACACTATTAACATGCATATACAAGCATAAACATTACAAGCATCGATTAAATACGTTTCAGATTCAAATACACAAGAATACTTATCTTTAAACAACATAGATCCAAGAAAATGGCTGTGTAAGAGCAATTTTACACCCAACTGTAGGCACTCTGTATACAATATACTCTTTTTGCTAAGAGTCCACCCCTAAGCTAAGCTATGAGGCCACCAGAGAAAAGGAAACACGTACATGCTTCTCTCTCTCATCCCACAACTCGATTTGCTCTCTATGCTCAACCAAATGCTCATACATAGCTCTAGAGGGATCTCATTCGGCTCTCACATCCTTGAATTCAACAATACCTGCCCCACACAACACTCTTCTTGGCTCAGGCATCCCCTTCATCGATCCAAAACCCTCTTAAGCGATCCATCTTGTCAAGTGCTTCTAGTGTGCGCATAGAAGAATACCAACCTGCAAATTGTTTTTGGAGAACCACATGTAACCTAAATTTGTGGCTTCTCAAGCATCTATGAGCAACAAATCTCAATGGGAAAGGGTCTCTAGATTTCCCAGCCTCTTTGCGCACCTACAACCATTGATTTCCATTCCAAATTTGTATCTTTATCCCTAAATTCACATTTTCTGGGTTATACAAGTCATAAAAAACAATACACGTCTCTTAGTAATGTAGATTTGCATGAGAGTGTGTGAGAATGAGGGTTGACTCCAAGAGGTATAAAAAAATGGTTACAAGAAAACTAACATAACTTTTGACAGTAGAAGAAAGGAATCCTACAACTATAAACTAACTTCTACCAATTGAAAAAACTGTCACAAAAGTGTAGTCAGTCCCATGGTTCAATAACTACATGAGGTGACTTTTTCCAACAGCCCCACACAAGCATTCAATGATTGGAAAATAGCCAAAAAGGAGATAATTGGCTTATTCAAGGCACATGGAAGAATTTGGGTGAGATCTAAAGTTTACACTTGGTAGAAAGTATTTGGTCTCCCATAGGCCCCCTTTCTTCTTCCCCTCTAGTGGAATCATGGCCTCTTTGGTGCTCTTTAAATAGTATTTCTTGGACCACTTTTATTATTGATGCACATAGTATTTACATACATTTCAAATTGGCATGATAATCCAAACACAAAGTCCAAATAAAATATTTGCATCATATATGCCTAACCATTCATTAGTCAGGCCTTGGCCTTGAGCTCCGCACTAGGTATTCATAGTAGAATATTTACATCATTTACATAATTTGTTCAATTACATTCCAAGAAAAAACTAGGGGTATTACAAGAACCCTCTGACTAATTTTGCTAACACTGATCAGACATGAACACCAATCCCTTGCAAGGACCAACTTGTTACTTTACATGCACCAACCTATGAGGACACCGATCCTCTTTTGAGCACCAACTCATAGCAAACAAGAAACTACTTGCCCAGTCATGCACCCACCCGATCTTATGGGAACCAACCTCTGGAAGACGTCAATATTATGTCCTTGCCTTGTCTTACCACCCAAATATAGATTTGTTCTTGCATAGTCACAATCCACTCCATGCTTTCTAATTTGCTTCCTCTATTATGTGCTTCTTGACATTCTTCTTTTACACAAGCATCCTTAGCACTCCTTCTACACATACTACTATGCTACAATTGCATATTTAGTTTTGATAATCTATTGCGCAACTAGATCTATGCATATGTTGCACACTTACATTTGCACACAAAACGTCCTCATATTCTAAGCCTTGAATAATTCATCTTCTACACAGGATTTGCATAAATTTCAGAGCTCCATAGTTGCTTCAATAGATGCTAAAATAAATAGATCACTTTCTTTATTTATATGAGTGTTGAATCACTTCTTGGGTTGGCTGAATACTTTATGATGCAAGGACGACTTAACATTTTGAGATCAATGACAACTTTATTTCTAACAATTATATTCGTCACCTATGATTCTATGAAGCATAATTATCACAAGGAATATAGCTAAAATAAAGGACAAGCCAAACATCTCTAAATGAATTCAAGTTTTGGTTTAGATTCAGAGTCAAAGGAAGAATAAATATAATCAAGGAAAAATATTCAAGTTCGGGGTACCTTTGGTAACATTTTATTGATTTATTCATGAATGAAGTTGTATATTCTCTTGATATCTCCATCTTGTACTCTATCTTATTTGTCCTCTATGAGTTCATTCTATTGAGAAGTTTATATATGCATTGTATAAGGTTGTGATTTACCTTTCCACTGGTAAATAAACAAGGAGATATGCAACATTGACTTTGACATTAACATTGACTTAAGTTTATCCTAGCTACAAACGACTTTTGAGCTCCTTAAAACATACATTGGTCACTGGAAGAATCAATATTAGACTAAATTTAGCATAAACATTAAAAAATTAAAAATAAAACAACAATAGACGAAGTAGAAAAAAAACCGTTATAGAGTTCAAGAGCTTGAGAGCTTCTCCCAAGTGAGTTAAGGTTTCACATCCACATGTTAGAGTACAAGGCTTCAATAATCTATTAAAACACATTCATTTAAGTGACTAATAAAATAATAGTTAGATAATATTAAACAAGGTAGTTACATTGTAACATTAGCACAACTAACTACCCAATGACATAAAAGGGGTTCAACCACATTTTACGAAATGACTTCATCATAATTAAAGAATATGTCACATGAGTCCATTTTTATCGTTTCTCAAATCTATCTTGTGTGTTTAAAAGTAGCACTATCAACCTCAACAAGGTCAACATACCACTCTAAGGTACAATGCAATTAAAATACAAATTCCCTCTTAACCTAGAGAGTGATTTAGCAAGAAATATATGGAATCATGTAGAAAATTCTACTCTACATACTCTTATGCAAATTTAGAAAATTCACTTCTTTAAATAGGGTTTCTTAGATATAGTTAGTGTGAACTTTCGGCCTTAGGACGAACTGAAATATAACAAAACAACAACAATAATGGACAATATTTCACTTCTTAAGAACCCCAACCCACTAGGGAATTTAAGAGAAAATATACCAAACTTATGCCACAAGTTTCAAACCTCTAGGTAAATCTTATCATGCATAAACCAGATCTCAAAATCACTTTATGACAACAATAATTTAGGTAGTAAACTATATCATATTATCTTCACTATCAATGTTAAACTCTTAACAATTTCAACTTTAACTTATGTAAAATCAACAAGACATAAAAGTGTTGGAAGTTACCAAACATTAATACAACTATGGTTGAAAATCAAATTTGCAATAAGAGAATTTTGAATTGCCAATAAATTAATGTATATATCAGATTAAGTTCAAGTACATACTCTTAGCTCAAAATAAGCTAGTATAATCATCAAATCTCTCAAGTCAGGGAAAACATGAAAAAGTCTCATTGGCTCCAAGAAAGAAGAGATATCCTCTCTCCCCTTCTTCTCTAAAAAGTACAACCCTAGGTTTTATCACCAAAACCTAACTATTTGCCTCCTTGGGGTAGAAATTGTAACCACTAGACTTCAAGAATGGTCATGAAACCTTACCTTCGGAAGACACAATAGATAAAGTAAAAATAAGAATATCCAAGAGAGTGAAAGAGACTAAAGTGCTCTTTTGCTCACATCTTTAAGTGCCAAATTATACGAATAGAAGGAATGTCTCCTTTCTCCATATATGTGAGAGGTAAGAGAAGGAAACAACATAAAAAGTGGGCTAAAACCCTCACAAATGACCTATTATAAACAAGTAGGTCCACACATTGAAAGTGTTACACTCCAATGTTATGCATGTCAAGATGATAAGGCTATGACTATGTATACATGAAAATGAATGCTAAAAGAAATGAATTTCATATACATAAAGAGTTATCAACAAAAGATCTACAACAAACAATCAAATGAAATATATAACAATAGGTATACAAATTAAAATGCACATATGTGAAGTCTTCAAAACTTTATTCATAACATAGAAAACGTAAATACAAGAAGTCAAGTTTAAAAGTTAGCGTTGTTCATATAAATTCTACATGCTCATATTTATGCACCCATGTGAAAAACCGAGCCACAAAAGCGTGTCCGAGTGGTGTATTTATATTTTTAAAATTCTTCAAGATGATGATTCATCTTCATAGTGGTGGAAGGAGTTGAGTCCAACCGTTTAGGTGACNCCCCCATGTGAAAACCCGAGCCACAAAAGCGTGTCCGAGTGGTGTATTTATATTTTTAAAATTCTTCAAGATGATGATTCATCTTCATAGTGGTGGAAGGAGTTGAGTCCAACCGTTTAGGTGACGAATGGCGAGACTTTAGGCAAAATTTGTGTTTTAATCCTTGTTCAGGATTAGTGTTAAGTTTTCATGTTTAAAATACCTCACTATATCATAATGAAGAAGGCTCCATTGGGCTCCAATAAGAAGTATTTTTGGCCACTCAAGAGAGATGCCTCTACCAATGCACTATCCAAGAAGTTCTCAATCAATCAAAGGATATGCAACTATAAGATGCGACTATAAGTTTTCATGTTTAAAATACCTCACTATATCATAATGAAGAAGGCTCCATTGGGCTCCAATAAGAAGTATTTTCGGCCACTCAAGAGAGACGCCTCTACCAATGCACTATCCAAGAAGTTCTCAATCAATCAAAGGATATGCAAATATAAGATGCGACTTGGGAACTGCCATCCATTTTTTAGTAGTTTCCCCATATCCAACCTTGAGGACAATGTTTCTTTTGAGGGGGAAGGAATTTTAGGGTCCCACCCTAACCCATCTACTTTGTGGATACTTGTAACACCCCCAGTTTGAACCTTGGAATATATTGAATCAAAGCATGCATATGATGTAAATTTTATTATTTGGACATTGTGATTTACTTATGAAGCTAATACAAATGCTATGCATATATTATGTTGATAATAATATGAATGGAAAATATATGGTTGTGTAAGGTGCACTAAAGAGTCAATGATTCCACTAGAGAGGAAGAGGAAATGGGGCATATGGGTGATTGAATTCTTGATTTTCAAGTGTCATCCATAGAGTTAGTCCTATTACTACCATGAGCCTTGAATGAGTGAATTACTACCTTTTACTTCTTTCACCCAATCATTTTAATTCATGTGTGAGGTTTGGGAGAAATCCCTTCATGTAGTTATGGAATCATATAGGTAAGAAGCTAGGAGTACTATTGTAGGAGTCCCTTTTTCCCATGATCAGAAGTTATGTAAGTTAGGGAAGACAATTGCTTCCTCCTTTGCATACCTGGGAAATCAGAGCCATCAACGTTACTTGTTCATTCATGCACACTCATATACCCATTATTCATCACACATCCTCTCACCTAGATGGCACTCCTACAGACCCTCCTAAAACTTACACTCTCCCTAGACTACCTTTTCATTTTCCTTCACAAACCCAAACCTTGCAGAAACAAAGACTTGTCTTAGCACCATCGTTAAGACACATTTGTGTATGATTCACCTGATTGGTTTAGTTTTTCCTTCATGCCTAGGATGTTTTACCCTCTGTAGACACTCATTTCCTAACCCTCACGCATTGAACGCTCATATCACCTACATAGTCACAAACTAGACTGACACCAAATTGTTCACTACCCTATAAACCTGCTCTGTAAACAGAGAGAGAAAGAGTTGGTTGTGAGTGATCCATGATACCTGAGATTGATGCCTTGGGTTTTTCTACTCGTGCATGATCAAGAATCCATGGGTGAAAGAAACATGTATATCTCTTGCAATAGGCACTTAGTTGGAATTTTTCTATGCACACATTGGAAGCACTTGGAAAGATGGATCGCCCAAGGGAACCATATCGAAGAAGGGGATGTGTGAGCCTTGAAGGTGTTGTGTGGGGAAAGTAACATGGAGTCGGGGATATGAAAAATGAGTAAGACTACTATAGAGCTTTGTATGATCATATGGTTGAGCATGGAGAAAATAGTGGGTTGTGGCCCGTGGGTTGAGATATAGAAGCTTGTAGGTTTTTACCTTTTCCTTGGTGGAATCATAACCTAGCTTGGGGGTGGACTCTCAGCAGAAATAGTATATGTTGGACAGAGTACCTACGGTTGGGTGGAAAATTGTAATTACATAGCCAGTTGGGTGGATCCTTGTTCCAGATAAGTATATATTTGTGTTTGAACTGGAAATGTTTTTTTATTAATGGCAAATGAGTCATGATTATGTAGGTGTTATATAATGTTGGTAAATTAATGTATTTATGTGTGTGGAATGAGTTAAATTTTGTCGTGTTTATTATTATGATTTTTCACACTATTATTCTCAATATAAATTCATAAATGGCCTTCGGGATTAGTTAGAACCCGTAGTTGGTTTCTATCCCCCTATATGTCATTTGGTCGATAGACAGGTACATTACAATACTTGGGAGAAATTTATTTATGTACAAGTATTGAAATTTTACCTAGGAAGTGTTTGTCCATTCATGCCTTGGGGTGGACAAGGACACTTTAAATGTGGTCCCTAACTTATTTAATTGGTGAGAATGACTTTATTTAATAAAGTGACATTTTAATGTGAGTTTGAGTTATTAATGATTTTAAAGTGACTTTATAAGAATTAAAAAGTGGGTGTGCATTAAATTCTCATTTAATATTTAAAAAGTAATATTTAATAAGAAAGTGAGATGGGCCCTAGATCTCATTTAGTTGGCTTTAAATCCAAGCCACTGATATGGAGATGGAAGTTACTCAAACAAAAAGGCTTGGGAAAGGAAAACCTAATTCATTGTTCACATTCCAAAGATAGAGTTTTTGGAGAGAAGCAGAGCAAGAGAGAAGAGAAAAACCACAAAGAAAACCCTTTCAAAAATTCCAAGAAACAAGAAGAGAAAAAATGGCACGATTTTCTAGAAAATTTTACCAACATAATGGCATGAATTCCAATGCAGCTGTACAACAATTAATGCATACCGTACAGTTTAGTACGACACAAAAATTGAGGTGAAGGGAATGGTTTTTGAGGAATCCATACATAACAGATTTTGAGGTAGGTACAACATTTAATGATGTTCGTACAACATACTGTACAAGCACAGATTGTGAGATCACATGCAGGCACATAAATCGAGGGATCCATACAGTCACACGTGTGGCTCAAAAATTAAGGAATCCATATAACAGTTGGTCAATGGGTTTCTGGCACAAATTTTGAGATGAAAATGAGATAAGTACTATTGTAATTTGTTGATTAAAATTTTCTTCGAAGAAATAAAAATATCTCTGAAGAAAGGGTTTTCCTTCTGGCTTTTTCCTGGACCATTTTGGTAAAAAATATGAGTCTTTATTTTTCATGTGTGTTGACTAAATTAATTTTCTGAGTAAGAAAACTAGGGTTGTCATAAATTTTCAGAGTTGAAAAAGTTGAATAAATATCTCATGTGTTTCAAGTTTACAGTAAAATTTTAATTTTTAAATGTACATGCATGATGGGGTTTGGTTATTAAACCATATGCATTGCCTGAAACTAAAAACTGCATTGGGGTGATAAAAATTTTCATCGTATCATAACAGTGTTGAAGGATACAAATTACACACATAATAAATTTCAGACTTGGAGAAATAAGGGAAAACATGGTTTTGAGAAGAAACATGTTCTTTGACATATTTAGAATGATGGCTACCAGACTTAGGCTAGAGGACAAGTTTGATGGGGTAGTTAATTTTAGCCCATGGAAGGCTAGGATTGTACTGATATTAAAGAGAATGAACTATGGGAAATAGTAAATAATACTGTTTCTCATCTTATCACTATTCCTACAGTTGCAGCTAATAAGGACACTTTTGATAAACTGGATATTAAAGCAAAAACAATTATACTTGATTCCATTAAAGACCATGTCATACCACACATTTATGGGAAAGACTACGCTCATCAGATGTGGACTACTTTGACCAACTTTTACCCAAGTTCCAATGAAAATCAGAAAATGGTGTTAAGGGAGAAACTAAAGAGAATTAAGATGAATAAGGGGGAGAACATGGTCTCATATCTTACCAGGGTTACACATGTTCGAGATGATCTTGGAGCAATGGTAGAGAGGGTGGTGGATGTAGAATTGGTTCGCACAACATTGAATGGCGTGAAAAATACATGGTTTGTTTTTGTGGAGTTCGTTGTTTCTCATCGGGGATATGTACAGAGGAGTACATCTCACAGCAAAAAGGATGAGGAGAATGTGGCATTAGCATCGAAGGGGAAGAAGAAGAATTCCAAGAAGGGTCCCAAGGGTGGAACTAAGCAACATGATGGTGAGAATAAGGACATGATCAAAGTGAAATGATTTGATTGTCAGAAGTTTGGGCATTACGCTGGACAATGCCCAAACAAGAAGAAGAAGAAACATCATACAACAACTTCATCAAATATTGATGAGTATGCTGCTAGATTCGAGAGAGATCTTTCTCTCTTTGTTGGTGGTTGTAGTGAGAGATCATCATCCATCAATAGAAGGGATATTAAGGACCAGACGGAGCATTCTATGATCGTTGGGGATTCACTGAGTGCTTCCACTACTTCCTCCACATGGTACATTGATAGTGGAGCTTTGGGTCACATGAAGGGTATTTAGGATATGTTCACAGATATTTCAGACTCAGGCTTGGAGTTGGAAGTTGTATTGGGTTATGATACAGTGGTGAGAGTAGTTGGGTGTGGTATAGTCCTTTTTGACAAGGAGTCCATGGATCCCATGTTACTAAGGGATGTCTTGTACGTTATTGGGATGAGAAGAAGTTTGTGTTAGTTTCCACAATTGAGGACAAAGTCCTTGGGGTATATGTCCTAGATGGGAAAGTTTACACCTTTCCTAAATCAAAGGGTCCATCTGATTCATATGCGATGGGAGTTAGATGCATGGAAATTGTACAAGATTCTCTTCCAGCCACATCATGAAATAGAAGACACACAGAGTAGTAGTGATTTGTGTGAGTTATGACACATGAGGATGTCCCACGTTCATCATTCACATTTGACGATGCTGAGAGATTTGACCATACGGTATCTAGATTTTAGTACAGAGAAGAGTGGTGTATGCATAGGGTGTGCTTTGGGAAAGTACACCAAGACTGTTTTTTCCAGCATTGATAGCAAGTTAGAGGAAGTGTTCGATTTGATTCATTCATAATTGTGTGGTCCTATGTTTTCGATCTCATTGATAGGTTTTGAGTACTACATTACATTTGTTGATGACTTTTCTAGGAAAACCTGCATTTACTTTCTGAGAAGCAAGAAGTCAGAGGAGTTCTTGCTTCGGTTCTGTAGATGCTTGGAAAAATCCTAGGTACCAACAGTAGGGATTATCCCCAATAACCGTTCCCAATTATATTGTTTATCATTTGGTATGGGGAATCCATCCGGTTAGCGGCCCGACTACCGTTAAAAGAAAGTTTAAATTTGTTTACCGGTTGCGGCTTGGTCCACTGTTTATGAAATTTTACATTTTATGATGAAATGCAAGTTCCTATACTAAATGCAAGTGATCAGTGGGTAAGACCGTCACTAGATATGCGTAGGTCTTCCCTTCGTCTTATCGCTCCTGTCCCACAATCACTCTACGAAAGCAAAGAAATCACTAATCTATTCTAAACTAATTCTAACTATCCCCATGGAGCAACGCTTATGTTAGAATGAGTAATATATTGTATTGTTTGCACATATAATCCTACAGATAGTTGTTAAATTCTTCATACATAAATACAATAGAAAAATAACACAAAGATAGCTCTGTTAAGTTAAAACATCCATTACTCATTTATTGCACAATATTCATAACAGAAAATGAAATCATTCATGAACACATAAATAATTCAGCAAGTTTAGAACGATCTCATAGATTGTACAACATGCCAAAACATAAATAATTCATCATTTAACGATCCACACAACCCGTTCTGAAGCTCATACAGTCCTTCCTCCAGCCAAAATTTGGTTCTCTTTATTATAAAAAGAATTAGTTCTCATTACAAAAAGTTTCAGCATATGTGTGCTAGAAAAAGTCCTCCTCTAATCTCCATTTACCCCTATTAATACAAAATACATGACTTTTCAGCTACCCTAGCCTCTTGAGCTTCCTTAACTCTTTGATTACAAAATTTTGTCTTCTAGTGACTTGCACTAGGAAAATAGAAAATAATACAAAATATTGCATATAAATTCCACATGTGAATAAGATGAATTTAAGAGGGCCCAGCTGACGATCTAATGAAAATGCCCCATGCACGAGCTTCGACAACTATGACTCTATAGTCCATTGGCTCTAATATGCGTGCAGCCAATTCGTGCTTGGCGAGCTGCATTTCGATTTCCTTCACCTTTGGCTGGGTCTAAATTAACCACTCATCTAAAATATATTTGTGCCTCGAGGCCTGTGCAACCCAAGTCTCGATGAATTTTTCATTAATGCTCTCAACCTTCTGGACACTTTGCTCATCCATCTGCAACTTGTCTTGCAGATTCTTCAAGTGTCGCTCTTTGTCCGGTATTCCTAAATTTGCATGGTTGTCGAAGCTTGTCATTTGTTATGTGTTGCGCTCATTTTCTTGTAAAACTCCTTACACTTTTACACAGTCTTATCGATTGCGGTGAGAAATCTTACTATGGCCTTGCTGCTGAGATCTAAGAGTGCCAATTCCATATTCAACCCTGTTGCTATTTTCTGGGGCAGGTGGTCTGGAAAAACCGAATTGGTTTCAATCCAAGCTGACTTTGAACTAGTTCTACCACCTCCAATACCCCTTTCTTGAACTCTTACGAGTTTTCAGTTATTTCTTTTATCCTTGCCTCTATTTGCTTGATCCTGTATAGTTCTTATGCCAATTTTAGTTGAACTTGGTGTATTTTTCTTTGCATTAAGTAGGCTTGACTGCGGAATGGAGTAATATAAAGCTACTTTTCTTTGGCTATGTTATCAACCCAAATGGCACTTCTCCATCCGAGTGCCGACATTCCTTATGTTGGTACACAAAAGGACATATTAGGATTGAGGTTTGCCAAAACACTATAGATGGGCATGACTTGGGATGCATTTACCTTTAAACCAGCTTGCTACATAATTTTTCTAAGTGTTGAGTTACGTACGCGACTATTGCCATTGCAACCCGCGTACTGTACATGACTATCTGCATTGCAACTCGCATACTGTACGAAACTATCTACATTGCAACCCACATACATCAGCATACGCGGGTTTCCTTTAAGAAAATCATGTGTCATACACGGGTTGCCTATATTCATAGTTGCGTACACCTCATTTCGACCTTAAAAAATATAAAACACGATTAATGGAGATTAGTTTGGCCCTAATCATTAACTATCCCAACTGTTTCAACCACCCCAACCTTCGAAATCACTCTATTTCCCAAAGTATAAATAGAGGCCTTGGGGAGGGCATTAATTCATTAAGATTGGAGAGAAAAGTTATGCTGGTGGTATGTCTTCGAAAGTCTTGGAGCAGTAGAACTCAGAGTCCTTTGTTTGCAAAGGAGTCCTTGTCTCAGAAGCTGGGTTGTACTCTTATCTCATTCACTGATTGTTAATAAAGAGAATTCTTCTTCCAACATTGTGTTGAGTTTCTTTCATGTATCATGGTTAATGAATATATTTGATTATGTATTTGATATATTGCTTATCTAACTTCTTATATATACATGCATGAGATAGTACTTGGAGAATTTTCTCTTTACAGGTGAAAGAGGTGCATCCTTGGAAGCTTTGGAGAGAAAAGGAGTGGGAGAAGATCAAGCTTGGATCAACTGTCGGTAATCGGGTAAGTCAAGACTTTCTTCCTATTCCCTTTCTATTCTTTGGTAAATCTGATTGTCTACAAGGTTAGTAGTAAGTTGGTAACCCTAGACCCTAGGTTACAAGGGTGCTTAATCCTGAACAACAGAACTGGCGACTCCGCTGGGGAGTCCAGCCTGCTGTGGGTTAGTCTTGTATATCCTTGCCCAGTATTTGCTCTGATTCAGTGTATGGTTTAATATCTTGGTTTTGATTTGCAGTAGTGCTTTAGAGACCTTCATTATTTTTTCTTTTTTGAAAAAAAATTGTCCTGTACGCTGGTTGCTGTGCTATACAGTCGTGTACAGAAACTTGTATACACGGGTTGCTATACTGAACAGTCGTGTACAGTACGCGAGTTGTTCTGTTAAACAGTCACGCACATCTCTCAACAACATATTTTTAAGTAGGGTTGCTTGTCCCTGTCTTATTTGGATTTTGCTTTGCTTTGGGGTCTTCTAGTGTTGACATTTTACTGTAGGTTTGAAAGCCCTATGCACCATACTGTGTGCTTTTCAGTAAGCCCTTGAGTTTTTGTTGTTTGAATCTTCTTTCTTTTAGCAATTTGAGGTGGATTATCCTATTTGGGTGATAGGTTTAGTGCTGTGTATCTGAATCAGTGATCAAGATTTCAGATACCTTGTACCCTATACTATTTCCAAGTAGTTTCAGTTTATCACTTGCCTTTTAATGATTTCAGTGGATTTCATTCATTGTTTCTTCCCAAGATAAGTGTTTGCCAAGTCTCTTCATTAGGTGGTTGATTTTTGGTTCTTATAAGTCTACTATACTTCATTTTTCTTGTTTTATAGTCTGATTATTCAAGTATACTCGAGAATTTTTGCATTTAGGTGCATAGTAATTTTTGAAGAGTTTGAAAAGTGAAAAAAAGGCATTGGAAACATTTGCATTTGAATTGCATATCGTAGTTTTAGTTTTAGTTTTTGAATAAAATCTCAAAAATTACAAAGAATAAGTCTTAGCTTTCTCATACTTAGTTGTAATTTCATTAGTTCATATCTACAAAAAGAAAAAGAAGCTTGCTTTAAGTAGTTATAATTTGCTTTGGAATTCATTTTATACACCTTTTACTTTTCTTATCGAGTCTATAATATCATAGTCATTCACACCACTTACCCTCTGATGAAGAACAACACTTAAAATGATCGCTATAATTTAAAATTTATTAGTAAGTTTTGTTTTATAGGGTCATACACCTACTAGCTTAGGATAGACTTGTGGGATATGAAGTGTAAACTCCCCGCAAGTACTTAAATTTAGACATAGTTGGCCAATCGATAGGTAAATCCTTCTCTGTGTTAATAGTATCTGGGAAGCTCCTCTCAAACGAGAGTTAAGCACGAGGCCACGTGGAGGCTTGGACTGAGGAGATAACCCTTCAATTCCTTGTCAAAATGTAGACCAAGGTTTTTACGCATCTAGGGATTCTGTCCTAAACAGAGTTTTGGGATTTGCTACCCTGCCCATGTGTACGAATCAGGATTGTGACTATCCCCCCAAACTATTGATATAGTTAAGGTAGCCTCTAGTCTCTTGGACCTCTAGGGTTTATACATAGTTAAACCAGAAGGCTATTTCTAGTTCACCTTGGATGGGCTTGGAAGGTAACCCTTGTTGAAAGTGTAGGAGGGCGGTGGGTGATTCCTCTGCTTATGCCTAAGAACCTCTTCAAGGACACCAAGAAATCGTTTCTCAGCTTTCTTCAGGAAAGCATATCTTATACCCCTTGTGATTGTTGAGACTTTGGGAAATTTTGTAGTGATTGCTCTATGGTTTGTCTGTAGCTGACCTTAGGGTGTGAAGAGTCAAATTTACAATCATGGAGGACCAATCTGTCAGAAGGTTGCAAAACCTTCCTCTGCTTATCACATTGGAACCTCCACCTCCCCCTCAAAGGCGGAGATTGGACACGGACGATTCTTTAGAAACGATAGGAGTTAGTGAAGTTTCAGGTGATCCATAACTTAGGGCAAACTATTTTAATTTAAACACAGTTGAGATAGAAGACTTGCAGGCTGTCGAGTTTGTAAGGAACTTTAATTCACCTCTAACTGACTTAAATGATCCTGTGATCGTTCAGGTTCGTCCTTTCAATCCACCCGTGATTGGTGTTCCTTTGGGTAGACTAATGTCTACTGTGGGAGAAAGTTCTTCTACTTCCACCTCAGCCGCTCCCGCTGAAAGGGTGCCACCTTCCTCAATAGGTGCCCCTATAACAAGTATACCTACTACACTGTTAACTCCAGCTAGTCGAGTGGTTCAACCACCGACTCCCACAAGTTTAGCAGGTACTTCTGGTGGTATGGTCATTGGGATTCCTAGTGTACCTACAGTTCCTACTTCCTTCGCACACACTGCTCAGAGTGGTCCTATAGGATCTTCGGCTTTTGTCCAGGTTTTTCCTTGGAATGAGGGGCACATTCCCCCATCCACTCCATATGTAGGCCCAACACCCGCATATGTAGGGGTGTAGTTTGAAAAACCTAATCCTTACGGTCAAGGTTTTCAAACTCCGGTTTCAACTCCTTTCACGAGTTCTCCTTTTTCGCTTTTCAGCGGAGGGATACCTGCTCCCGTGTTCCAAACCCCAGCTTCGACTGGGGCATCTAGAACCTCGTACATTGCACCGCATGTAAACAATCCACTAGATTGTGGATGGAATCCTTTCCAAAGCAACCAAACCACTTCGCAACCGGCAGCAGGGGGCAACCCCACCTTCACATATGGGAATATGGGGGCAAGTCCCTCTAATCCACAAACTGGTACTTTTAGTGCTTCGGTTAGACCCAAGCTCCCTTTCCTGGCAATGTTAAATTTTCTAGATTTGTCGAAACTAATGAATGACCCGGTGAGACATAACTCTTCCTGGCCACTTGTTCCTACCAAGCTGTCCTCGGATATCCCAAAATTTAAAGGCAAAGTTGGTGATGATCCAGGAGCTCATGTCACCACTCTCCATTTGTGGTGCTCTTCCAACTCACTGAATGAGGATTTAGTTCGGTTGAGGCTGTTCCAAAGAACTCTAACCAGTACTGCAACAAAATGGTATATTGAATTGCCTTCTGCTGCATTTAATAGTTTTTGGGACTTGCCTAATGTATTCCTTAGTCATTTCCAACTTCCTCTCAGAAGGGCAATCAACAGTCCGGTGGGAAAAAAACGAAATTAGGAAAAACGGGTGAGGGAAACCAAAACAAGCAAAAACCCACAAACAATGTTGATGGGGGAAAAAATAAAAGAAGAGGGTGAAATTCCCATGTAAGTTGTGCCATGAAGATCACCTGACCCATCTATGTCTTCTTATAGAACAAGCTCAGAAGCTGTTAAAAGGCCAACAATTGACTGTCTTGAAGGATCCTTTTCCCCAAGGATAGAATTTAGCTTCAGCTTCAAATGTAGCAGGGGGCACCCCAAATGCTCTTGACCCCAACTATATCAACATGGTTTGAACCCAGACTTTACTTCAGACTAGGAACATGAACTATGAAACAGAGGCCTCAAAGAAGGGTAAGTCAATAGGTGAAACTTCCAACCCTCTTGCGATAGAGAAGCCTGTCGAACCTATGCCCAAGATACAAAAAGGTGTCTTCAAGAAAACCTTGCACAATCCTAATGCTAGGGCTATAGAAAACTACTCCATAGTTGAAGATTTAGCCTATAATCCTTGTGCGATGTCGGCTTTAGAGGTGTTACAGAATTGTCCTGCACAATGAGATGCACTCTTAGCAGCCTTAGGCAGTATGGACTCATTGAGCCTCTTGGCGAAGTTTAATTTGTCTAATGTCAAAATTCGCCTGCCATATCATGTCGCCTTATCTATAGATGTCATCCATGGTGGAAAGACCATTGGAATGGCAGTTGTCGACGAGGGTGATTCTACATGTGTCATGTCCCTATCTTTTTGGAAAGCTCTTGGATCTCCAGACCTCGTTCCATCGAACACCCTACTTACTGCTTTCGACAGAAAGTCATTTCGTCCACATGGTATCCTACCGGATTTTGAAATTAAGTTGGCAGGGAAAGCAATGTCTGTTGAGGTAGAGGTGATTGATGTACCTTTGTATTATAAATTTCTCTTGGGGAGAAGTTGTACTTACTCCATGTCAGCTATTGCGTTGGCCGTATTTCGGGTGGTAGTGTTTCCACACGAAGGAAAGTTGGTTACTGTAGACCAACTCAGTTTTACTAGAAAAGGCCGCATGGAAACTAACGAGTCCACCATTCCATTGGTTGATCAGGTTAAACCTGGTTCAGAGAGCTTAGGGGATGGAATGTATGCATCATTGATGGGCACATTTGATATTCTAGCTTTGATTAATTATCTAGGTTCTACTAGTGTGGGGAAGTCTATAGCAACGGTTGTTGATAGAACAGATCCTTGGGTTCTTCCTTCCCACCATGAACCTGAAGTGCCCTTATCGGTAGCGAAAGTAGCTTATCAAGCTATCGTTCATAGTGCTGTTGATCCCATTCCGGTCCCTCTCACAGCCTTAGAGGAGGCGGAAGAAGCCTATTTGCGTGCTTGGGCAGAGAACTCTTTGCATTCTAGAGATTGCTTAGATATGGTTTTACCTTCAGATGAAGCCATTCTAGAAGCCATGTGCGGATGAGATAAGATCTATGAAGATCTTCACCATCGATCCTATTTTCTTCCAGAGTTAAGCAGGATTGAGAACCAGGAGTTCCATATGAGACTGGCAGGTGATGTTGATACACCTATTAATCCCTTACCAAGGGAAGGAATATTTGCAGAGGGGAATATGGCAAACATTTTCGCTACAATTCCTATCAACATCTTTGCAAAACCAAATGTTGTGGAAAATGTACACATCAACGCGAACTGCTCTCCGGAGAAGATTGCGATCTATACATCCTTGTTTAAGGAATTCCGCGATGTATTTTCCTGGTCATAGGAGGAGATGCTAGGCATAGATCCATCAATAGTCGAGCACGAAATCTGAACTTATCCTGACACTAGACCCATTTGACAAAAGTTGAGACCTGTCAACCCGTGTAAAGTGGCAGCAGTCAAGGCCGAAGTTGAGAAACTACTGAAAGTCGGTTTCATTTACCCCATAGCTTTGACAGAATGGGTATCCAACCCTGTTCTTGTTGACAAAAAACAAGGGACTATACATGTTTGCACTGAATTTCGAGATCTAAACAAAGTCTGTCCCAAGGACAACTACCCCATGCCATTTCTAGATCAAATTATTGATGCATGTGCTGGAAGTGAAGTATTTTCGTTTATGGATGGTTTCTCCAGGTATAATCAAATCCAAATTAAACCGGAAGACCAACATAAAAAAACTTTTATTTGTCCTTGGGGTACCTTTGCGTACAAGAAAATGCCCTTTGGATTGAAAAATGCAGGGGCAACCTTTTAGCAGGAAATGAATTTTTCCTTTCACGACATTAAATCCATTGTCGAACCCTACCTTGATGATTTGCCAGCACATTCTCGTAAGAGGATCGATCACCCAGATCACTTGCGTTTGATTTTTGAACGATGCAGATACTACAAAATTTGCTTGAATCCCCACAAGTGCGTTTTCTGTGTCGAGTCAGGGAGACTGCTTGGATTCATTGTTTCCAACAAAGGCATTCAGGTGGATCCCTTGAAAGTTGAGGCCATCGTAAATCTGCCTCCTCTTCATTCTATCAGGTAGCTTTAAATCCTACAGGGGAAGTCCAACTTCCTTCGACGTTTTATTGTAAATTATGCCAAGATTACTAAAGGTTTCATGCACTTGTCAAAATAAGACATCCCATTTGTATGGGATGAAATCACACAACTTGCATTCGAGGCATTAAAGAAAGATTTGTTGTTGGCACCGTTATTGCACCTGCCAGATTACTCTCATGATTTTATATTGTATCTTGCCGCATTTGAGTCGACCATAGGGGTACTACTAGCCCAGGAAGATGATAAGCTCCAAGAGCATGTCGTCTACTATCTCAGCCGTGCTTTAGCCGTCCCTAAAATTAGGTATTCCCATGTCGAGAAGTTGGCCTTGACAGCTGTGTATGCTGTACAGAGGTTGCGTCACTGCATCTTACTGAGGACCATGATGGTAGTGGCAGATGTTAATCCTTTCCAATATATTTTGTCCTGACGGATAGTTGGAGGAAAATTCAATAAATGGATAGACATTCTTCAAGAGTTTGACTTAGATTTTCAATCCGCCAAATCCTTAGTTTTTGCTGAGCTCATTGCATAATTTCTGGTAGAGGAAGATGTAGCCATTGAATAAGACTCATTCCTAGATGAGCATATCTTTTTGATTTCCACCTCTAATCCCTAGTATGGAGATATACTTGTCTATATCTAGACTTTGAAGTACCCTGTAGCCTTCTCACGGGAAGAACGACGTAAACTACGCGTACATGCCAAGAACTACCTCATTATGGGAGATACGTTATATCATAGGGGGGTAGATTTCGTTTTGCATCAATGTCTTACCCATGAAGAAGCAGAAACTTTCCTAAATGATGCCCATAGTGGAGCGTGTGGGGGTCATTTATCTGGATTAGCAACGACCTAGAAGATCTTACGTGTCAGTTATTTCTGGTCCATGATCTTTAAAGATTGTGTGGCAGCCGTGAAGTGTTGTCATCCTTGTCAGCTTTACACTAGAAAGATGCGATCGGACCCTGCTCCGTTATTTCCCGTCATCTCAGTGGACCCCTTCACGAAGTGGGGGATAGATTGCGTGACATGCAACCTAGTCTCGGTTGGGGGGCACAAACATATCATTGTCGTTGTAGATAATTTCATGAAGTGGGCAGAGGCAACACCCACCTATAAAGTTGATGGGGAAATTGCATTTTTTTTCGTTTTCAACCAAATTATCGCACGATTCGGTATCCCTAAAGAGACTGTAACTGACCATGGAATTCATTTCCAAAATAGTATGATGACTAAACTGACCACTATGCTATGGTTTAGACAAGAACATTCATCTTATTTCTATCCTCAAGCAAACGGTCAAGTCGAGGCTGTAAATAAAAATTTGAAGACCATTCTCAAACATACTATTAATGTAGCCCATTCGAATTGGCACATCATGTTGTATCCTGCACTTTGGGCATATAGGACCAATGTGAAAACTGCTACAGGGTTTTCTCCTTTCCAACTCGTTCACGAAGTGGAAGTAGTCACCCTGGTCGAATGCGAAATCGCGTCCTTAAATATTGCTATTCATGTGTTACTTGATACGACTGAGCTGAAAGAACGTTTATTACATTTAGAACATCTAGATGAGCAACGTAGAGATGCATTGACTGCAAACGAGGCTCATAAAAATAAGTTAAAAAACCAATATGATAAATTGGTCAAGCCTCGGATTTTTTTTCTGAAGGGGAGCTTGTCTTGCTCTGGGATCAGGACAAAGAACCCTTGGGGGTAGGAAAATTCAGGTCTATGTGGTTAGGCCCTTATGTCGTGTCAAAGGTGTTGAAGAAAGGTGCATATGAATTGACAGATTTCGAAGGGAATAAGCTGCTTGAGCCTAGAAATGGGCTCTACTTGAAAAAGTACTATGCTTAGGCTTAGCGCTTTTTCCTTTTTTTTTATTGTATGTATTTTATGTATAATAGTTCGCCGGTTTGTGTTTTTATACCATATGTTGGCTATTACAGATGTCTTCCGAGTGGTTCGTAGGTTTTGCCGATGGCGCCAGTCGCCACACTTGTAACCTGGCTTTAGCCGCATGGGTCATTTACTCGCCCTCAGGATAGCTGGTTGCCTCTGGAGGCGCTTGCTTAGGTCCTGCTACCAATAATGTGGCCGAATACAGGGCTTTCATTGAGCTTTTATGGGATGCTTTGTCACGTGGTATCACTCAGCTGGAAGTCTGACTTAACTCTCAATTGGTGGTTTCCCAGCTCAATCGAGCTTATCAGGTGTGGAACCCTATTTTACTACGTCAGTTTATGAAAGTTAGGTTATTGGAAAGAAATTTTGAGTTTATTACATTCAATCATATTCCAAGAAATCAAAATTCATTAACTAATGCGTATCCTAATTATATATTGGATTGGCACTTAACACATTTTGCATAAAAATATACAACAGACACATTACAAAATACATGTAAATAAAACCGACAAAATATATATGTGTGTGTGAATATTTGTCCATATAGATAGGTCGAGTTTCTAATCCTCGAATCTAGTCATAACTATATAATATACAAAAAATGGATCAAAGTCCATAAAATGCTCCTAGGTTTAAGCTTGACCACCCTGGTCCCCCTGATCATCCTGATCACCATGCTCTCGGGCTTCTTCAGCCTCCTCGACTGCAGCAGCCTCAACGACATCAATATACACAAGTACTCAATACATAATGTAGGTACTCTTTGGGTAAGCCTGGCCAAATTTCCCTCAAGAACCCTAATCAAACCATGGTCCTCTCCCACCACAGGATACACATACATGCGTGGGTGCCCAGCAGGGCGGACTGGTCCAATATCTGCATTTTTTACATTTTAAAAGGATTAAAAACTCTTATACATATGTATATATATTTATAATTAAAATTCATAAAAATTTTAAAACTTGAAAACAAAAATACCTGACTCTCCCCATGCTCCTCCAGGAGGGAGGACAAGGTCAATGTCACCTTGAAAATCTAGTCCAACATATGAAAACTGCTACAGTGCTGGTACCTGTCGCTCCCACCAAAAGTAGAGGTCGTCGTTGTATACGCTCTGAACTGATCCACTGCCTCCTTGGCGGAGGAAGATTTCTCCCCACTTACTCAGTCTAGGCTGACGAGGAGAACGAACTGGTAGTGGTACTACAGGACTCAAACCAGGCACCCTCTCAAAGAAAAAGGCCACCAATATGCTAGAATAAGCAAAAATTTTCTGCCGGCCTCTTTTATAGCCAGAGAGTTGCTTCCTCATTATCGAGATTACTCCTGAACAACATTCATATAGAGCTCCCTGTAGACAGTCCACTGCAAGTCTCATTTGGTTCCGAGTTGCAAGGTGAAGTGATGATGACCCTGCAACCCTCACTATAGTTCTCGCCAACACTTGTAATGGAAAGTTGCGAATATGAACAATAGGGATGGAACTACCCCTCTTTTGAGTGTCAGGCTCGCAGTATATATCTATGTACTTTCGTACACTTAGAAGGTCACCGCCTCTGTCGGTACCTTCCAAGTTAACCGGAGCTCCCCATCGTGATAAACCGAAGATAAAGTAGACATCTTTCGAGGTAACCTCTAGAAAATCACCTTGAAGGTAAAGCATACCAAGATCATGATCCCAATAGTTTATCAAAAACTCTAGTAGGCAGACATTTGATCACATAGGTGAGGTACAAAAGAATTTTAATAACCCACTTTACCACAAAGCATTTACCGTGGGGGCATCTTGTAGAGCTTCTTGGTCCATGTCTTCATGTTCCCTCTCCCTCCACTCAAGCACCATATTTCAATTTGATAACAAGCCATTTATCAACGATTAAATTCATATAAAAAATTTATTTTTTGGCCCTACATAGCTTTTTCCTACCTCGCGCAGTGTACGTGACTATTCTGTGGACAAGTCGCATATTGTACACGACTTGCCTTCGGGCAACCCACGTACAGAACACGTGTACACAATTGTTGATATACCATACCCGCGTACACATCGTTCCTGCTTTGAGGACGTTGGAAAACATGAAAATTTTGCCAAAAATTGAAATTTGCTTGGATCAAATGAAAGAGCATGGAGTATAGTTTTACCTGGCACTTGCAGTTTCAAGAATTGTCCACCGAGTTGTCCACACCGAGCAATCAAAGGTAGAGGTAAAAATTGTCTATTTTGGGTAAAAAATCAAATGGCGAGTTTTGATTTCTATTTGAACTATTTATAGAAATATGATTTAAAAGTGGGTTTTTTCCTATAGTTCATACTTTTTATATAAAAATCAAACTAATACCATATCTTTTTTATTCTTCAATGTGACAGGTCTATGGTCATTTAAAGTTGTTTTTTTGCTCATATAGGATGGTTTTTGGTCATTCACATGCATTTTGCATTCATACCTAATCCATATTAATCCTAGCATTACCACTTCGACCACGGACGATGGTATTTTTAACCATTAGTACCTCGTTTATGCCATTGTTCTTCCGTGGATAGGATTTTCCTCACATGAGTATCCTCGTTTAGAACCCACTCTTTGTCTTTCGATACTCATGCTGCAGTTGTCATAGGTTCAGGGGAGTCTTCTTAGCTATTTTTCACGCCAGATTGAGCCTCATTTTGGTCTCTTTTTACAAGCTATCCTTTTATAAGACTCCCCACCTTTATGGAGTTTGTTTAGGCCTAGGTCTAACTCCTCAAGATAGACTTGACTGCCAAGTAAACTTGTCCATTCAAGCTCGTTAAGAATATGTGAATGGGCATCCACTTTGGTGGTAGGTTATCTCTTTCTCAGACCATGTGGAATAATACGAGAAAGGACCACTCTCTTTTCTGCAGAATTGAGAAGAGTATTCTCAGGTATAGGTTTATCACTTTTCTGGACCTGAGGGACTAAATTTACAGAAAAGGAACACCCGGTATGAGATCAGTTTTCTCTTTTTTCGTGCAATGGACCTAAACATGAAAAAGATTGCGAGTGTACTTCATGTCTTTGTCATGCTCGTTAAACACCAAGAACAAAACATCGAGTTTATTGTTGTAAGCCCCATTTCTCGTACTCAAATGGATATTTCCGAGTGATCTTGCTTTCCTTCACACTTGTAAAATTCAAGCTATATGCTGCTCTCGAAGGAGCATTGGGTAGGTGGTCATTTAACCTTTTTCGGACCTCCCTGATTAAGTACGAAAAAGGTTCACCTTTTCTTCTACGGAAGTTAAGAGAGTTCTTCTGTGGTATGTTTTATACTTTTTCGGCCCCAGGAGACTAAATTGGACGAAAAAGGACCCCCCTGGAGTCTTCTTTGGAGTTTTCAGACTCTCTAAACATGAAAACACCAAGTGAGCATGTACTAGTTCGGGCTCATAAAATCCACGAATTAGTCACACTATCAAGCATTATTTCCTCTTCTCTTCAAGCTTGTCAAAAATGAAGAGAGACTTGAGTTGACTTTCCTAGACTCTTTAAAATTTAACAGGAAAGAAAAGGAAGAAGTTTTCTTTTGGTTCTCAGTCGGTGGCAACATTTCTTCCTTGAACAGAGCACTCTCTGTTTTTTTCGATACTCATGTCTCAGTCTTCACTTTTAGTTCAGCTATTACTTTGATTTTCTTACTCCTCCTCTTGTCAGTTATACCTGGGGAATCTGATCATGTCTCCTACATGACAGATAAGTCTAGTTGTACTATCTGCAAAGTTAAAAGCTGCCTTGGGTCATTTTTGTGTCGTGCTCATTGTTTAAGTATTTAGCCCTGCATCTGATCTATATCTTGATTCCATCATTGTCCTCTCTGTTATTACTTGCGTATTCCTTCCTTTACCCAGTTCCTAGTCACTCTTGTGATCTGTTGGAGGATCTATTGCCCTCCTCATCATAGTATGGTTTCTCATCAGCACCTCTTGACGACGAAAACCTAGAGTTTTTGACGATAGTACCTGAGGATTCACTTTCATTATTGGTGAATTCCTTTGCTTCAGTTGTTAATTATCACCTATTGGTTGACAATCTGTTGAATCCTATCCATGTTCGACTTCAATAGCATATATTCACATGGCCTGGATTGTACTGGTTCTTTTGGATTTTTGACGAAGACCTTAGGTTCATATCTATGGTCTAAGTTTTGCAAGATTATGTCGTGATCACTTACACATATTCTAGATCTTTGAAGACTCGTCATTATTGTATATTGTGGCTTCGATCCACCTTTGTAATATACATGGTCTTGTACCCGTATCATATGATGTAATCAAATATTGTAAAGGAGTTAGTGTTCCAGTATATTGAACATGGCATCCTCAGATATGACTTTGTATATGACGTTACTATGTATTTGTTTCAGGCACTTCCTCTGCTCCATTGGAATTCTGAGTTCTCCAAGATAATGATTATAATTTATTTCGGCCATCATCTCCCTCTGACCTCACACATTAGGGGGCATCTGTTATCAACCCAAATGGCACTTCTCCATCCGAGTGCCGACATTTCTTATGTTGGTACACAAAAGGAGATATTAGGATTGAAGTTTTCCAAAACACTATATATGGGCATGACTTGGGATGCATTTACCTTTAAACCCACTTGCTACATAAATTTTCTAAGTGTTGAGTTGTGTACGTGACTATCGCCATTGCAACACGCATATTGTACGCTACTATCTCCATTGCAACTCACGTACTGTACGTGACTGTCTACATTGCAACCAGCGTAAATCAGTGTACGCGGGTTTCCTTTAAGAAACTCGCATGTCATACGTGGGTAACCTATATTCATAGTCACGTACACCTCATTTCGACCTTAAAAAAATATAAAACACAATTAATGGAGATTAGTTGGGCCATAATCATTAACTATCCCAACTGTTTCAACCACCCCAACCTTCGAAATCACTCTATTTCCCAAAGTATAAATAGAGGCCGTAGGGAGGGCATTAATCAATCCAGATTGGAGAGCAAAGTTATGCCGGTGGTAAATCTTCCGAATTCTTGGAGCAGCAGAACTCAGAGTCCTTTGGTTGCAGAGGAGTCCTTGTCTCAGAAGCTAGGTTGTACTCTTATCTCATTCACTAATTGTTATTAAAGAGATTTCTTCTTCCAACATTGTGTTGAGTCTCTTTCATGTATCATGGTTAATGAATATATTTGATTATGTATTTGATATATTGCTTATCTAACTTCTTATATATACATGCATGAGATAGTACTTGGAGAATTTTCTCTTTACAGGTGAAAGAGGTGCATCCCTGGAAGATTTGGAGAGAAGAGGAGTGGGAGAAGACCAAGCTTGGATCAACCGTCAGTAATCAGGTAAGTCAAGACTTTCTTCCTATTCCCTTTCTATTCTTTGGTAAAGCTAATTGCCTGCAAGGTTAGTAGTAAGTTGGTAACCCTTGACCCTAGATTACAAGGGTGCTTAATCCTGAACAACATGCTACCTTGAGTTGTTCCTTTAGCTGTCTGTTCTGAGTCTCTAACTCCTTTGCTCTCTTGTTGGCTACGGCTTTCTACTCCTCCAACTTTGAAACATGGCTTTCAAGATTTCTCTTTTCTCCTTCAATGATTGCAACTGATAGTGTTAATGCATCCTTGTCTGATTCCAACATCTGGTATGCTTCCTTGATTTTCTCAAACTCTGACAAGGTAGCATCATATTTCCTTTTACAATATTGTCCCTCTCCTCTTTCTTTTCTCAAATTTTCTTTCATCTAGGACACCTTCTCTTTATATTTCTCAACATCCTCGACCATCTTACTGACATTAATTGCATTGGATTGGGATGCTGCTATGCCTATCATTGCGAGAAGTCGAGGGTCTTCATCAGTCCTCTGCATAACTGTCTCTTCAGTCACCATGATTGCCACAGGTTGATCACCCATTTTCGTCCTCTTTTCTTTTCTCCTCACAATTCTTTTCTTTTCCAAGTAAAAAAAGCTTGTGTTGAGATTGCTACAGCCTGTTCATGGGATGGGGTAAAAGGTATCAATCCAAGCTCTACCGAGGGAGTTGGGTTTCCTGTCATTGTGCTACTCATTGGGACGAAAGAATCCACTAGATTATCATGGATTGTTTCTTCTCCATATTTTCCCGGTCTTGGTCTTCCTCCTCCCTCTTTTGAAGTTCTTCAATAGTATTTTCTGCCTCTTTCCTTGCTTGGTAAGCCTCCTTTTGCATCCTCTCTTTTTCTTCTCTCTACTTCCTCTCTTTTTCTTATTCCTTTTTCCTTAGTGCTTCTTCACATTTTTATTTTTATGCCTCCTCAACTATCAATCTCTCTACTTCCTTGACTAACCTTTGGGCTTCATCTTCTTTTTTCTTGTCGGCTTCTTTCTCTTGTGTCTGCTGTTCGAAGGTGGGGTTGCTACTTCCTTTGCCTCCCGTGGTTGTGATCTTTTTCTTGAACCTTTTGTTCAATGCATTCATGTTACATGCATCGTTGTATATTGATTCATCCTTATCAAAATTATGGGAGTATTCAAGGTGTACCCCCATAGATGCACAATATTTTGACACTTTATCCCAAACATCATTTCTGCGCAAACTCTTCTCTCCGAAATGGAATTTTTTTGGTTCTTTAATGAAATCAGGAGCACTTTTTACCTTGGTAAACTTATAACCACCAATGAAAAATGGTATTAGTGGATAGACAGATTTCTTACTGTCAAATAGAAAGTTCCTGATGCCATCTATATACAGTTTCCTTATTGCCTCTTTGTGAATAACATAATATGTGTTGTACTTTAGTAGCAAAGAAGGAGCTTTGGATCCTCCATACATCCTTAAGTACAAACCTTACTTGGAGAAGAAAAACTCTCCATACTCACCTATAACCTTCAGCGATTCTTTGGACACGCAGTTACATTCTTCAAGAAACATCAATTCATATAACGATACCATAAAATATTCGCAGATAGCTTTGTAGAAACTGTAATACCTGTGTGCCCACAAGAGTTGGTATGCGGAGTACACAAGATTCCTGGTTGGATCCCAATTACAGTTCAACTTTGGGAATGAATGAGTGCACAAGATACAATCAATCAAGAAAGAGCCCATGTAGAACTCATACTTTTTTTGGATCAGACCCCCTAGGGCTGCAACTATGTAGGATGACAGGCTAATCGCCACAATGCATGTCTAGTTGAATATTGCACCTTACATGGCTACATGATATATTATGGGAATCCAACTTATCTTATATAACTTCCCATTATTCGGAAAAAAATTCGATTCAACATCAAGGCTATAAGACGGTAAGGGGTGCGCATATTAGTAGTACCATACTCTCTTGAAGCTTTATGGAGAAACTACTTCTTGGCCAACATCATCTTCTTAGCATAGTAAAATACGTCCATATTCAGATCCTTTATCCATTTATCCATCATGAAAACTTATGGAACCAGTAACTTATAGGATCTGGTGATGTAGGCAGGGTTGAAAGAGGCAAAAACCTTCTTCTCTATGTTGTTCATGACCAGGGTAGCTGCATCCATCCGGGAAAGGATCCAGCCGATCACTTCAGCACATGGAAACAACTCAAGGCATGTAGCCACTTTTGTAATGGTGGATCTCTTGATGTTTTCATACAATGGTAGGTATTCCAAACCTGCATCTGGGACATTCTTGTTCATGATCATCTGATAAATTTGGCCGCATATGAATTCTGTCTCAACCCCCATGTTAGCCTTCGTGAGGTCGTAGATGATTTCTATCTTGGATATAATTTCTACCTATGGATCACCTTTGGTGGCCTAAGCCTTCTTCTTCCCTTTCTTGGGCATGGCGTTATATAAAGGTGGAAGCTGCAATACAAACATACAAAAGACCGACTTTAAAGGTATCATGGTCTAGTAGCATGCATGCATTACCAATAAAAGATACAGAGATGCACTACTATTATTTAAAATGCAAAATGATGGATAAGCCTAAGCAAACTCAAATAAAATTCCTTTACCAATTCATTTTCGAAAATTTCAGTAGACTTCATCACACACGGCTTCTAGACCTCAAGCTTTGAAAAAAAAAAGATCACATGCAACTTGCTCACAGGCTTGACATCCCAACAAATCGTTCCAAGGATTCTACTTACAAAAACCACAGAAATCCCCACAGAGGCTTAATGGCTCTACACAACAAACATAATGTCTTGAACTCTTAGTCTGGGAAAACCCTAAATCCTACCTTAACCAATGATGAAACCCTAGCCTCCTGCTGCATAATAACTTGAACTAGATGCGGCTCAGTTGGAAAAATGCCCGATTGGTTGCTTTACCAATGAAAAACCGTGACATCTCAACGATCATATCTTGAGCAACGGAGCGGGTGGTACGGAGCAGGTGAGGAAAAACCCCCGCATCCATGCTTACAAGGATGACACTTGAGTGCAATTATTCATGGGGTGGAAAAACCTGGAGAGATCCCTTATGAGGTTTGAGAACTTAACCACCAGTTTTTTTGAAGGAGACTATAAAATGCCAATAATTATGGGAAAACCCTAATCCTATAAGAAAAACCCTAACAAACATCGCTTATCCAATTAAAAAAAGCAAGAAAGTGACATGGTAGTAGTTCAAATCCTACCTAGCAGGTGATAGATGGGTGGTTCGTGAGATAGAAACTCGCGCGGTTGGTGACTCCCGGGTGGTGGTCGACAGCTCCAAATAGTCACTGAAAATAAGCGCTCCAAACGGTAATGTAAATGACCGTAAAACAAACCTTCTGACGCTTATATAGGAAAAAATGCCATAAACCGCATTAAATGCGGCAGATGGTGACTAAATGACCATGGGTAAAATGTCGTTTTAGTGCCGAGGTTAAAGACCTTCATCGACAAGATCATCCAAATCAAACAAATGAAAAGGGACAGCGTCGGGTGAACTTCAGGAGCGGATCTAACATAATCGGATAACAATTGACTCTCCTGGCGATGATAAACTTATTGACAGGATCCTTAAAACCTTTACGAAAGAAAAAAACAAGTTATCCTTCAAGACATGGGCTAAACTATCTGAACATTATCGACTACGAAAGATGAGTGCATCTGAACACATCGGTTTACACAAATGAGTTTTCCGATTGCAGCTGGCGGATAAAAAACTTCTTTCCGAGTGAAACGACTTCATTCCTTGAGTCTGCCTGATAATATTGGTATCAATCAATAAGATCTCCTGAAACTATTGCTGCAAAGGCCACAAGTAACCTATCGAAACGCCATGGAAATCCCCATTGATGCCATCGGCTCCACAACCTGAGTCTCGCCGATGAATCAACAAAATCACCTAAGTTTTTTGAAATTGAAAAAGAGTAGGAAAAGAATCGACTGGAAATATTAAGTTTCCCTGTCGTATTGGCTAGACTCAAGAAGATCAACCGATACATAGAGTAAAAAATCCAAGTTTCAAAAAATATTTTGCAATTGAGCAAAAAATCAAACTAGGCGGCCTAAAAGCTAAAAATTCAAGGGGGCCCCCAAAATCACCAAAAAATTGGGGTAGTGGTTGCAGCAGCAACAGGTTCCAAGAGTTCAAATATCTTGTGGATAACCAGACATGAAAGAAGATCAAGATGATTAGATCAACTTCAATGGGCGTGAATTTACTTCCCATGCATTCGATGAGTTTTGTAGACAGGATGGCATCAGGAGATAGTTGATAGTTCCCTACATGCCACAACAAAATGGAGTGGCTGAAAGGAAGAATCGTGTGATATTGGTTGCATCTAGAGCCATGCTGCATGATCAGAGTCTTCCTTTCTTCCTATGGACAGAGGCATGTACCACTGCTTTTTTAGTACAGAACATGAATCTACATTGTTCCTTGGGGTGCAAAAATCCTCAGGAGATGTTCACCAGGAAGAAGATTGAGATAGGTCACTTCCACATTTTTGGATGCCCTACATATTCCCATGTCCCTTCTGAGAAGAGGAGAAAGTTGGAGGCTACTGGAGAGAGGGGTGTTTTTGTTGGCTATGACGAGAATTCAAAGGATTTCCGCATATACCTTTCTGCATAGAGGAAAGTTGTGGTGAGGAGGGAGGTGATATTTGAGGAGGAGCGAGCCTTTCAAAAGTATCTAGAGTTAGAGAAGGAGCAGTAGCAGATGAATACTCCACAGTTGACATCATCATAGAGTTCAGTGTGTTAGGGCACAAGGTGACAGGTATCAGGGGTGACTGGGTCACAGGTTACAAGCTCATCAATTTCAGGGACACAGTCTATAGGGACTTTTGGTATTGGGACAGGTTCACGGATCATAGGTTCACAAGTTTCGCCCTTATGTGATTCATGTACACATGGTTCAGGGTCATATTCACCATGTACATGATCTCATACCACATGTACTTCTTCAGGGAGACATTTGTCTAATGGGGATGTAGATGAGGGTTTGCCACAAGATTCTACTTCTAAGAAGAGAAATCCAAGTTGGATTAAAGAGCTTGTGAAGGAAGCAAAGGAGTCTGTAGGTCCACCCAGGAGGGAGGTCAGAGAGATCAGGGAACCAACCAGATTTTCTAGTTACGTGGCATAGATGACCAACTTGTGTGAGTCTGATCCTGCTACATATGAGGAGGAATCTGCACATCAAGTTTGGAGAGATGGCATGGTGGAAGAGTACAATTCCATCATGAATAATGGTGCGTGGGAGGTGTTTTCGAGACCAAAGGAGAAGAAATTTGTGACTTCCAAGTGGCTCTATAAAATCAAGCATGTTGCATATGGCAACATTGAGAAGTACAAATATTGGTTTGTAGTGCGAGGGTTCTCATAGGTAGATGGAGTTGATTATGATGATACCTTTGCGTCGATTGCTAGATTTTCTTTGATCAGAATAGTGATCTCCATTGTGGTAGAGATAGTTGGAGGATTCATCAGATGGATGTGAAGACCTATTTCCTCAATGGTCTTCTACAGGAGGAGGTATATCTAGAGAAACCACATGAATTTGATATTTATGAGAGAGAGTCTCATGTATGCAGGATGAAAAAGGCCTTGTATGGTTTAAAGAAATCCCCTCGGGATTGGTACTTGAGGATTGATTCATATCTGCTTTTGATTGGGTCTCAGAAGAGTGAGGTTGATCCCAACATATACTTCATTGTGGTTGGATGTGTTCTGCTCATTCTTCTTCTATATGTTGATGATTTGTTCATTACAGGAGGAGATCATCTGATTGAGGCATGCAAAAAAGATCTTGCTTTAGAGTTTGAGATGAAAGACCTTGGGTTGATGCATTACTATTTAGGCATGGAGGTGTGGTAAAAGGATGGACATGTTTTTCTAAGGCAAGGAAAATATGTTGCAGATGTTCTAAAGAGATTTCAGTTGGAGGAGTGTAGGCCCATGTCCACACCCATGATCACCAACTGGAAGAAGCTTCATGATTCTAAGGGAGATTTGTTGGATCATACTCTGTTTCGTCAGCTTATTGGTTCGTTGATGTATTTTTTCAACACAAGACCAGATATGAGTTTTGCAATGAACACTCTCATTCAATTCATGGTGGATCCTGTGAGAGGGAACTGAACAACTGCAAAACAAATTTTGAGATACCTTGTTGGGACTGTAGACTATGTTCTGGACTACAGGAGGTCAGGTGGAATGGGATTGGTTGGTTTCACAGATTCATATTGGGTAGGAAGTGCTTCGGACCGGAAGAGAACTTTTGGTTGTTTTTTCAGTTTGAGCTTGATATTTTTGTTGTGGTTCAGTTGGAAGAAAAATTCCAATGTGTTGAGTTTTGTAGAGGCTAAGTACATGGCAGCCAGTCAAGCTAGTTGCGAAGCATTGTGGCTTCACAAATTGATGGTAGACTTATTTGGTCAGGAGCCAAGGCCTTCTATTATTCATTGTGACAATTAGAGTTGCATCAAGCCTCTGAGAAGCTAGTGTTTCATGATAGGTCAAAGCACATTGAGATCAGATACCACTTCATCATAAACTATGTTCAGAGAGGAATTGTATAATTGTAATACATTTCTAATGATCAATAGGTAGTATACATTCTCACAAATTCTTTGGGGAGAGGGAAGCATATTCATTTCATAGACAAGATGGGGGTGGTGAAAAACACCTTCCTGAGTAAGAGGGAGTGTTGAAATTTTACCTAGGAAGTGTTTGTCCATTCATGCCTTGGGGTGGACAAGGACACTTTAAATGTGGTCCCTAGCTTATTTAAAAGGTGTGAATGACTTTATTTAATAAAGTGACATTTTAATGTGGGTTTAAGTTATTAATGATTTTAAAGTGACTTTATGAGAATTAAAGAGTGGGTGTGCATTAAATTCTCATGTAATATTTAAAAAGTAATTTTTAATGAGAAAGTGAAATGGGATCTAGATCTCATTTAGTTTTCTTTTAATTTGAGCCATTGATTTGGAGATGAAATTTACTCAAACAAAAGGCTTGAGAAAGGCAAACCTAATTCATTGTTCACATTCCAAAGAGAGAGTTTTTGGAGAGAGGAAGAGCATGAGAGAAGAGAAAATTCAAGGAGAAAACCCTTGTACAAATTCCAAGAAATAGGAAGAGAAATAAGGGCACGATTTTCTAAACAATTTTACCAGTATAATGGCATGAATTCTAATGCACTCGTACAACAATTAATGCAAAGCATACAATTCTGTACGACACAAAAATCGAGGTGAATGGCGCGGTTTTAGAGGCATCTGTACAACACAAATTTTGAGATAGGTACAACATTTACTGTTGTCAGTACAGTAGACCATACATGCACATATTTCGAGGCAATGTGCAGGCACATATATCAAGACATCCGTAGAGTCATACATGTGGCTTAGAAATTGAGGAATTCGTACAACAGTTGGTCAATGTGTTTATGGCACATTTTTTGAGATGAAAATGAGATAAGTATTGTTGTAATTTGTTGATTGAAATTGTCTTTGAATAAATAAAAATCTCTCTGAAGAACATGTTTTCTCTCTAGGGTTTTTCTTGGATGTTTTTTGTCAAAAATCCGAGTCTTTAATTTTCATGTGTGTTGACTAAATTATTTTTTTGAGTAAGAAAACTAGGGTTGTCATAATTTTTTAGACTAAAAAAATTGAATAAAATATCTCATGTGTTTCAAGTTTACAGTAAACTTTTAAGTTTTAAATGTACATGCATGATGGGGTTTGTGCATTAAACAATATGTAGTGACTAAAACTGAAACCGGGTTAGGGTAACAAAATTTTCAACTAGGTCATCTTCTTTGATAAGGCTTATTAGATAGTTAGTTGATAGTAATTGGTGTAAAAATGTATCTTTATTAATTAAAACCCACAAGAAGGTTGGCCCTCTTTAATAGTGGAACAATAGGTAGTTAGGTTTTTTCTGTTGATACAATATATATATATATAGAGAGAGAGAGAGAGTAGAATGCTATGTAATGTGATCAAGAATTGTTATTATATTAGGATCTCTACTCATAGGATGTTGGGCCCCTCGAAGAGGCAAGTGAACATTAATCTCTCTTTTGGACATCACCAATATAAAGGTGATTTCTCATGTTATATCTATTTCTCTCATGTATTTTAAGTTTTTCACTAGGAATCTATCACATTATGCTATTTTTCTCTATAATTCTAGGGTTAAGTGCTTTACATACACAACCCATGCCAGGTAAATAATGATAGTTGTATCTTATAACTATAGGGGATCAAGAAATAAAAATAAAGCAAATGAATTGAGGGATCTCATTAGAATGGAAAGGCCTATTGTACTCCTCATTCATAGGGGTGTTCCCATGAATATGGGTAACACTTTTGGGAAAGACGCGGGTGTATATTTTCTAAAACACGAGCTCGATCAAGGTTTATTTAATCCCTTTATTTAGGTTTGAATCCTCGATCGATAGTTTTCCAATAGCTCAGTTGAAGGTTTAAATAACCCTCATTTGAGCTTTACAAATCAATGGAAGGTTAGATCAATGTTTTTTCAACACAAAAATATATAACTTATAGTAAAAACCTTAACTTTAGCTAATCCCTCAATCGATTGAAGGTTTTGTGAACATAAAAATATAAAAGTTATATTAAAACCTTATTTTCACTTTTTATTTTTATTTTTGTCAACATAAAAGATTAAAAGTTCTCCTAAAAGAATGTTATTTCGCTAATTACTGTTATTTTTCTAATAGTTATATTTTTATTCTTATTTTATATACTCTATTAACCTGTGTTGGGTGAGGATATTAACATTTAAATTTTGGGATAGAGAAAAACAATCATGAATACCAGCATAGATCCATCTTAAACTCGGATCTATCAAGCACCCAGAGAGATTCAATTTTTTGAGGTGAAATTTCTTTTTATCCTAGATTTTTTATGCATTAAAAAAAATTACACATCAATAGATTTGATCCCTTGTCCCATGCTTGATCTATCGAAGTTTAAGATTAAATCAATATAATATAACACTTTTTGTTTAAGCCGACATCATTGCATTTTTATTTATTTTTTAATGAAAGCTTCAACAATATTAAAAAAGAGTAAAACTGTCTTAAGTTTGATTTATTAGTAATTAGCAACTATGTCACAAGGTTCGAGTTAGTGTTCCGATTTGACGACCTTCAAGTTCGATTCGGGTTCGAATTTTTCGATGAGGTTCGACATTACTTTTGCAAGTATACATATTTTCAAATTTTAAATATTTAATAAAATTAAACTATCCAATATATTTTTATATTTTATAAATAATAAATAATATTTGATACATTTATATATAATAAAAAAATTAATATTTACTATATACAAGTTAAAACATTTAATATTTAATGAAGTAATTTATGTAATATAACTTATTTATTAATAATAATAATAATAATAATAATAATAATCTATTTTTAAGGTCACCGCTAAGCGAGACACCAATTTGGTGTATGAGACCCCCTTGTTTGTGGGACAAGGGACCCCCCTCTGCGCAGTGATTTAATTGCTAAAGTCTACAGAGGTGTACATACACTACCCCCTCTGGATTTGAACCTGTGACCTTCTAAGAGGAAACACATGCTCTTAACCATGCTCTTAATAGTTGTATAATAATTAAACCAGCCTAGATCCAAATCCTAGGCTCTATCAAGCGCCGAGAGGGATCAAATCTCCCGAGGTGCAAACCTCCTTTAGTGCAATACCCGAGAAGAGGTTTGCACCTCGCGAGATTTGATCCCTCTCGACGCTTGATAGAGCCTAGGATTTGGATCTAGGCTGGTTCCAGTCGTGGGCGGTGGGCGGTGACACAAAATTGGAGTTTGATGAATATTGTAAGGAATACTTGTAATACTTGTAATCTCTAGGTTATTCCAAAGTCTTCAAACTAATGAGCCATCCGATATTAAAAAGCCTTGTTGGGTTGTTTAAGAACCCTTGCATGGTTGTTTAGGAGGCCTTGCGCATGGTTTTAAAAACATGTGCAAGGCCAACATATTTTTGTGGATAATTAGATGGCGTAAAATTTTCCATTGATATTACAGGTGCCGAGGGAATATATCCATGTAAGATTACTATATTTAGTTTATGTACTGGAATAATACCTGTTAAATATCTCGACACAATTAGCAATCTCTGAAGTAGATAACATGACAATCAATTAAAATAATAAACTATGTCATTAGAGGGATCAAATCCACTCACGAATTAGAGGGATTCGCCTACCAATCATTTTCAAGAGTGAAATGTGTAAATAATGTTTGTCATTAAAGGGATCAAATCCACTAAGGAATTAGAGGGATTTGCCTACCAATCATTCTCCTAATGTGTCATTCGCTTAAAAAAATAATATTAATGGTGATTTTATAATGTCTTAAAATATTTACTTATTAATATCTAAAAATTTACCTGAAAAATTTGTTGTTACTAACTTATAATAGTTTATATTTAAATATATATTAAATTTATATATTTAAATTTAATTTAAATTTATAGGAGATTTAGCTAACTATAACATTGAATATTTTAAATTTAAGACAAAAAGAAAGAAATATAAAATAAATATTAATTTAAAATTTAATATAAATATTAATTTAAATTTAAAATAAAATATAAATTTAAACTTTCTTTAGGTTTGGTTTTTTTAGTAAATTATAGTTTGAGAAATTTACAGAATCTGTTTCAAATTATACCATTCTCCAAAACTGTAATATCTACCGTGATATAATAAGACACAAGTAAGACTTCAATGTTTAAGAAATTTACACAATATGTTACAAATACGATTATACAAAACTTCTATTTAATGAAGTGGCGATGTATGTAAGAACTTCTAAAATATTATTTGTAGTTTTGGTATGTTATGGTAATGCTCTTTTTAAAGATTTTTGAGTTATTTTTTGAAATGGGACCCTGAGTCATTGCCAAAACAATTGCGAATAACAGTCCCACATTGCAGCTATACCACAACCATCGACATCTATTTCCTTTTTATGAGTAGAAGAGCATTTTGAGATTCATGAACATTATGCTTTTGGTGACTGATTTTTAAAATGCTCCATTGATGTGTTTGCAGACGGTTCAAGGTTTTATTGGACTGTGTTTGAAATTATTTATAGATAGTTGTTGGTTCAGTTATCGAGAAGCTTCTAAAGCCAAAGTTAGAAATGCTAATATAAATGTAGAGTAAGTGGGCTCTTCTCCTTCAGTGCATTAGTTAACTTTCATCATAGTGTTGGGCTATGCATGAATGGGATACTCAGACTTAACTTTTTGCAAATATATGCTATTTAGTATTTTAACATGATGTTATTGTTTCAGTTGTATATTTCTTTGTAGATCCTCCACATGCTGTAGACTCATAGAGTCCTTGACGCTGGAGAGGAAAGTAAACATTTTGTGTACAGTGCAAGATACAAGTCTGAATGCAGTGAGTTTTGGGTTTTTGTAAACATATTGTGTACCTGCCAAGATTCGACCCTGAATGCAGTGAGTATTGGGTTTTTGTGCAGGCTGGCGCAGGTGCGTTCTTGTCTGTTTTTTCCCTGTTTTTCATATACTGTTTTTCCCCTTCATAAATATTTTCATATAAATGGATCAATACTTATTTTCATATAAATGGATAAAATAATATGGAAAAGGCGATACATGATAATGATAACATTGATTGATTTATAATACAAGTTTTTGTTTATATTTAATATATTTTTTTGCTATATTATAATATAAACTCTTTTTGGTTTATGTGAAAAGTATACTATTTGCTAAAAATGTCATGTTAAAATAATCTCACGGAATTTTTTTGGCTTATTCATTTTGTCTACATGGTTAAATTTATACTTTACTTATCTCTCATGGTGCAGGTTCATCTCAGGTTCATCCGACATGTTAGTAACGTTACATCACGTGACAAGATCTCCCCCATAATATTCACTTTCACTATTATTTTTTGTCGACATGTTAGTAACGTTACATCACGTGACAAGATCTCCCCCATAATATTCACTTTCACTATTATTTTTTGCCGACATGTTAGTAACGTTACATCACGTGACAAGATCTCCCCCATACTGGGCTGTAGAGCGCCTCTCGACGCAATTACACACTATTACAACCTACGCATTTCAGATATACATTGCAAATTATAACTTTATAAATAGATTTATATAGCTCTAGTTTAAAAAAAAATAAACGTAGTATTGGATTACCCGTAGGCCCTAATGTTTCTCGAAGACCTATCGGAAGGTCTGTCCTCACAAACAAACATTCGGCATGGAAGTCGTGGTTGTGGCCAGTGGGATATTCGTTGGAACACCTGCCAAGAAAGTGAAGCATAACAGTTGCAGATTACTGGCAGATTCGTCCCCACCGCTTACCGGCAGATTCGCTTATGGAAATTCTTCGATAAACGATTACTTGCTGTCGTGGCCTAAATTGTCTGACACAGAAGCCATACTACGCACGATACCATGCTGATTTCCCATAGCCAATTTGTCGATGATACCATGATGATGGGTGCTCCAAAATTCTGAGAACTTCAATGTATTCTTGAGATTCTCACAGACTTTTGTGATGCCTCAGTGACCTATTTTAATACAGAAAAGTCCCAAAAAATTTACTTCAATAACCCTTGAGCGGTTCAATCCCACGTCTCCTGCATCTTGGGCTTCAGTAGGAGCTCCCTTCCTTCTAAATATTTGGGCATTGCCCTCGTTAATAATACACTACATAATAGTTTTTGGGAAGGACTTATTGATGCCTTAGATAGGCATCTCTCCTCTTGGACCCTTCAATGTTTAAACTTTTTTGGTCACCTTATACTATTGAAATTGGTTATCCAACTTATCCACACACATATTTGTGGCTCTAGTGGCCCCTAAGTATGTACTCAAAGCCATCACAAATATTCAAAGAAGATTCCTTTGGAAAGGGAATAAGGAGGGAATAAAATGGGCCCTCTTTAAATGGGAAGATCTTTGCAAGCCTAAATTGACAAGTGGCTTAGGCTTAAGGGATCCCCAAACACTCACTCAAGTGATTGGCTCGAATATTTGGTGGAGATGGATGAAAAACCCAGCTATTATATGGGCCAAAAATTGGATACACAAATACACACTTAACAACTTATAAGATGGAATGAACATAAAGTAGGTTCCCCCATCTAGAAAGCAGCATGGAAGGACCACCTCTTAACAAATACCGTGCCTTTTTGAGATCCTAGATGGTCGTAATTCTATGTTTCGATGGACTCCTAGAAACAAACTCCCCCTCTTTGAATTGCAGCAACAACTAGATGAGATTTAAACCGGTTTACCCATCCCCAAACAACAAAAGTTGAAATTCTCTAGAAGGTGTCTTAACCAAAAGTCTTATTGTGCAGTTGGAAAAGAACTCATGCAAACTTGAAAATTCAAGAGCACATCGATCTCACACCCTGGCATGAGGAGATGAATATGAGAAGAGTTCATATCAAGTAGGGACCATAATTTCATAGATGGGGCCACTCCTTAAAAGAAGCCTTTTCAATGAAGGAGGAATACATCCTGAAAGCTTCCTTCCATGATTTTCCTTGGGACTCCATTTGGAAAGACGATTTGTGGCCAAGGTCAACACCTTTCTATGGTTGGTCACACATAGAAGAATCCTCACTTGGGACAACTTGCAAAAAGGAAAATTTATTAATCCTTCAATGTGCACTTTATGCTTTCAACAAGAGGAATCAGATCTAGGATCGGATTTCCATACATATGAGAACTTCATATAGAAAATGGGAAAGAATTCCTAGAGCTCTGGCTGATTGGAACTCATATGTCTTCAAGAATCAAATCCTCAATAGAATTTGACAACTTTTACCAGGTCTCATACTTTGGAACATATGGAAGGAATGAAATTGTCGAATATTCCACTCTTAGCAACTTTCCTAGGAATAAGCCTAGATCAAAATTAAGGATACCATCTTGGAGACTGTTTGAAACGGTAGAATACTGAATATCTCTCATGTGAACCTAATGAGCAACCAATCATCTCATTTTGGAATCTAGGCCCTTTTCCTGCGACCAACCTGCCCTATTTGAGACCGCATGCAGTCATTAGTACAAATTCATGGCAACACGTACCTCCAATATTTTTCAAAATGAATTTCGATGGTACCTCAAAGGAAAACCCAAGCCCGGCCAGTTTTGGTGTTGTTTTTTTTTAAATAACGAGGGCCAAATCCTCCACATTCTTATTGGAAGCATTGGCCATGAATCAAATAATGTGTCAGAATTATAGGGCCTTATTAGAGGAATCCAATCAACTACTAAAATCAATAAGCATGTTCTTATTTTTGAAGGTGATTCTCAAGTGATCTTAGCAATGTTTCTCATCAATGGTTCTCTGCCAAAAAAATATCACCAAGTTGGAGACTATTGGGACATGTGGATTTTCTTCCTTACTTACTTGGGCCACATCTTTTTTTGAGCTCATCAAGAGAGCTCCACCCTAGATGGGGTGTTAATTTTTTAACTCTCTCACTCCTTTAACTATAGGAATACTGGGCACATGGTGGCACGAACTTCATGGCCTACATGCAGTGGGCATCATCCTCCGTCCTTTTGTTATGAAGTTTGTTACTCTCTTGCAAATTATTCAATGGATATGTTTGGCTGCAACATTTGTTGTATTTGCGATGTGATGGAGTTTAATTTTTATTGCATTGATGCAATGATGGAAGGTTCTCAACTCTGATAATATTGCATTAATGATGGAGCATGACAGGATATATAATTTTGATGGTTAGAATTTCTCTAGACATTTACAACATAGTAGCATAATTCAGTTGTATTGGTCTTTTGTGTACAGAAATTCCCAACAAATTCGAATTCGTCGAATATTCGATCTATGTGTAATAAGGATATGGGATAATTTTGAAAATTAATTTCAGAAAGCCACATTTTAATTATTAAAACACTATAAAATAAATACCTTTCAATTTCATACTTTGTAATTCAATTTAATAGGAATAAAAATAAGCAAAAAAAATAAAATATGCAAATATAATAGCAACACTAGATTTATTGGTTACCAAAACCATGTGCCCAAGACCACTTACATCCTTGCTTATTCCTAAGTCAAAGTTAACCCTAACACAATTTAAACATTAATTAATTAAGTTCAATGTAAATAGTGGTAAATATCATTTACTTTCTTCCTAAATAATAATTCTTAATAACTAAGAGTTTTCTCTCTTATACTATGGGCATTATCTTTTTGTTTTTTTAAATAGTATTTTGGTTATAAAAAATATGTTTGAAAAAATGATTTTTTTAAGTTTAAAATTTAATGGTCGATATTTAATATTTCAATAAAAATATTGTATATGTTTAACTAAATGTTTTATATATCTTTGTATATTTAATCAAAGATATTATATATAAGAAATCTACTTCCGTATTTTATTCATATTGGATTTTTTCATTACTTATTTTTTTAATATCGAATGGTGGTATTCATAGTGGAATTATGCTACTATGATTTATAGAGGTTCTTCTCCTCAATTCAGTGAGTGTTTGGTAGAGTTTGCCTCATTTCTTGAGAGCATTGTGTTTTCTCTCCATGCCCCACCTCTATCTCAGAGGGTTCTCTTGTATAGCGGAGGGGTAGCATCCTTGCCAAGACGGCCATCCTTAACAAACATGTACGTTCGGTCCATCCAACGGACCAACAGTGAAGTCAATGGTTGACTTTGCTGTTGGTCCATTGGATGGACCGAATGACTTTACTGCTGGTCCATTGGATGGACCGAACGTACATATTTTTTAAGCTCAGGCTGCCAAGACAGCTTGTTGGGTGAATCAATCCTTACTATTTGGTCTCTCTGCTACAATGGAATTCTCAGTTGATGAGAATGAAAATTATGTGGGATTCAACGACTGCCTGATGACTCCTCGTAAGACTGTGAACAGTCAGCACAAGTTTCAAATTCAGAATGACCTGCCCGGTCCTTCTTGTAACTCGACTTCTTAAGGGAACAAAGATTGCATCATTTTTTCTTCAGTTATGGTTCTGATGCTCCTTGACATGGTTTTTGAAACTCAACATGATGCACAAAATTGATCAGATGGATAAAAGAAATATTTCAATGTTGATTTCTCTGTTGGTTATTCCAGAACTTCATCGACAAATGAGCGAAATGCCTGCTTTGGACGTTGTTCACCTGAATGAACCCGTCTTGTTGGCCACTTACGATCCAAATGTCTCTACATATAATGAAGCTCCAGGTGCAAGCTAGTCTTATCTTGTTTTTTTTATTGTATAGTATGCTAGTTCTACTATGTTTTAATTTCAAGTTTTAGTGTATGCACTCAGTTAAGCTTTGGGATCCCATGTTACACATGGAAGCTTATCTATGCCCCAACTGGACTTTTTGCAAACTGTTATGACAACCTAGTAGCCAGCATGCTTGATGTACATCCTTTTTTTCTCTAAAGTAATATAATGTCTTTCTTACATAAAATATAAATTCACATAAAAGTAAAATTATTATTATTTATTTTTTTGGTAACTTATTTTCTGGGAAAAAATAACAATTAAAATTAACAGATTGATTCATCTATTATCTCAATCGAGGTATTATAATTATAGTTATATTTTATATGAAGTTTAATTTTTTTATAAGGTTTTTCGTTATTAACTATAGTTATTTTTAACTTTAATTTTTTTATAAAGTTTTTCATTATTAATTATAGTTATTTTTCTATATGAAGTTTATTTTTTTATAAAGTTTTTCAATATTAAAAAGATCAATCGAGGTTTGTAAAAGCTAGATTAAGTTTATGGATTAACTATACATAAATTAAGGTTTGTAAAAGTTAGATTGAGTTTATGGATTAACTATACATAAATTCTTTATTGAGGTAATTAAAAAATACATGCAAAACATTGATTGAGGCATTTAAAACCCTTGATCAAGCTAATAGTTTGATTTAGGGCTTTAAAATAGGATTTTAGCCTTCTCTTTTATAAATTTAATTTAACTGGCCTCTTTGCGAAGCATAAACCCTACCATGTGATGCACCTTAGGTGACGGACTTCAAGTCAAGGGATTCGTCAATAGATCGTCTATCCATTGACATATAATTTGCAGGTTTATGTGTTCATATTTTATTTGTCTTTGTTTTCTTTTGAAACTTACACTTACAAAACCATTTCCACAACTTCCAATTAGCACAAAGAAAAATCATCAACATAAAAAGTACATAACCAAAAAATTTCATAAAGTATATACACCCCAAATCAACAGATCCTTTTCAAAAGGGTATTTTTGTTTTTCAATTTTTGTAACCATCAAAAAAAATGTTTACATGTACACGCATGTGTACAAAATGTGATTACAATTTTCAATGGCCAACTTTGAAAGTTAAAAAAAAAGAGTTTTTCAACATAAATTAAAAAAAAAAAGATATGTGTGCCCCCAATACATTTTGTGTATATTATGTTCATATTTGTTTTAAAAAAAATTATGCATTTATCACTAAATTATTTTACGTGCACACAAGCCACTTGTTAACTTTTTGTGAAATGTACAAGAACAAACCTATCATTAAATGCAATTTTGGCATATTAAATATATATTTTTTAAATATAGTTGGAAAGATAACATAATTCCCCACAATTTGTTTTTTGTTGCATGTCAGAATTCACAAGAAATATATGATTTTTTAGGCCTTCAACTTAATAAATGAATAAAAAATCGAATCTTCATTGTCACTTTTGGCTAAAAATTGCTACCCATCTTCACGGGAACACCCAGAAACATTATAAAAATATGAGATGTTGAAAATATGAAATAAATATTTGAAGTATATCTCCCTACAGAAACAATGAAAACTCAAAGCACATCTAAGGTAACTTTCATATTATGAGATTTAGGTCTTTTTGATATCACATTCTCCTACTCCACCCAAGATTAGAGGTTACAATGGTGAGTAAAGAGTTCGGCTATCAAATAAGTTATTTAATGTTTATTATCTGCTACAGTATGATAAGAATTTGAAGTTTTGTAAAAGATTGACGGATATGAAAGAACATGGAATCAATAAGCAAAGCATCATGGTGTTTGAATTCAATACAATGTTGGATCAAATAGAGAAAAGGTGGGGATTCAATACAATGTTGGATCAAATAGAGAAAAGGTGGGGATTAGTAGTAAGGGAAATAGAGAAAAGGTGGGGATTAGCAGTAGAGGATTAGTTTAGAGAAAATATAGAAATTTTAATTTATGAATAAGACCTTGTGGATATTATTTCTAAGAAGGAAAAGTACATTTGGACTAATCGATGGGTGGGGACAATGAACATTGTTGCAATAATGAAGTGCTTATAAATCCGATAGCGATCTTTTATTAGAAAATGTCATTATTGAATCTCATATTATTCCTTCAATTATTTCTTAACACAAGTTGTCTTCTTCGGTTTTCCAATCACTTAAGAACCTAGGTCCCATTTTATTTAGGTTAAATCCACTTTGTCTACAAGAGAAAGGGAGATCATGAAGAGGACATGTAAAACAAGGGTTCAAGTTGTTCCTACATCTATTTGGGAATCTAAGATAAGATAGGTCAAAGCAAGACTAAAAGAATGGGTAACAAATTCATGCAGGTATCCTAGTAGGAAAAAAAAAATATCCAAGAGAAGCTGAATAATATTTAAAATTCGAGGGAGGCACTACAATGAAAATTACCTTTCGCGAATGTTGTAGTAGATGCACCTCTAAAAAGAGCCCAAATATATGTTTATAGAAGAGGTCATTGGAGGAGGCGAGCAGGCGGAGGTTTTAACATATTTTTTCCGATGCGTTTATACATTTCAAATGCAACGATGCATTTACAAACCAAATGCATTGCTGCTAACAATGAATCATGTGGATCCATTACCAAAAAACAACTTCAAATGAAAAAAATAATTAAAATTTTACAACTTGTGTGTTTATATTACCAAAGCACACTAGGGCGCTACAAACTTGAAAGCACCAAAATAGGGTAAACAAGTGGTGGAGAACACAAGATTACAATATTTTCTTCCATCATTAATAAAGTATGTCTAATTTACTGCTCCGAGGCAACAAGGACAACATCACACCACATTAGGGTTACAACTTTCCAAAAAAAAAAAAAAACATGACTATATTTTGTTCAAATCGCTATTCGCAGTGCGTTTGTTATTATCAATCGCACCATTGCATCATAAAATCGGGTGCACCACATTAGGATAAAAACAATGCAAATTAAAAAACACAATTTATTTATTTATTTCAGATTCTTATTTGTTGTGTGTTTTGTATCATTCATCATTGCACTAGTGCGTCACTAAATAGAACACACAACATTAGGGTTAAATAATTTCCAAAAAAAAACACGACTATATTTTTTTATTCCAAGTTTATGTTAACTATGTGTTTATATTATAGAGAGCACTAGAGCATCCTGAAATCGGGCGTGCCGATACATGGTTTAAAAAAATCATCGGATCGAAAATCATTTTTACCATTCTACGGTGCTTCTAAGCCCAACAACACTAGCACCATACATCTCACACTTAGATTCCCTGACAATCATGCTCCACGTGGCGACATTGCTAGCTCCCATTAGATGTTGACAAGAGTTTGAATTTTTCCAAATGGTGGGAATTTTTTCAAATTTTACATACATTGCCACAATGCCTCCCTGATGCGCAAGGGACCAAGTAAATTGATTGTTACTTTACTATTTAATTTTTTAGTGGATTAAATTTCAAAATTCGTCTGTATTTTGCCTAGATTTCAAAAAAAATAAAATTAGCATAATTTATTTAAAAAATGATAACGTTAAGCGATGCAGTTTATTTATCCCGTCACACCACTCTTAGGGGGCGTTGGCGTGTTCCTAGAGCACCATTAAATCATAAAAATTTTAAACAAAAAAAACATTCATGGTGCATTGAGTTACGCAATACACACCAAATGACGGTGCGATCTCGTTTCACAAATGCATCATAAAACTTTAAAAGACTCATAATTAGACGGTGTGTTATATGAACATTTGTGCATTGTCAATTGGTGTGCTGACGTTAATAAGACGCAATGTCAAGCCATTTTAAAATTACAAAATTAATAAATAGACGCCCGTACAACGTTGCACTAAGTTAGGCGTAATGCACCATAGCGTCTCATAAATGAAGCATCATATGTTATTTTTGTATTTAAAATATAATAAAAACTTATCGGCCCATTTTTTTATAGTAGCGTGTTGTTAATGGTACACTTGTGGTTCTAGTGCACCGGTAGTGGTGCGTTACTATAATTGAGATGCACTTTAAGTAAAAAAATTAGCAAAAACAATATATTTGATGTTAGTAAATATATCTATCATTTAATGTTTTTACATGTATATTTATGAGAGTGAGTGATGTTATATATGAAACAAAGAAGTGAGCACCGAGAAGTAGCTCGACAGTAGCAGTAACAAGTTGAGCAGTACAACTTCGTGAGAGAGTGGGAGGAGAGGGAGTGGGAGAGGGATTCCTACCTTCACCTGATTACTCATCAAACCTGAGACATCTTAATGGTTTACGACCTCTATAAGTTCTATCAAGAGGATACATACCTCAAGGGGAACTTGAGATTTCTATTTCAGTTGATCCAATGCTAGGATCGTCGGAGGAAAGTGTTTTGTGTTGGTCCTGATCAGTGGGTCCAAATCACTTACGAGGACATGTATTCCAAGAGAAGGGAGTATTTTCCTCATTTCCCTGAGGTCCCAGCTGGTGTTCCAATAAAGATTCAACTATCCTACTCTCACAGATATATCAATGACCACGTCATGATCCTGTTGATTTTCAAGTGAGTGGTGGACAACTATGCATTTCCTCTTTGGGTATAGAGCATGCGAGGTGGCTCAACTGTTGGTGACTACCATAATGCGCCTCACTACTCATGAACACCACATTAGCTTTCATCTATTATTTTATGCATATTATTTAGTCCAAAGACCTAGATGCATCATGTTCTCTGCCATATTTTTGTAGCATCTTTGTTATTCTTTGGGTCAATGCCATGCATACATTGATGGGAGGGTCAACTTCCCTTTTGGTTCAAAATTTTTTTCCTATTTTTTGATAATTTTATGACCACCAAGCCATCATTTGATGAATGCCCTGTTAGGCCAATGACAAAGGTGCATCTGTGTATGTGGGGGTAGATGATTCCCAAGAGGGGGAAGCCCTAGTTCCTAGGTAGGATCACATAAGAGTTACTCGAGATGTTAGGTAGTGATGACGACCATTCATTAAACCTAGTTCCATATCCATACACGACCTTAGATTGAAGAATGTGCCACAACATATTCTTCATCCATGTTGAGCGACTGGACGAGAGAGGTAATATTAGCATTAATATTTAAATTAATATAGTTTCATTTCATTCTCTTTATACTTAATGCAAATGAAATATATTCTAAGTTTTTAAATGAAATTGTTTCATTATTGTTGTGTACCATATATTTTGTAGACATAGGCACATTCTATGGAGAGGAGCCACATCTTCTCTCTCTTGGGATGATGACGAGATGCAGTAACCCAAGGTGCCATAGTTTCATAGACCCGGCCTTCGATGTCGGCCTGATGATAGGTATTAATGGGATGTGGTAGACAAGTTATAGAAATTATTGGTGCAACATGGGGTTCATCTTGTATGGGTGCATGACATTGTGCAATAACTCGAACTCACATAGATATAGAAGATGCTTCCTTGTGATATGAATAACTTTATGCAACATATTATCAATGCATCCATTCATTTAGCTATAAGGAGGGATGCCCATTCTTCATCTGATGAGGCCGAATATCCTCCTCCTCCACCTTCTCCTCCATCAACTCCTTCTAATTATCAAGAGGATGTAGCCTCAACATCTCATCCATATCCTCCTCTATAAGATCCAACATCTCATCCACCTCTTCCTCCTCCACCTTATCCTCCATCAGCTTGGACACCTCATCCACCTCCTCCTTCATCTTATCATCTACCCTCACTTGGTCCACTAGTTTACCAACCATCCTATCCTCCTCGTCGACTCGACCATCCACCATTTCCTTTTCTATTCTCCTCTATGTATATACAATGCTTGGGGGGGTATGATTCAACTTGATGGACCTATTTATGCTTCTCTCTCGAATCATTTTTTTCCTTGCAAAGGTATTGATGCCTTAAATTGACTTCCACCACCCCATTTATCCTCATTAACACCTCCACTAGTGGAGCTAAGGCATCAATAGGGGTGGTGGAATATGATTTAAGGATTTTGAAGAAGGTATAAGTGATATAAGCATCATCCCCTAGCTCATTGCCATGGAATGTATGTAACAACATTGTGTCCATGGAACTTGTATGTCGTAATAACTCATCCATATCAACCTCTATTTCATTGCCTCTATCACCAACATATGAAGAACTACTATTATTGTAGGCATTCCTAATTGGTGACTCTGGATGCAGTGGGAATTGAATAGATGGTTGATTCAAGCATGATAGATATGATTCCTCTCTGAGTTGTGCTCCTTTTGTAGCCTTCTCTCAATTTTACATTCTAGTCGGGTGCAATGGAAGATGGTAGACAGGTCGCTCATCATCAGAATCCTAATTATCAAAAACATTGAACATTACATCGATGATTTTACTAAGCACAATGAATTTGGTTTGTTCCAATATTATAGCAAACAATTATTACAAAAGCATGAGAATTTATTCCAATACTAAATGTTCAATAGCAAACAATTTATAAAACAAAAGTTCAAATTGAGAAATACATTAACATCAATCCCATTAAAAATTAAAATATACAATCAATCAATGTTTTTTGTCGTACCCCACAAGGGGACGTCTAAGAGTGGTCCCAATGCAAGGCATCTTTGATAAGAGGTTAGTTGTCTACAACACTTATAGTTTATTAACAACTTGTCACTAGGAGAGAAATTATGGATTGCATGCACAACAACAAATATGGACGCTTTTCTTTCAATAAAGAACCCTTGGTCATTGAAGAGTTCCTCAAATGAACAATTTGTAAAAAATAAAGAGAATCTATAACTATTTATGAACCTTGCAATGTTCCTATGATTGCAAGGACGGGCATCGATATATAATAGATTCTTCATGTTAAATTTACCAAAAACATAACCATTCATGCACATACTATACATCGAAATGTTATGTTTGTATTAAATAATAATCAAGTAATCTGATGGACAATATATAGGACTGCAAAATGACATAAGTGCTACTAAATATTTGGGAGAATGAGTACATGTGAAAGGATAAACAACCCAACATTTGCAGCATCTGTATTACACATGGAAATCAGAAAAGTATTACCACAAAAGGAGAAATTGGTTCCAACATTAGGCACAAGAAAAGAAGATGGTCAAGCGCCAGACAATGTGCGGTTGTAACATGTTTGATATTTACTCTGCAAATTCACAAGAAGATAGAAGTCATCGCTACCCTCCAACAATTGGACCGACCATGGTGTGTACTTGGAGATTTTTTCTCTCAACTCATGTAACTTTTTGGATCTTGTAGTAGAGATGTTTTTGGCGAGATTCAAATATCATACTTTGGATCACTATAACTTTCAGTTGACTAAACAAAAGTACAGGAGTTAGTCAATTTATGACGAAACATAGTTGTTTTGGCTTCCAACTTTTCCAAAAATGAGCATATGGAAGCGTTCTTACATGTCTTTTCTATATCACCTATTTTTTTTCATTGCAATAGGGGGTATTATACCATCAATATTGGGCAATTGAACATTAGTATAATGTGTGAGTGTGACACATTGAGGATTCTCCTTCAATCCTTGACATTTTGAACAACCAGATACTATTGGGTTGTCATAAAGGAGATCCATGTCATGACAAATTACCATCGATGACCCATGATTGTGGCAATAAGATGGTATGTTACAATTGGAAGGGTAAAGCACCTACCCATTTTCATCTACCAACTAATTGTGATATCTTGCTCTTAACAAAAACTTAGGAATTTTTGGAACCGATGGAATATCTTGTGCATCCAAACTCGATCCTGAATCAGGATCTTACAAAATATGGTACATTTTTTTTAGATTCACATGAATAAGTAAAATAAATTCAATTAGAAAATCAAAATATAAATAAAAGTTGAACTTATTGTAGAAGGAAAGGAAGAACTCGTTGAACTTTGAACAATATGCAATGAACTCGAATTTGAGGAATTGTACAATTGATATTATAACCTTTTCTCCCAACATTTCAATCAAGTTAGCACTCAATACATGTCTACAGTCTGAAAAATAAATTTTGAAAACCATATTACATTTTAACCTCCAATATAGTTTCAAAACCATTTTGTAAGAATAAGGTGAGTTTGAGAAACATATGTATACTATGAAATATTGTAATTGTTGTGGTTGAATCCTAAAAGAACATTTGATATGAACATATCATTATAAGTGGAAACATAAATTCATAGGGATTTTTAATTTAGACGACGATGTGTCATAATAATACAACCACACAGGTGGGTTCTAATTACAAAAACACATCAATGCTGTAAATCCACGTGTGCACCATTTGGAAACATCCACAAAATTATTCAAAAATGAAACTATCCACTATATTGAATAACAGATAATTATCGATGCATTTTCAATATTGTTGATGGCGCCAGTGTGCTTTTTATACCAAGGTGCACTAGTACATCCATATTCTTAATACACACTGCAACATGATATTTTTTTAAAACTTTTGTATTATATGATACTACAGTGTGTCATAAAACTGCAAGCACACCAGGGCTTGAATATGTTTCTGGCACACCACTATACCGATTTTTTTAAATATAACTTTATGATGTGTTTCTTGTTTGTAGGCATTGATGTGCCATTTTAACATGCACAATGTAACCCCAAGAATAAAAAATAAAAAAATCTGACAAATTCATTTTCCATAAATTGAAAAAGGAGCGGAAATTTTATTTTCAAAACTTAATTCTAGAGAGTGTTTAATTTTCTAATCATTGTTTCATTATTTTGTTGAAATTTCAAAGGGAGAGTTTTGGAAGAGAAACTTACAAGGAAGGAGTTTGGAGCAACCAGATTATTCCAAAGATCGAAATTTGTAAGATAAGATGAATCAAACAAAACCCTGCATAGTAGAAATTTAAAGTATGTGAATTTTTACAATTGATCACAATGTATGATTTATTTATTTACCTTTTTAAATTTTAAATAAATTGAAGAAAAAAAACATAGTTACCTTCAACATTGGAACCCTACCTTTATTGTTGCTTCCTTTTGTTTTATGTGGCTACAAAATTTTACATTAGGATTTAAATCCCTCTATTGTTTCACAATTATGATTTTTCTTTTTAGGGAATTTAGATTTAGGGGGTTTATGCTTTTATATACAAAGTGTTAGGTGCTTAGGGACCACTTCTTGGTTCGAATCCGTAACCATGTGAGCTCTGTAAGTTTTTTCTTTTTTTGTTCAAAAGGATTACACAATTTTCGGTTTATTTGACTTGATATATAGCATCGGTGAGTTTCAAATAAAAGTGCATTGGCAATGTCAGCCATGTTTTTTTTCACATATTTCAGTTTTTTAAATGCTTACATATTTTGCAGTGCAATAGAGTTGTAATAACACTCCAGTTCGTTAATTATAGATGTGCACTGTTTAGATTACCGATGCTTAAAAATAAATATATCACACTGATAAATGCATATGTTAATATTTTTATTTTGATCTATTTAATGGTGCGTTAAAAGAAGCTGCACCAGTGAATTCATGTTCTAGAAGCACATATGTGTCCAGGTGTTGGAATCACCCATTCATTGTTTGCATTCAAACACACTGAAACGACAGAGTGTTTTTTTTTTCTATTTTGAATGTATGTAATTTATTTGTATAATACATTTATTAACTTATCTATTTAATGGTCCAACTTGTTTATTGATAGAAAATGCATGATAAGAGTTCAATGAGCAATAATTCTAATCATAATGACATGAACACATCCAAAAATGGGAAGAAGAAAATATATTAAATCCATATGTTTGAATTATATGTAAGTTTAACTAATATGTATTTGTTAATATGTGTCATGTAGAGCCAAAAAATGAGGAAGCTCGATAAGATTATTTACAATCTAAGTGCAAAAGACAATAAAACGTTGATGGAAAAGTTGCAAAGGAATGAATCATGTGAATAAAAAAGAAGTCAATATGATTTTTTAATTAATTTATAGTATTATTGTACTTAAGAATATTCTTTAATATGTTTCAAACAATTTAATTCACATATGTTGAATGTTATGCATGCACTGACAACAACATAAGGGAATGCCATCATAAGAAAAAACAAACTATGGATGATTTAAATGATGATGAATTAGTCCCTAGCTCATGTGAAGTGATGTTGGAAGTGAATGGAAGGGGAAAAAACTTTTATAAAACTATGAGATATATAGTGGAAAGAATGTATAGACACACTTTCCACTTATGGTACAAAAATCAATCAAATGAGTTAAAGAATCAGGTTATATGTAAACTACATGAGGCATTTCCAGAGCATTGGTCAATGAGGCATGTAAGACTTGTAATACAAAAACATATAACAACAAAAAGAATCATTCAAAAAGTAATATTCCTAAACATATTTTTATAGAATATGTACCTACTACTACAAAGCATTCATTTTATTAATATTAATTCTGCTATAATTATTATTCATGTCAACATAAAAATTGTTTAATGCCATTTTACATTTTCAAGAACACTATGAAAATCTCAAAAGATGAATGAGGTGATATCTAAAATATGCCAGTTGGGATATCCAAAAAAATGTACAAGGAAATCAGCATAATTGCAACACCGGAGGAGCCATCTCAACAACAACGTGCTTTAAATGTATGAAATCATTGAGTTTTTATTATTATGTACATCTAATTAATTAGTTTAGAATTAAATACTAATTCTTCAATTGTTTTGTTGTAAAAAAAATGGAACCCATTCATCACATAAAATAGGATGCGAAGGAAAAAAGGGGTTGATAGGAAAGTTTGTGAGTAGTTGTGATTTCCTTATAACAAGTTACATTTTCATATTAGTTGTGATCTTTATATTTTAATTTATTTGTACACCGGTTATCCTTGGATATCTTCAAACAGGTGTTAACATACAAAGAAGAGCCATCAAAACAATTTATTGACATTTGGTTAAGTATGGGTTGTGATGATATGTTGGCGTATCAAAAGTTAATTGTGGAATTTGTAAGTATCTATGTTGTTTTACTTCTCTCATTTTATAAGTGGTAAAACAACAAAAATCCTTTACACTAAATCTATGATTTCAGGGGGTATAAAACTTGCAGGAAACAAAGTATGGATTGGATCCAACAAAAGTGTTGTTGGGAGAAGACATGAGACATGGTTTTGAAAGAATGTGTCTCATTCAGTACTCAATTATTTATATGGTTTGTCGTTTTTCAATTTACATTTAATTTACGTTATTCCCATCAATGTAGATACACATACTACACTTTATTTTTATGTTTGTAGATGGAATTTGAAGAAGAGGAAAGCAATCGAGGGAATCAACAAAACATTCGACTAAATAACCCAAGTCATGCAAGTGGCTCAAGCACTGACAATAGTTCGAGCGAAGAATGAAGATCCATATATTTTGGATGTTAATGTAATCAGTTGTATATTTTTAAATAATTATCAATGAAAATAAAACATTTTGTATAATGTACTAGACATAGTGTCTAAATTGAAAGGAAATAGGTTACCAATAAATGTAACAATTACATGCATATTGACATTTTGATTATTGTGGAGTTTATGTTGTCCCATTTTGTATGACAAAGGTCCTCTTATTGATATATAATAATTTTTTTTTGTTATATTGCATTCTCCAATGTCGTAGAATAACCTAAGCATGGATTTGTAATAGAAATGTTGCTAGATGTTCCCAATCTTGTAAGTGCATAAGAAAATATATCTCTTGGACAAAAAAAAATGGAGGAAGAGATAGTGGATGAAATATGGGAATTGGATCCTAACAAATCCTCGTGCCCCAATGGATTATTTACCCACTTCCTTTGAGAATGGTGTCATGTTATTAAATGGGACTTTTGGCACATGATAAATTGGAAAAGTAGTTGTTCAAAGATATGTAGGAGGATAACATTTTCATTTATCCACTTCCTTCTAAATATTTGGGCACAAATGGCTTAGGCTAAGAGATCTCTAAACGCTCAATCAAGTGATGGGATTGAATATTTGGTGGAGATAGATGAAAAACCTAGCTATTATATGGGACAAACTTTGGATACACAAATACACATGTGCAGTTGGAGAGGAGCAACTTATAAAATGGAACGAACATAAAGCAGGTTCCCCCATCTAGAATGCAGCATGGAAGAATCACTCTCTTATCAAATACCATGCCTTTTGGAAGATCCTAGATGGTCGTAATTCTCTATTTGGATGGACCCCTGGAAACAAATTCCCCCTATTTGAATAGTAGCAACAGTTAGATGAGATCCAAACCAGTTTACCTATCCCCAAACAATGAAAGTTGCAATGCTCTAGAAGGTGTCTTAATCAAAATTCTTATTGTGCAGCTAGAAAAGAACTCATGCAAACTTGAAAATTCAAGAGCACATCGATCTCACACCATGGCATGAGGAGATGAATATGAGAAGAGTTCATATCAAGTAGGGACCAAAATTTCATAGATGGGACCACTCCTTAAAAGTAACATTTTCGATGAAGGAGGAGGCATACATATTGATAGCTTCCTTCTATGATTTTCCTTGGAACTCCATTTGGAGAAACATTTGGAAAGATGATTTGTGACCCAAGGTCAACACCTTTCTATGGTTGGTAGAGCACATAGTCATCCTCACTTGGGACAACCTGCAATTTTTTTTTATTGATCCTTCAATGCACACTCTATGCTCTCAACAAGAGTAATCGATGGCGCACCTTCTCAATCAATGTCCTTACAGTGGTCAAATATAGGATCAAATTGCCATACATATGTGAACTTAAAATGGGACAGAATTATCCCTAGAACTCTGACTAATTGGCACTCATATGTCTTCAAGAATCAAAACCTCAATAGAATCTGGTAGCTTTTAGCAGGTATCATACTTTGGCACATATGGAAGGAATGAAATTATCGAATATTCCACTCTTAACAACTTTCCTAGGAATAAGCCTAGATCAAAATTAAGGATACAGTCTTGGAGACTGTTTGAATCTCTAAGTAGAATACTGAATATCTCTCATGTGACCCTAATGAGCAACCGATCATCTCATTTTGGAATATAGGACCTTCGCATGCGACCCACATGCCCTATTTGAGAACGCATGAAGTCATTAGTCCAAATTGATGGCAACGCCTACCTCTAGTATTTTTCAAAATGAATTTCAATGGTGCCTCAAAGGGAAACCCAAGCTCGATTGGTTTTGGTGTATTTTTATAGAAACAACCAGGGCCAAATCCTCCACATTCTTGTTGGAAGCATTGGCCATGATTCAAATAATGTGGCAGAATTGTGGGGCCTTATTAGAGGAATCCAATCATCTACTCAACTCAATAAGCAACTTCTTATCATTGAAGGTGATTCTCAAGTGATCTTAGCAATGTTTTCCAATCTCATCAATGGTTCTCTACCAAAACAAATATCACCGAGTTGGAAACTGTTGGGATATCTGGATTTTCTTCCTTCCTTACTTGGGCCACATCTTGTTCTAATTCTCTATGGAATTCAATAGGAATCCAACAAAGTTGCAGATAGGATGGAAAATCTTGTCGTGACAACTGCAAATTCTAATTTAGAATATTCTTATTCTGAGTATTTGACACAACCTACCATGCTGGAATGCATAGATATAGCTCAACAAGAGAGAGCTCCACCCTAGACGAGGTGTTAATTTTTTAACTCTCTCATTCATTTAACGATAGGAGGATTGGTCACATGGTGGCACGAACTTCATGGGATCCATGCAATGTGCATCATACTCCGTTGTTTTGTTATGAAGTTGGTTACTCTCTCGCCAATTATTCAATGGATAAGTTTGGTTGCAACATTTGATGTATTTCTCATGTGATGGAGTTTCATTTTGATTGCATTGATGCAATGATGAAAAGTGCTCAACTCTCTCAAGGGTGTAATATTACATTAATGATGGAGCATGAAAGGATATATATATTTTTATGCTCATAATTCCTCGGGACATTTACAGAGGTTCGTCTCCTCAATTTAGTTGGTGTTTGGTATAGGTTGCCTCATTTCTTAAGGGCATTGTGTTTTTTTCTCCATGCCCCACCTCTATCTTAGAAGGTGGTCTTGTGTAGGGAAGGGGTAGAATCCTTGCCAAGACATCTTGTTGGGTGAATCAACACTTACTGTTTGGTCTCCTCTCTATGCTACGATGGGATTCTCAATTAGTTGAGTTGAAACTACAAGCATTACTACCATGGAAGGAGAGGAGGAGTCGTGGGGCTATAGGGTGGAGTGGTTTGATGAGAGATTTGACCACTAGCTGATGACTCCTGGTAAGATTGTGGACGTGAATTTTGTTGATGCTCCTGAAAACCAGTCCAAGTTTTGAACTCAGAATGACCTTCCCGGTCCTACTTGTAACTCGACTTCTTTAGGGAACAAAGATGGCATTATTTTTTGTTTAGTTATGTTTCTAATGCTCCTTCATGTGGTTTTTGAAACTCAACAGGATGTGATAAACATGCAACACAAAATTGATCAAATGGATAAAAGAATTTCAATGTTTATTTCTATGTTGGTTATTCCAGAACTTAATCGACAAATGAGAGAAATGCCTACTCAGGGCATTGTTCTCCTGAATGAGCCCATCTTGTTGGCCTCTGGTGATCCGAATGTCTCTATAGATAATGAAGCTCCATGTGCAATCCAGTCTTATCTTGTTTTTTTTCTTTGTCTACGATGCTAGTTCTACTATGTTTTAATTTCAAGTTTTAGTTTATGTACTCAGTTAAGCTTTGGGATCTCATGTTACAGATGGTAGCTTATCTATGCCCCAACTGGATTTTTTGAAAACTTGTATTTTTTTTTAGTAATTGGTATCGGGTTGATTTTCTGTTATGACAACTTAGTAGCCAACATGCTTGATGTACATACTTTTTTCCTCAAAAGTAATATAATGTATTTCTTACTAAAATATAATTTTCCATAAAAGTAAAATTATTTTTATTTATTTTTCAGGTAAGTTATTTTCTATGGGAAAAAATAACTATTAATTCAAATAGATCAATCAAGCTATTAGCTCAATCGAGGTTTTTTTTGTAAAGCTGTAGGAAATAGTTATATTAAAAGTACAAAAAATATTGCAAGGCATAATGCTAGCCTGGGTGGTCTAGGTTGGAGAAACCACCTACCAGGACACCCAAAAATGCTAGGCATATGTGTATCATGAGAAAATTGACCAGTTCCAAGGAGCTAGACACCATTGGAGAACATACAAATTTTACCATATACCATAACCGAGCAAGAAAACATATATTTTAACAAAAAAAGGATAAATTTTTTGTAGAAAGTCGAGAGAGCTAGGGATAGTCATCTTGTGCAGACGCTTCTTCCTTGCCGGGATTGGGTTTGTCTTCGACTATGGGGCAGCTACCAAAGAAATCGTCCTCCCAACCTTATGGAGGGATTTTGGGTGTTACAGGCTCCGTTTTTCCACCTATAGAAGATGCCCCAGTGGATGTGTGAACCTGTTTGAAGTGTAGAGCACTGGGAAGTTGAAGAGAAGCGATAATAGGTTGGAGGAAGCACCCTAGTCATGCAGAAATGGCCCTGAGGTGGAGGCTAGCAAGGATTTAAAGCTCCCTACCACTCTTGCAAACATATCTTCTGGAATGGACGGAGCAGGAGGATCATAGGATGGGCCTCCTGGGTGAGTGGCATCCGCGCTAACCACGTTGGGCCTCGATATGTTTGGATTATCAAGGCTCCAGTGCATATTGTAGCACCTCTCCAGCGAATATTTGCCTCCAGCCAAACTAGCATCAAGGATTTCCATTTGGTGTCCAAATGCACTAGGAGACTTATGATATCCAACATGGAAGAAGTTGCATCAATCCAGTTTTCCAAAACTTCTTCGACCAGGTTCCCAAGCATGTTTTTCACCAACTAGTAAAACTTTATTTGATTACCATAATTTCCTGTGGCGAGGTAGTCTGCCATCTAACCAAATTCCCAATCATTAATGAGAGCTCAAACTGGGGTCGAAACTATGCTATCATAACCGATGTTTATTGCCTTGGATTTCCTTGGAAGCTCAGTTTCCCTGCCATAACCATGCCTAGCGCCCTGACGGGGGGTTCCTGTTGGTCGGATCGTGGTGTGTGAGAGAAACATCGAAGCACACAGAGCTGAGAAATCTACAGAGCCAAACAGAATGCTACAGAGCTACATAGAGAGCGTCGAGGAAGAGATAATGTAGGGGGAGTCGGGCATAATCACCATTTCATACATCGTCGGAGCAGGCGACGGGTGATCCACACGCGGGATATGCATCTTGTAGCTGTCGGTGTAAATGACCTAATACTCCTTCCGTCACATTAGAGAGCCGGATTGCATCCTCACACCGAAGATTAATTAATCCAGGTCCTTGCGAATGACCTCCCATAAATGTCATCCAATATGCCCAGCTAGAGGAGGATCAAGAACATGTGCCAAATCCATATGACGAGTGGGATTTTCTGTATGGAGCATGATCAGGGAGCGAGCCACTGGGTGGGGCATGATCGAGGACCGCGTCCATTAAGTGAGGACTTTCAGCGTGTCTGGCGATGGGTTGACGAATTGATCTAGATGGAGATTGGTGGCCACCCACCTATTCCACTGGCTCAAAACAATTGTCCATTGTGGCAGTTTCCTAGTTATTTTTCTACAGTTTTTCGAGTCCTAAACTTTCGGGGCTGTTTTGAGGCCTTAAACGACGTTTTTTGGAGATTCGGGGCCAAATGGTTGCCATTGGCATGCCTTTTTCCAACCAAAAGTTGTAAAGCTTAGATAGACCTTTCCAACGAGCTATCGAACGCCCAAATCGGAGATCGTATGCAAACATTATGACCCCGGGAAGTTGACTGTTCAACTTACCACCGTGGGGCCGCAAACTTTATGACGGTTCATCTTCTAGGGTTACATTTTGGACTTTTGGGGTTCTCACCTCATTCTTATTATAAATAGGCCCCTTTGGCCTCATTTTGTATTCATCTTGGCATGAATGAGCGTAGCATCCACATCTCTTCTCAGAGATAGCTACCACCATTCTAGCAATTGTATTACAGACTGTTCTATTTCCGCCATTTAATAGAATATGTGTTTACTGTATCTCTATTATCTTTGCAAAATGTCTATTATTATGATTCTGTATATGTTCTTTCATTTCGTTCACGCATAAATCCGTATGAGTGGTATCAGAGCAATCTGCTCTTTGATTGTTTCTCGGTGCATGTCCCCGACGAGGTCCGAGTATAGAGAGTTTGGTCTCGAACTAGTTTCACTTGATCATTCTCACCATCCCAAACGACCTCCCATGGCGGAAGAAAAGAGAGACGACAGAGCAGGAGATCCTATCAAGTCGCTACTCGAGGAAGCCCTCGACCGACAGAGGAACGAGATGATGGATAGTTTCGCCCAAATCCTTCAGCGAATGCCGGCAATGGCAAGTGCATCTTCAACGAGCAGTCAGTTCGGGGATGCAACTCCCTTTAAGGTACACGTTAACTTTGATATTCCTTTATTTGAAGGCAATATTGATGCAGATGCCCTGGATAATTGGTTGAATGTTCTAGAAGGGTATTTCTATGTCCACAATTTTTTTGACAGAGAAAAGATCACCTTTGCGCTCCTTAAGGCAGTCCCCCATGTCCAAAATTGGTGGGGTACTTATTGTGAGTAAAACTCATCAGACGAATCTGGAATGTTTGAAACCAATCCCACTTGTGCCTCCTTCATAGATGCCGTCAGGGAACAGTATTACCCTGTGGGAAACTATGATGACCAGTACACAAAATGGACCATTCTGCGTCAAGAAAGGGACCAGATGGTGTCGGAGTACACCAACAAATTTCATACCCTGCAGACAAAGCTGATTATCAAAGACTCCGAGCGGCACCTAATCTTAAAATATCGTAGTGGTATACATTAGGACATCCGAACTGAGATGGAATTCCTCGACATCTCTTCACTTGGATCCGCCTATCGGTATGCTGTCAAAATCGAGGAGAAATTTCGACAAAAGAACAAGCAAGACTCTCGACCTGCGAATCCACCGCAGAAGCAAGGCAAGGGAAACCCTGGCCCACAGAACACAGCAAAAGAAAACGACAACCAGTCCCCGCCACAAGCAAAGAAGGGAGATCGAAAGACAAAGAAGGACACTGGTAAGTGGTGCGAGTTTCATAAAAGCCCTTGGCACAACACTGATGAATGTCGCTCAAAGCAGTCATTAGTGGCCAAGATCAAATCTTTAGAATCAGATCCTGATTCTGATTATGAACCCAATGCCACAGCCGCACACAATGGGAGGCAGATCATTGATGCAGACCCCACTGCCACTGTTGCTACCGCACTGATTCAACTAGAGGATCCTGAAGAGTCAAAGGCAGAGGAGCGCCTATTCCACTCGCAGATGTGGGTGAAGGGAATGCCTCTACATTTCGTTGTTGACAATGGCAGCCAAAAGAACCTGGTCTCAGCAGAAGTCGTCAAGAGATTGGAGCTTCCAACAACACCACACCCACAACCTTACAACATCGGTTGGCTAAACCAAGGACGAGGCACCCGCATTACTCAACAATGCCTCCTACCATATGGCATCAAGCCTTTCAAAGACGAGGTACTGTGTGATGTGGCCCCACTTGAAGTCTGTGATGTTCTTTTAGGACAACCATATATGTGGAAGCGTCATGCTGTATATGAGTCACGGCCTCGCAGTGTCATTGTCACTTTGGGAGGACAACTCTACCGGATCCCAGAGACAGTTGCACCTACCATAGTCTCGCAGGGTAGGAAGATAAGCTCCCACATCAAAAAAAATTCCTCTTCACAATTGCGTCTAAAGGAGAACATAATATCACAGAGACCTCCACACCCTCTGCACAGGGTGTCTCTGCTCATCAGACACGAGAAGAAGACAGAGCCATTGTTTCCTCATCTATCCGAGTACCTCTACGATGCAAGGCCAAGCATTCAAGGTGCTCCTCCAGAAACAAATCATCTAGACAACAATTACAACCCTCTCGGGATGCCAAAGAAAAGCAACCTCTTCACTTCAACAAATGTCGCACCAGGAGATCAACTCAACACACAGTTCGAGATATGATACGGGATTCGACGCAATGGAGACCATTGCTTCCTAAGGAGGGAGGATTTATCCAGATGGAGATCGGTGGCCACCCACCTATTCCACTGGCTCAAAACAATTTTCCATTGTGGCAGTTTCCTAGTTATTTTTCTACAGTTTTTCGAGTCCTAAACTTTCGGGGCCGTTTTGAGGCCTTAAACGACATTTTTTGGAGATTAGGGGCCAAATGGTTGCCATTGGCATGCATTTGGAAGACCAAAAGTTGTAAAGCTTAGATAGACCTTTCCAACAAGCTATCGAACGCCCAAATCGGAGATCGTATGCAAAAGTTATGACCCTGGGAAGTTGACTGTTCAACTTACCACCGTGGGGCCGCAAACTTTATGATGGTTCATCTTCTAGGGTTATGTTTCAGACTTTTGGGGTTCTCAACTCATTCTTATTATAAATATGACCCTTTGGCATAATTTTGTATTTAGTTTGGCATGAATGAGTGTAGCAGCCACATCTCTTCTTAGAGATAGCTACCACCATTCTAGCAATTGTATTACAGGCTGTTCTATTTTTGCCATTTAATAGAATATGTGTTTACTGTATCTCTGTTATCTTTGCAAAATGTCTGTTATTATGATTCTGTATATGTTCTTTCATTTCGTTCACGCATAAATCCAGATCACGAATCGAGTTAGAGCTAGGTGGAGGGAATAGGCCGCTAGGTGTAGGAAGGCCAGGAGAAGGAGTTTGGGGAGAGGAGGTCTTGAGAGGTGAGAGTGATGCAGAGTTGAATCAGGTTGTTCGAGAAGGGAATCCCAATATTTCTTGCACTAAGAGTAAGATCTCACTTAATTCCTTCATTAGACAAGTTGTCAGCCAGAACATTGGATTTTCTCCTAATATGGTGGAAGGTGATTGAGCGGAGAGCCTCCAGGATTTTTCCAAGTCTACTGGTGTTATGTTCCATTCTACAGCTCGTGGAGAGTTTTGACGTATGTGCTCCATTTTGAATTTTGGTGGCAAGAGCAAGGATCACCTGTGAGTCACCCTCCGCGATTATCGGAAGAAAGTTTAGATGCTTGGCCAGAGAGATCCCTTCAATGAGGCCTTCTAGCTCGGCAACATTGTTGGTGTCATTCCCCATGCCTCTGAAGAAAATATGCGAGATTTGACCATCGTGGTTGTGGATGATGCCTCCAAAGTCCGACATGCCAGGATTACCTTTCGAGGCCCTGTTGAAGTTGAGCTTGAAGATGTCGACTAGGGGAGGGGACCATTGGTATGGGATGGATAACCTTATGGGAGGACCCCTTCCGAGAGAGGGGAGGTGACGGTGAGTGAAGTTCCAATTTTCTAGGATACTTTTTCTGCTGTTGAAGAGGGAAAATTAGAGGAGTGCCACTCTTTTAGGAAGGTGGTGTCCTGAAGATATTTTTTGAGATCAGACCATATATTATCTAGAGCATTGCGTCGATCCTTGGAGATTCTGGAATTCCTCTCCTTCCATATACTCCAGACCAAAAAGCCAGGGGTATGTTCCCATAGTGTGTTAAGAAGAGCACTTTGGAAAGGATTTATTGCTCATCTTTATAGAGTGTTTAATACATTATGCTTGTCTATGTTAGTTCTCCTGGAAATACTGGCTATATGATCCCAAAGCTTAGAGGCAAACTCAAAAGAGTCCAACAAGTGATCTATGTTTTCAGTAGTGTTACTGCATAGGATGCAGAACGCGGGCCCCTGGAATCCCTTCTTTTGAAGGTTTTCGCAATTGGGGATGCGCTTATGAGAGAGAAACTAGAGAAAGGTGGAAATTTTGGGCCATACATGTGGATTCCATATTTTTTCCAAAGGGGAAATTGATGATCTTCTTCCTTGGTGGCAAGGATAGAGTAGGCCTCCTTGATAGTGAACGAGCCTTTAGGGATATGCCCCCATCTACGAATATCAGGACCATGTTTGATTCAAATTTTTCTAGCCTTAATATTCTGCCATATTTGTTCCATTATTTCAGGATTAAGATGAGTGTGCCATCTTCTTGGGTGATTCCAAGTATGAAAGGGAAGAGAGCATTCAAGTCCCCAGAAATCCTGGAAAACAGAGCAGCAATCAGTTAGTTGGTTGATATGATTATCACCTATATCATATTGGTTGATGAAGTTGGGCATTTGCTGCCAAGAGTCCTTCTAGAATTAAGCGTGAGCTCCCTCTCTGATCTCCCAGAAGCTGTATTGTTGGATGAGGTATTTTTTAGAGTTGGCATCTTTCCAAGTGAGGGATCCCGGGGGATCACTGTTGAGGTGGATTAGTTGAGAAGGGTCCCAATTTGTTGCATATTTTATGTTCCATAATTGTCCCTAGGGCGTGTCATTATGAGAGATCCAGGTCCACCAAATTTTTACGAAGAGAGTTGCATTGTTTATTTCAGGATCTCTTAGTCCTAGGCCTCTCTTACTTTGAGGAAGACAGAGAATGTTCCAATTAACTAGGGCCCACTTGTTCTTCCTGGAACTTTTTCCCCAAAGGAGGAACGCTGAAGACTTTTGATGGATTTCAACACCCATTTAGGAGTAGCGAGAACAGAGAAGAGGTAGATCAACAAGGATTGGAGGACAAATTTAAGGAGAGTAAGGTGACAAGGAAGATTGAGGGAGCATAAGGTCTAGGAGGAGATGTGAGATTCAATCTTGTCCAGGAGTTCTTTCCTAGAGGAGTGCTTAATGGCCGATTCAAAAAGAGGCCCACCCAGGTATTTTGAGGGTAAGGTGGAGACAGTGAACCTCAAGATGTGAGAGACATTATGTTTGATGATGGAGTCTGTATTAAAGAAGAAGATCTGATACTTTTCCAGGTTGAGGGTGGTGCCAGAAGCTTCTGATAAAGTGTGGAGGATATATCTAAGGGCACGAGCTTCCTGAACATAGGGGTGGCCAAAGAGGAGGTTGTCATGTACGAACTCTTAATAAGCAATGGGATTGCCACCGTGTAGGGAGAGGCCTCGAAGGGATCCCAAGGCAATGGCATTATGAATCATTCTTCATAGTCCTTCAGCCATGAGGATGAAGAGAAAGGGAGAGAGGGGGTCACCTTGACGAATACCTCTAGAGGGAGAGAAGGTAGCCGAGGGGGACCCATTGACTAGGATCGAAACGAAGGTTGAGTTCTCAATCGACGTATTTTAATTATAGTTATTTTCCTATATAAAATTAATTTTTTTATGAAGTTTTTCATTATTAAAAAGTTTGATCGACCTTCTAGCTTAACCATACATAAAATCTTTATTGAGGTAATTAAAAATACATGCAAAACCTCGATAGAGGAATTTAAAACCCTTGGTCAAGCTAATAGCTTCAAATAACTTGATTTAGGGCTTTAAACAGGCTTTTAGACCCCTTTTCTATAAATTTAATTTTACTTACCTCTTTGCCAAGCCTAATTCCTACCGTGTGATGCACCTTAGGTGGCGGACTTCAAGTCAAAGGATTCGTTAACAAATCTTCTATCCATTGACATAAAATTTATGTGTTTATGAGTTCATATGATAATGTTTTTGTTTTCTTTTCAAACTTGCACTTACAAAACTATGTCCACAACTTTGAATCAACACAAAGAAAAATTGTCAACATAAAAAGTACATAACCAAAATTTTCAAAAAATATATACGCCCTAAATCAGCACATCCTCTTCAAAATGGTATTTTTGTTTTTCATTTTTTGTAACCATTTAATAAAACGTTTACATGCACACACGTGTACAAAATGTGATTACAATTTTCAACGGCCACCTTTGAGAGTTAATAAAAAAAAAATTCAACATAAATTAAAATAAAAAAAGATATGTGTGCCCCAATGCATTTTGTGTAGATTATGTTCATATTTGTTTTAAAAAAAATTATGCATTTATCACTAAATTATTTTATGTGCACACAAGCCACTTGTTAACTTTTCCTGAAATATAAAAGAACAAACATATTATTAAATGCAATTTTTCCATCTTAATTTTTTTTTTGAAATGTAGTTTGAAAAACAACATAATTCCCTACAATTTTTTTTTTGTTGCATGTCAGAATTCACAAGAAATATATGATTTTTTAGGTCTTTGATTTAATAAATGAATAAATATCGAATTTTCATTGTCACTTTTGGCCAAAAAGTGTTACACATCATTGCGAGAACACTTAGAGACATTATAAGAAAATGAGATGTTGGAAATAGGAAGGAAATATTTGAAGTATATAGCCCTAGAGAAACAATTAAAGCTCAAAGCACATCTAGGGTAACTTTCATATTATGGGATTTAGGTCTTTTTGATATCACATTCTCCTACTCCACCCATCATCAGATCTTTGTTACAATGGCGAGTAAAGATTTGGGGTAGAAAATAAGTTATGCAATGTTTATTATTTGCCACAATACGATACGAATATGAAGTTTTGTAAAATATTAATGGATTTGAAAGAACATGGAATCAATAAGCAAAGCATCATGGTGTTTGAATTCAATACAATGTTGGATCAAAAAGAAAAAAGGTGGGGATTAGTAGTAAGGGGTCAATTTAGAGAAAAGATAGAAATTTTAATTTATGAATGGGACCTTGTGGATATTATTCCTAAGAAGGAAAAGTACATTTGGACTAATCAATGGGCGTGGACAAGGAATATTGTTGCAAGAATGAAGTGCTTATAAATCCATAGTGATTCTTTTTTAGAAAATGTCATTATTGCCTCTCATATTATTCCTTCAATTATTTCTTACCACAAGTTGTTTTCTTCGGTCAGGGATCAGTTTAAGAACCCCCCCTAGATTTATATGTATAAAAAATGGGTGAATCTCCCTGATATATAGGAAAACTTGAAGACGATTTTATCAATATTATAATATGTATATATAAATGTTTTGGTGAATCTTTCATTTTATTATATAATGCTATGAAATTTTGTGAATCTTTCACTATATTTCAATATATTGTAAAATCTTGGCGAGCATTTCACTACATTATAAAAATTGTAAAAACTGGTGAATCTTTCACTGATTTATAAAATATTGTAAAAAATCGGCGAATATTTTGCCAAGAAGATTTGCCATCTCTTTGATTCCTAAGAAATCACAATTCATTGTGCAAGTTCACTTTTCCTTCTAATATGATTCTCTTTGTATTGTTTCAATTCTTTCTGACACTAATTCTCATACAATCACCCAAATCGACCAATGCTAAATTGAACAAGCTAATTGCTGAAACTGCTATGTAACTTCTTTCTCACTAAATCATATTAATTCTAAATGCTAATTCAATCTTCAAGAAGAACTACTACTAATTCAATCTTCAAGAATAAATCACTCCTTATGGAAAAGTGAAATCACTCTAGCAAGAATGGAAATATAGATTTGTTCATAAAGATAAAGCATATATATTATTTTTGCACGAAGTTAAATCCTACATTACTTTTGCAAGAAGTTAAATCCAATCACCACTCATGCAAGAATGAAAGATCTGTTCTATCTTGCTGACACAACATCCAAGATCCAGAGTTCTCAATTCTACTTGACCATGAACTACAATCACACATTCATCTAGATTTGTTTCAGCAGTAATTAATCATAACAAATTCAACCCATGATATCAATTCAACTAGAAATTAAATATTTTTTTTGCACTTCTAATTATTAAGAAATCACTTGCATACTGTCAGATTTTCTTAATATTATAGCAGTATATATTAATTCCATTTATCAATAATATCAATAGAAGATATACAAAGCACAGAACAATAACAAAAGTATTTTTCACCCGGGAAACCCAAATGGGAGAAAACCCAACAACCTTCGTCTAGAGATAATAATTTTGAGATCATAGTACAATGAAGAAAGAAAAGAAAAATATGGAAATACTTTCCAAAGATTGAAACCCCGAAAACAGTCTTCTTCTACAGTGCATGTGAACTTCTCTGAGTTGTTGTGTAGCTGCACTCTCTCCCAGAAAACTGCGCACCTCACTTGTGCTGATGTGCTGCTGCTATATTTCAAAATAAGGAGGGAATCTCCTATTTATACTATTTTCCCACTAAAAAATTAACTAGGGATGACTTCACTTGGGGGAGCAATATCATTTTATATTTTATAATTTTATTGTTGGCTTTTCACCCCAAGGTTTACATTGGTCTTTCTAGGGTTTGTATGAATGATTACAACAAGTTCAACTCTCAAAGGAGGACAATAAGAATAGCTTCTGAAGTTGCACAAACTCCAACACATACCCTATGATAGATCGCACATGCCAAGTAATCAATTGTTTCAACAATGTAGGATTCACACACTTTAATTAACTAATTGTTTCAGCAATGTATTAATGTTGCAGATGACTAATTGATCCAGCAACACACTACTCACATAATCCATAGACATGCATTGTATCGACAAATTATCACACCAAAAGAATTATGAAATTCTATAGCTATTCAAACTGGGTGAGCTTGGTGACAAGGTGGGACCTTGCCTCCTAACAAAGTCTCCTTAAAAAAAATTAATGCTACAGATGGTGATCCCTTGCCTACTATTTCAACAATGTATTTAATGCTAGATAAAGGTATTTTCTCTACCCGCATTGGAAAGGTGTTTCTTTAATATTAAGCTAGAGAAATGATTGCTTGTTGCACTTTTGATGGCTTCTCTATAAATTTTTTTAATATTTCTATGATCTATTCTAAGCCAAGTCATTCTCAATGTCAACTTCCATTCTTCTTCCTCCTTGTGAAAAATCCACTCCTAGTCCCTAAAAGCTTGATGTTTCTCTATAAGAAAATAGTTTGATATTCCTTCTCTCAATTTAGTCTTTTTCTTTTATTTTTGTTTTACCTTTTCCCCTCTTCAAAATGTGGCTATGGTGGTCCTCACTAGTCAAATATCAAGAAATATTATTTTTTGTTTGAAATGTAAGTTCACTAAAGGACACAACTTTGAAATCTAAAAAAAAAAAGTTTCAAGAAACTCAAATGGAAAAATTTACAGGCATTTCTAAGAAATTTCTACAGTATTCAACACTTTGTAAAAGTTTCCTTATATGTTTCAAGGAAATGGAGGGGTTGTGTTTCTAATAACATAGCTTTTCATTACTCTGAGAACCATGACAAGTTCATATTTCTTAAACATATTGTTTATTTTCTTAAACATAATATGCATAGATGATAATATTTGTCAGTTGTTGCAATTTATTTTTGAAAATACATTAGTCCATTTGGAGGATAATCATTGAGGTATCCTCATTGAAATATCACATCTGAGACTATTAGCTGAGAGCGGCAATATAAGAGGTTTTCGAAGGAAGAGGTCTCTTCTCTATTGTAAGTCACTAACTCTATAGCAGGTATGAAGGAAAATGAGAATTCTTCACATTTTTATTGTTCTTTAAAGTGCTTACTTTATTTTAGTATCCACATGGGAATCAAAATCATCAATGATGTTATTAGAGGTGTAAAGAGTACTCAAGAGTGAACTTTTTCGTTACACTTTTGGATGGGTTTTCTTTAATTACTTTAGCTATGGAAGGAAAATGAAGGGGCATCTATTTTCAACCATAACACTTAGTGATCTTAGATGTGATGCAAATATATCTTGAAATCATTAATTGTGGATTGTTTTATTTGACAATTACAGATGTCAAATTTATAACATGTGTGTTAGACCTATATTCTTCAAAACTCTCTAACCCAAAACAACACCTCATACTTTACTAAGCTTCTTTTTAGGAGACAACAAATTTTTTTGTTCCCTTGGTTGTGGTTGGTCAATCTACCTCTCTTTTTGTATAAAGTAGGAACTAGAAACCTCAGAAAGATGAGATTTCTTACCTTTATAATTTACAATATAAATGGTAGAATAAGCTCCACCAGCCACTTCCATGTTTTTCACCATGGGATCTCCCACAACCATGTCTCCACTAAACCAATCAATTCCCCTTGGAGTACAATTTACTCCTTGTGCCAAGAATCGATTTCAACTTAGGTGCAAAGAAATGGTAACAAGAACATGGTCTTCACCCTTTGCACCCTTATTCTTAATACTTATGTGTCTCTCCATTTTGATGTTTCCAAATTGAGAAAAGGCATGACTAAAATACTTTCACCGCATATGCTTTCGAAAACACAATTGAAATTCTTAAAAAACATTTCCATATATATGACAAGAGATGCATGAAAATGGCACATTTGGATAGTCTAAGACTTGGGTATAGATCTTATCACCATAAAGTATATATATGGTCTCAAAGAGCCCTCTCCTTATATCAATATCAACTATAACATGGACTATCATACTTATGCATTCCTCCTTGAATGAGTTATCAACCATTATTATCTTTCCCAAGTTTGTTACCAATTGAATATATAGGTTAACCATAAATACATGAAGAGATTTGAAACTTTGACCCATATCAGCAGCATTGTGACCACCTCATCCTTGGAATCAAAATATAGGTGCTATGGGTTGAGGTTTAAGTAACCTTGACCTTAAAACCATCATCCTTTGATAACCTTGTGGGTGTATTCCTTTGATTGAAAGATGAAAAAATATAACCACAAGCAAGTACATGGATGATGGGTTTGTAAGATACCATAGAGAACCATCTATTATGGACCTATTCCTTAAGGTGATACCATAGGAACTTCTCCAAAATGGTCTTACCTGAAAAATACAAAACCTAATTAACCTCAATATCCTCCCTCACCACCATACCAACCTTGTATTTTCTCCTCATAAGCATCTTCCTAGGTTTTTTTTAGGTGGCATTGTTTCTATAGCCTTTGACACACCTACACCTCCTCTTCTTAGAGTTTCAAAATCCATTTTTCTACCAAACAAATGTTTCCTTCATAACCCCAAGTCTTCGTAGTCTCTTCATCATTCTTATCAAAATTATTGTATATAAAGTTATGCATAAGCTATTTGTCTCATCCCATTTTCTCTAAAAAAGTATTGAAAACTTGGAAAACATTGAATATCACATGGAATTTATGGATCGAAATCCCAAGCGATTAGATCTGACCTTGGGTGAAGGAAAATACCTCTTCGCCACCTTGGTATATGCTTTGCCATAACTAAGGTCACTATGATAGGATAACCTTGCCACCTTGGCATGGTGATTAACTTCACATAAAGAATTTTGACAATGATCCTAATGTGAGTTTGATATCTCATTAAATCTATTAAATGAAAATTACCCGAGCCCCATTGGCACTATATGTTTGGAATCAATCAATTGTGATGAAAATTCAAGTTCCAAAAGCCTCTCATGGGACCCTAAACCAAAATTATCAAAAACATCTATGCTCTCTATTGAGTCATCAGAATAATCCACTAATTGGACATTAAGATCTTCATTGGTTAGGATTTCCATTGCTAAAACCCTATCTTTAGCCTTCAAACTCTTTCATCATTCCCCAAATCAATTTGAACATCATCAATATCATTTACTTATGTACATACAATTTTCACATTAAATTTATTCATATTGTCTACTACTAATTAATCTTCATAAGTATTCTTTAATATAATACATGCTTGTTTAGATAACTGTGTGACATAAATCCTTGAAAATATCGGTTCATCAAATGCACTATTTATGAGAAAAAGACCTTCATTATATTTCTACATAATTTCTTTTAAGGATTGTTTTCCTTTATCATTCAATACTTTTTATTCTTGATTAGAAAGAAATCCATAGCTTCTAGTCACAAGATTCTATAAATCTTTAGCGATAAATATGGGTTGCATTTTTTTACTCCAATAGAAGTAATTTGTGCCAATAGGTTTAGAAACATAAGATTGCTCATCTGAATTCTAAAATGAGCAAGAAATAAATGCATGATACAAAATCACTAGAACTTATCCCACTACAAATTGACACAAAAACACCTATCCTTAAAACAGGGCTTAACCCCACACATACATGCATAATAAAAGCATAATTTTTATTCTCTCAAAACATAATTTTGACCTAAAAATGTGTAACCATTAAACAAACGTTTTTGGTACTAAAATAAGCTTATGTTAAACCCTTATGCAAAACTTTCTCTTTTTTACCCATTTACAACATTTACAATACATTTCCAATCTTTTTAATATCTCAAAATTCAAAATTCTTCAATCTCTCACTTTATGTATGTATGCACCACACACTAAATACATATTTTTTAAATAATAACCAATCATATGTATTCTAATGATAACCACACACTAAATCAAAGTATATTTTTTTAAATGATAACCAATCATATAGATTTTAATGATAACCACTACAAACAAATGAACTACACTTGGATAAATGGAGTGGCCTTGAAACGTTCTTGCATGCAGTTTAAGTGACATAAAAATCCATACTATCATTTGCTACGTTGTTCATATAGCTCAAACAATATTTTATTTTCCTAATTGATTAGTTGAAATTCATTATTGCATTGTTATTATATTGTATCAAGAGTTAGTTGCATATAAGACTCAAAATAGTAAGTGTTATCTATGAAACTAGTGTGCATAAATGGCTTGGCTTCGCGAGTCATAAGCTCCTTTGTCCATCCAGTTTTCATTGCAGTTTTTTTACCGGTTTTTACGGTAAAATTGTTTGTTTTATGCATATATATTAAATATATTAAAAAATAACTAAGTTGAAAAATTAAGGATTCCATAAACTATTAAAAATGCGAAACATTTACCATAAAATTGTACTGCATGACATGGTGAAATAGTTTTTGTTTTGTGCATATATACTAAATTTTTAGAAAAAATGAAATTGGAAATTTAAGGGTTGCATAAACTCCTAAAATAACCATTGTCCATGCAATTTTCATGGCAATTTTTTTACGGTAAAATTGTACATTTGTTTTTGTTTTGTGCATATATATATTATAGCACTTTTAGTCACCTCCCCCCATTCATCCCCGTGTGTACCATTAATGGAGTCAAGCAACAGAATGTTAAGTATCTTCACTTGCCGAACACTTGCTTTTCTTGCTAGGCATAGGATCACTTGGTGCATGACTGCCCCCTTCGCAGGCCGAAGCCGAGGTATATATACTTTTAAAATGAAGTTGGAAAATTTAAAGGTTGCATAAACTAATAAAAAACCATCGTCCATCTATTTTTTATGATAGTTCTTTATGATAAAATTGTACTACATAACATAATGAAATAATGTAAGGGTTGCATAAATTAATAAAAAAGCCATTGCCCATCCATTTTTCATGCAGTTCTTTGCCATAAAATTGTCCTACATAACACAATGAAGTAGTTTTTGTTTTGTGTGTGTGTGTGTATAATTTAAAAAACTAACTTGAAAATTTAAATGATTTCTTAAACGAATAAAAAAACATTTTCCATCCAGTTTTCATGGTAGTTCTTTACCGTAAAATTGTACTGCATAATACCTTGAAGTAGTTTTTGTTTTGTGCATATATATACTAAATATATTTGAAAAAAATCTAAGATGGAAAATTTAAGGGTTGCATATACTAATAGAAATTCCATTGTCCATTTAGGTTTTATGGCAGTTATTTGTACTGCATAACATAGTGAGATAGTTTTTGTTGTGTATATCTACAATAGTTGGAAAATTTAATTGTTGCATAAACTAATAAATAACCATTGTCCATCCAGGTTTTATGGAAAAACACTATGAAGTAGTTATTGTTTTGCGCATATATGCTAAATATTTTTTTTTAAATAAGATGCAAAATTTAAGGGTTGCATAAACTAATAAAAAAGTCATTGTCCATCTAGTTTTTATGGCAGTTTTTTTACCATGAAATTGTATTGCATAGCATAACAAGGTGAAGTAGTTTTTGTTTTGTGCATATATAGTTAATATATTAAAAAAACTAAGTTTTAGATGGCACCTTAGAGAAATTAGATGGAACTTGTACTACATGGCATAACATAGCATACCACGGTGAAGTAGTTTTAGTTTTGTGCATATATATTTGAAATATATTTTTAAAAAAAAACAAGTTTTCAATGGCATCGTAGAAAAATTAGATGGCACTCGACAAAGAGAAAAAATTTCACAAATTGATGAAAGTGGCTATCTATCTAGGCTACTGGATCTCTAACTAGAGTGTATGTTTCTTGGTCAACAACTTATTTTTCATAAATAAATGGGTTATGCAACTCATTCTGAAACCAAAGAGTCCACTACATGGTCGCCTAATGGTGGAGGATCAAGATCTCAATAAAATGCATCCCGATCTAGTCAAAATGTTGCTCAAACTAGCCAAGACACTAACTTTGCTCCTGGCACTTAATGAACAAGATCCACTACTGCGTTTGCCTCCGCTGATGGTTTCGCTCGAGCAACATAATCAACTTCTTAAATTTGATATGATCTGCTACTGGTGCTAGATCGATAGTTCCAGAAAATTTAAGTGTTGTAAAAACTAATAAAAAATCCATGTATTTTATTATGTTGGGTTAAAACTTAGTAATTTTTTAATATGTATATATATTTTTCAAATGAATAAAAGTGATTGGATTCTTTTTAATATTAATAAAAAATGTGTTGTGAATTACCAAAAAAAAAGAAAACAATGATTGGGCTTGCTACACAGGAAATCAAAGAATCAAAGAATGAAAAAAGAAATTCCAAATTGTAACTTGTTAGACACAACTAAATTGGTTATCAAAATCAAATGTGACTAGATACAAATCCCTTAACCTTCTATTCAACTTACCGTAATTTATAGAACAATGGGATGCAAAAGCATGAATAATTCAAATTTCAATAAATTTTTTTTAGCTTATTCATCCCAACAACATAAGATGAGGTCATAAAATTAGTGAACAAAATATCCAAAAGTCAACCAAATTACTCACAACCAGCCATTGAAATTGAAAAATGACTGACCTTTTCCCCACGAGAAGAGGCCATTTTGTCAATAGAGTTAATTACCTATCACCCATCACTAAATCTGCAAAGAAATGACAATAAGTAGAGTTTTAATATTCCTGGCATTATTGTCTCTTGCATAACTAGTAATATGTAATTATAACCCAAAACAATTTAAAAATGTAGAAAAAAAGTGCCATAAACAACAAGTAGATTTTACTTTACCATTGGGTGAAGACCGATTTGTGAATAGAAAGAAAGAATATGATACATTTGGGATGATGTATATTATCTTTTTGCCAAAAAGATCATTTGGTCGATCTAAAGAAGACATGTAAAAGTTATAAAAAATTATAGAAAATTGGGGGGCTTTTGGCGCAAAGAAAGGTAAAATTTGGGTCAAAGGTAAAAATATTAAGAGATAAATAAGTGTTGGAAGTTTCCAGTACTGAAAATAGGGGGTGAAGGAAGGATTAAATATGAATTTTACTGGAAATCAAGGGTGAAGGGAGGATTTTAGGTAACTTTGGGAGGGCGAAATCATTATTTGTTTCCTCCCTCATTAATAGTGGGAGGGCTATTTGTATTTTAATTATTATTTTTTTAATAAATATTGGACTAATATATTAAAATTTAAAATTAACTTTTCATATTAAAATTCGTCTATTAAATGTTTTTAACTCCCTTAATTTCGCCCATGGAGAAATTCCGCCCCTAAAATTTTCCTTACCTTCGATTTTGCAATCACCTAAGAACCTAGGTCCCATTCCATTTGGTTAAATCCACTTTGGCTACAAGAGAAAGCAATCTAAGAGATCATGAAGAGTACATGTAAAAAAAGGGTCCAAGATTTGCCTACGTCTATTTGGGAATCTAGGATAAGATTGGTCAAAACAACACTAAAAGAATGGGTAACAGATTCATACAGGTCTCCTAGCGGGGAAAAAATAGATATCCAAGAGAAGTTGAGTAATATTTAAAACACAAGGGAGTCACTACAATAAAAATTACCTTTAGCGGAGGTTATAGTCGATGCACCTCTAAACAGAGCCCAAATATTTGTTTATAGCAAAGGTCATTGGAGGAGGCGAGCATGAAGAGGTTTTAACGAATGTTTTTTTTTAGTGCATTTATACATTTGAAATGCAATGGTGCATTTACAAACCAAACACATTGGTGCTAACATTGAATCATGTGTCTCCATGACCAAAAAAACTTCAAATGAAAAAAAAAAACAAAAAAATTACAACTAGTGTGTTTATATTACCAAAGCTCACTAGGGCGCTACAAACTTGAAAGCACCAAAATAGGGTAAATAGGTAGTGGAGAACACCAAATTAATATAAAAAAAATTCCATCACTGGTGTAGTATGTCCAATTTATCGACCAAAGGCAGGGTTAAAAATTTCCAAATTAAAAAAAACATGACTATATTTTGTTCAAATTTCTATTTGCGGTGTATTTGATATTATCAATCACACCAATGCATCATAAAATTAGGTGCACCAAATTAACATTAAAACATTGCAAATTAAAAAACACAATTTATTTATTTATTTTATATTTCTATTTACTGTGTGTTTTGTATCTTCATCGTTGCACTAGTGCATTACTAAATAGAACACACAATATTAGGGTTAAATACTTTACAAATTAAAAAAACACAACTATATTTTTATCTCAAGTTTCTATTAACGATGTGTTTATATTATAGAGCACACTAGAACATACTGGAATCAGGCGAATCATTTTTACCATTCTACAGTGCTTCTAAGCCCAACAACACTAGCGTTATACATCTCATACTTGGATGCCCTAACATCTGTGCTCCACGTGGCGCAATTAATGGCTCCCATTAGATGTTGACTAGAGTTTGAACCATTACTGGCTCCCATGCACAAAGGAACAGGTAAATTGATTCTTACTTCACTATTTAATTTTTTAGTGGATTAAATTTGAGAATTCGTCTTTATTTCGCCCAAATTTTAAAAATAAAATAAAATGAACATAATTTATTTAAAAAAATTATAACGTTAAGCGACGTGGTTAATTTATCCCATCACACCACTCTTAGGGGGCACTGGCGTGTTCCTAGGGCACCGTTAAATCTTAAAAATTAAAAAAAAACATTCATGGTGCATCGAGTTACACAATACGCATCGAATGATGGTGCGATCTTGTTTCACAAACGCACCGTAAAACTTTAAAAGAATCACAATTAGATGGTGTGCTATATGAACATTTGTGCATCGTCAACCAGTGTGGTGACGTGAATAAGGTGCAACGTCAAGCCATTTTAAAATTACACAATAAATAAATAGACGCTCATACAATGGTGCGCTAAGCTAGGCGTAACGCACCAAGGTGTCTCATAAATGAAGGATCAACTGTTATTTATATATCTAAAATATAATAAAAACTTGCTTTCCCATTTGTTTTATAGTAGCATGTCGTTATAAGTGTACTTATGGTTCTAGTGCATTGGTAGGAGTGCGTTACTGTAATTGAGATGCACTGCTTAAATCATTTTTTTTAGCAAAAAAAATATATTTGATGTTAGTAAATAGACCTCTCATTTAATGTTTTTACATGCATATTGATGAGAGTGATTGATTTTATATATGAAACAAAGAAGTCAGCGTCGAGAAGTAGCTCAACAGTAGCAGGAACAATTTGAGCAGTACAACTTCATGAGAGAGTGGGAGGAGAGGGATTTCTACCCTCACCCGATTACTCATCAAACTAGAGACCTCTTAATGGTTTGTGACCTCTATAAGTTCTATCAAGAGGCTACATCCCTCAAGGGGAACTTCAAATTACTATTTCAGTTAATCCAACACTAGTATCCTCAGAGGAAAGTGTTTCATGTTGGTACTAATCAGTAGTTCCAAATGACTGATGAGGACATGTATTTCATCACTAGGCTATCCAAGAGGGTAGTATTTTCCCCATTTCCCTAAGGTCCCAGATAGTGTTTTAACAGAGATTTAGCTAGTGTTTCAACATAGATTTAGCTATTGTAATATCCCAGTTTTATCCCAATTGCATTAAAATTGTATATGCTGTAAATATCATTATTAAATCATGGTGAGGAGCTAAAGACCAAGGCCCCACCATATATTTATCATTTTGTGTATCGAAAATTAAAATCGATGCATATGGTTATTGTGATAGCCAGGCACAATATAAATCGAGACATCATGTAAATATGCGATTTAATAAAAATACCCACAACTAGCTATGTCAATGCATCAAAAGAGATGGGGGCATGATTTCACAAGGAATAGGGAGGGAACATATTCAAACTATTGAGCCAATGGTGTAAATCCAAGTGTCAATGGGAGAACGCATAAAGCTGTCAACTACCCATTTTGTCTTTTGTGCCTAATCATTTATTTATTCTAGAAGTTTGTTGAGGCAATTAATGCCTTGGGAATGGAAGCGTATGGCGGTCAAATTCGTATTAGGAAAACCCACAATTTTGGGAAAACGAATTTTTGCTTATGGGGCAATTTATTACCCAGAAATGCATGCCCATTCTATTATTCACCCACGTTTTTCTCTTCCTCACGCAGCTGAAGCTTGTTGGGTGTTTTCCCTCACGATTTCCTGCATTTTCCTCATTTTCTCCATGTATGGAAACCCATTTTTGTATTCTTAGTGAATGGGAGAAGAGATTCATGATTTTGGGGGTTTATAACAGTTGTTTTTTCTCCCATGATTTCCATGAACATCTTCTGAAATCGTATTTTCTCTCCTAGGGTTGATTTTCCCCATATGCAATTTTGTTTTGGTTGCCAATTTGTTTTCCTTCATGCCCGACAGTTGTATTTTTTTGTTATGTTCTTCCTTGATTTGGTATGAAATACTTAGGAGTGGAAGAGGCCCAGGATTGGATTGATAAACCTAGTGAAGAGAGGAACCTCACAGACAGATCAAGAGGGGCTGGCAAATCTTCTATGCACACCCTGAAGAGCACTGGAAGGGAAGGTATGGCCCGAGGGACTCTGTAGCAGTGAAGGAAATAATTCCTTGTGTTGGGTGTGTAGGTATTGTGGATTCCAAGCTAGATAGATCTAGTGTAGGTGTCCATAACTTTGTGGTTGAGCTCACTAGCTTAGCAATTCTACCTTTCCACTACCTTAGCATCCTGATAAACCCAACTGTAGTTTGGCTTGGATGAGCTTTGGTGTGTTTTGGCTATGTGTGAGCTTGTTGTTCCCTAGTTTTTTGTGGAAACCATTCCTAGTTTGGGGGTGTCAGTGGTGTTGAGAGATTGATGAGCACACTGGCCTATGGTTGGGTGGAACTTTGCAGCGACATAGCTAGTTGCGGGACAACTTATTTTCAAGATAAGTATTCTTTGTGAATTCAATTCCTGCAATGTAATTTGTTTAAGAATTATTATGAACATATGAATGTGTTGAAATGTATTTGCTTCCGATGTATATAAATTATGCATTTGCATATGTATGTTTCTTTTCGATGCATTTATGAATATGTTCATGGGGCTAGGTCCTTGGTGATGTTAGAGCAACAGTTGTAGTCAAGTCCTCTCCTTGGCGAGTAGAGGAGAGGGGATGTGACAACTATATGAACATTTTTGCAACGTCAACCGGTGTGGTGACATGAATAAGGTGCAATGTCAAGCCATTTTAAAATTACAAAATAAATAAATAGACACTTGTACAACGGTGCACTAAGTTAGGCGTAATGCGCCAGGGTGTCTCACAAATGAAGCATCACCTGATATTTATATATTTAAAATATAATGAAAACTTGCTTTCCCATTTTTTTATAGTAGCACACTGTTATAAGTGCACTTATGGTTCTAGTGCATTGGTAGCAGTGCGTTACTGTAAGTGAGATGCACTGCTTAAATCATTTTTCAGCAAACAAATTATATTTGATGTTAGTAAATAGATCTCTCATTTAATGTTTTTACATGTATATTGATGAGAGTGATTGATGTTATATATGAAACAAATAATTCAGTGTCGAGAAGTAGCTCAACAGTAACAAGAACAAGTTGAGAAATACAACTTCATGAGAGAGTGGGAGGAGAGGGATTTCTACCCTCACCGAATTACTCATCAAAATAGAGACCTCTTAATGGTTTGTGACCTCTATAACTTCTATCAAGAGGCTACATCCCTCAAGGGGAACTTGACATTGCTATTTTAGTTAATCCATAACTAGGATCCTTCGAGGAAAGTGTTTCGTGTTGGTCCTAATCAGTAGTGCCAAATGACTGTTGAGGACATGTATTTCATCACTAGGATATCCAAGAGGTGAGGATTTTCCCCATTTCCCTAAGGTACTAGCTAGTGTTTCAATAGATATTTGGATAGCCTACTCTCACAAATATGTGAGTGAACATATCATTGATTCTATTGATTTTCAAGTGAGTGTTGGACAACTCTGCATTTCCTCTTTGGGTATAGCGCATGTGAGGTGGATCTCAATGTTGGTGACTACCATAATGCACCTCACTACTGATGGACACCGCATTAGTTTCCATCTATTATTTTATGTAGATTCTTTAGTGCAGAGACCTAGATGCATCATGTGCTCTGCCATGTTTTTATATCATTTTTATGCTTTGGATTAATGCCATGCATACATTAATGGGAGGGTCAACTTCCATTTCGGTTTGAAACTTGTTTTTCCTATTTTTTGGTAGTTTTATGACCACCAATCCATCATTTGATGAATTCCCTACTATGCCAATGAGGAGGTTCATATGCGCATGTGGGGGTAGATGCTGGAAGGAGGGGGTAGCCCTAGTTCCTAGGGAGGATCACAAAAGAGGTGGTATAGATGCTAGGTAGTGAGGACGACCATTCATTAGACCTAGTTACATATCCATATGCAAGCTTAGATTGAAAAATGTGCCACAACATCTTCTTCAACCAGGATGAATGACTGAATGAGAGAGGAAATATTAGCATTGTGTTTAAATTAATATAATTTCATTTCATTCTCTTTATTCTTAATGCAAATGAAATATATTCTAAATTGTTTAATGAAATTCTTTCATTATTATTGTGTACTATATATTTTGTAGACATCTGCACATTCAATGGAGATGAGCCACATATTCCCACTCATGATGATGACAAGATGCAGGAGCCCAACGTGACACAATTTCATAAACCTGACCTTCGATGCAGGCTTGATGATAGGTATCAACAAGATGTGGTAGACAAGTTATAGGTATTGTTGGTGCAACATGGGGTTTATCCTGTACAGGTGCACGACATTGTGTAGCAACCTGACCTCGCAGAGATATGGAGGATGGTTCCTTGTGATATGAAAAAATTAATGCAACATATTTATGATGCATCCATTCATTTAGCTTCTAGTAGGGATAACCATTCCTCATCTGATGAGGTTGAAGGTCATCCTCTCCCACCTTCTCCTCCATCAACTCCTTCTGATTGTCAAGAGGATGTAGCCTCAACATCTCATCCAACTCCTTCTCTATAATCTCCAAAATCTCATCCACCTCTTCCTCTTCCACCTTATCCTCCATCATCTTGGACACCTCATCCACCTCCTCCTTCATCTTGTCATCTACCCCCACTTGGCCCTCTAGTTGACCAACCAGCCTATCCTCCTCATCGGCCTGACCATCCACCATTTCTTTTTCTAATCTCCTCTATGTAAATACAATGCTCATGGGGGGGTATGATTCAACTTGATGGTCCTATTTATGCTTCTCTCTAGAATGGTTTTCTTCCTTGAAAATATATTGATGTCTTAAATTGAATTCCACCACCCCTTTTGTCCTTATTGGCACCTCAACTAGTGGAGTTAAGGAATAAATAGGGGTGGTGGAAGTCGAATTAAGGCTTTGGAAGAAGGTATTAGTGATATGAGCATAATCCCCTAGCTCATTTCCCTAGAATGTATGTAACAACATTGCATCAATGGCACTTGTATGTCATAATAACTCATCCATATAAATCTCTATTCCATTTCCTCCATCGCCAACATGTGAATAACTACTATTATTGTAGGCATTCCTAATTTTTGAGTCTGGATGCAGTGGGAATTGAATAGTTGGTTGATTCAACCATGCTCGATATGATTCATCTCCAAGTTGCGCTCCTTTTGTAGCCTTCTCTCAATTTGACATTGTAGTGGGGTGCAACAGAAAATGGTAGACAAGTTGCTCATCATCAGAATCCCAATTATAAAAAATATTGAACATTACATTGATGATATTAGTAAGGACAATGCATTTGGTTTGTTCCAACATTATACCAAACAATTATTACAAAAGCATGAGAATTTATTCCAATAGTAAAGGGTCAATAGCAAACCATTTGTAAAACAAAAGTTCAAACTGAGAAATACATTAACATCAATCCCATTAAATATTAAAATATACAATGAATCAATGTTTTTTTTTCGTATGCCCCAAGGGGACGTCTAAAAGTAGTCCCAATGTGAGGCGTTTCTGATAAGTGGCTAGTGGTCTACAAAAGTTATAGTTTATTAACAACTCGTCACTAGGAGATAAACTATGGATTGCATGCACGACAACAAATATGGACATTTTCCTTTTCATAAAGAACTCTTGGTCATTGAAGTGTTCCTCAAATGAACATTTGCAAAAAACAAAGAGAATCTATAACTATTTATGAACCTTGCAATGTTCCCATGAGTGTACGGACGAGCATCGATATATAACAGATTCTTCCTAATAAAATTTCCAAAAACATAACCATTCATGCGCGTACTATACATGGAAATGTTATGTTCATATTTAACAATAATCAAGTAATCTAATGGACAATATATAGGACTGCAAAATGGCATAAATGCTACTAACTGTTTGGGAGGAACAAGTACATGTGAAAGCATAAACAACCCAACATTTGCATCATCTATATTAGACTTGGAAATCATAAAACTATTACCACAAAAGGAGAATTTGGTTCCAACATTAGGCAAATGAAAATAAGATGGTCAAGCACCAGACAATGTGTGGATGTAACAAGTTTGATATTTACTTTGCAAATTCACAGGAAGAGAGAAGTCATCGCTACCCTCCAACGATTGGACCAACCTTGCTATGTACTTGGACATTTTTTCTCTCAACTCATGCAACTTTTTGGATCTACTAGTAGAGATGTTTTGGGTGGGATTCAAATATCATACTTTGGATCACGATAACTTTCAGTTGATTGAACATAAGTAGAGGGATTAGTAAATTCAGGATGAAACATAGTTGTTTTGGTTTCCAACTTCTCAAAAAATGAGCATGTGGAAGTGTTCATACATGTCTTTTCTATATCACTTATTGTTTTTTTTACTGCAGTTGGTGGGATTAGACCATCAACATTGGGCAGAAAAACATTAGTATAATGGGTGAGTGTGACACATTGAGGGTTCTCCTTCAATCCTTGACGTTTTGAACAACCATGTATTACTGGGGTGTCATAAAAGACATCCATATCATGAAAAATTACCGTCGATGACCCAGGATTATGGCTAGAATATGGCATGTTGCAATTGGAAGGGTAAAGTGGCTTCCCATTTTCATCTACTAACTGCTTACGATATCTTGCTCCTAACAACAACTTAGGAAGCTTTGAGACTGGTGGAATATCTTGTGCATCCAAAATCGATCATGAATCAAGATCCTACAAAATAGAGTACATTTTTACTTAGATTCACATGAATAGGTAAAATAAAATCAATTATATAATCAAAATATAAATAAAAAGTTGAACTCATTGGAGAAGGAAAGGGAGAACTCGTTGAACTTTGAAAAATATGCAATGAACTTGAATTTGACGAATTGGCCATTTGATATTATAACCTTTTCTCCATTATTTCAATCAAATTAGCACTTAATACATGTCTACAACCTGTAAGTAAATTTTGAAAATCATATTACAATTTTACTTCCAATATAGTTTCAAAACCATTTTGTAAGAATAAGGTGAGTTTAAGAAACATATGTATACTATGAAATATTGTAATTGTTGTGGTTGAATCCTAAATGAACATTTGATATCAATAGATCATTATAAGTGGAAACATAAATTCATAGGGATTTTTAATTTAGCCGACCATGTGTCGTAATAATACAACCACATAGGTGTGTTCTAATTACAAAAACACATCAGTGTTGTAAATCCACGTGTGCACCATTTGGGAACATCTGCAAAATTATTTAAAAATGAAATTATCCACTATAATGGATAGCGGATAGTCATTGATGCATTTTTCAATATTGTAGATGGCAGTGTGCTTTCTATACCAAGGTGAATTGGTGCATCCATATTCTTAATACACACCGCAACATGACATTTAAAAAAAAAAATTGTAATATATGATACTATAGTGTGTTGTAAAACTACAAGCACACGAGGGCTTGCATATGTTTCTGGCACACCACTATACCGAAATTTAAATATATATATATATATATATATATATATATAAATTTATGGTGTCTTTCTTATTCATACACATCGGTGCGCTAGTNCAAGCTTAAGAATAAAAAATAATGAATTGGACGATATAATTTTCAATAAATTGAAAAAGGAGTAAGAAATTCATTTTCAAAGCTTAATATAGAGTGTTTAATTTCCTAATCATTATTTCATTATTTTGTCAAGATTCCAAAGGGAGAGTTTTGGAAGAGAGACTTACAAGGAAAGAGTTTGGAGCAACCAGATTATTCCAAAGATCAAAATTTGTAAGGTAAGATGAATCAAACAAAACCATGCATAGTAGAAATTTGAAGTATTTGAATTTTTACAATTGATGATAGTGTATGATTTATTTATTTACCTTTTTAAAATTTAAATAAATTAAAAAAAAACATAGTTACCTTCAACATTGAAACCCTAGTTTTCTTGTTGCTTCCTTTTGTTTTATGTGGCTACAAAATTTTACAATAGGATTTAAATCCCTCTATTATTTCACAATTATGATTTTTATTTTTAGGGACTTTAGATTTAGGGGGTTTGTGCTTTTATATATAAAGTGTTGGGTGCCTCGGGACCATTTCTTGGGTAGAATATGTAACCATGTCGGCCCTGTAAGTTTTTTATTTTATTTTATTTCTATTTTGTTAAAAAGGCTTACACAATCTTTGGTTTAATTGACTTGATATAAAGCATTTCAAATAAAAGTGCATCGGTAATGCCGACCATGTTTTTTATTATTATCATATTTTAGTTTTTTTAAACACTTACATATTTTTCGGTGCAATAGAGTTGTAATAAAGAGTAGGTTTGTTAATTATACTTTTGCATCGTTTAGATCACTGATGCTTAAAAATAAATATATCACACTAATAAATGTGTATGCTAATATTTTTATTTTGTTATAGTTAATCGTGTGTTAAAAGAAGGTGCACCAGTGCGTTCATGTTCTAGAAGCACAGATGTGTCTAGGTGTTGGAAGCACCAGTGCATTGTTTGCATTGAAACACACTGAAATTGTTAGGATAAAACGAGCATCATTAAATACCAATATGCGAGAAAATAAACATTGCAAGCAACATTCACATAGAGACACACAATATACCCTAGAAACCCCATGCGGGGAAAACCAGCACCAATGAAGATCTTCATTACATGGCCAAAACTGGCCATCTGGGCCAAGGGAGCTAGCCACCGCTCACCTCCAGGCCTACTTTACAATGGAGCCTCCTCAAGCTTTATAAAGGCTTAATCACATACAATACCATGGGACAATACCATGGGCTACAACAAACCATGTGCCCAAACCATGTGCTATACCTAAACCAACTTTGACTCAATCTCGAGTCAAGGTTAACCCTAACAATCCCCTCTTTAAACTTGACTTGGAGTAATCACCAACTCCCCTCAAATTTTACCGAGGAATCTTACATACACCCCCCTATCACCTAGGTCTATCTCCCAACTTTACCGGTGAGTTACCAGGGGTATGCATGCCTTACCAGGTCTTACAGCCATATGCCCATTTACATGCAAACCACTCCATTAGTTTTTTTTTTAGTTTTTTCATGTGTCTCATGGTGACTACACCATCACCATTCATTGCTTCATCCTCTCACTTTCTATACTCGCTTTGTTTTGCTCGTCCTTCCACTACTTTCCTTTTCATGCCTTTCCATAATACCTTTCTATTTTTATTTAACCATGATTCATAAACCATCATATAAAAAAGGTCACCAACGAGCATAACCAAGCCAAACCATGGCTCTGATACCAGTTGTTAGGATAAAATGAGCATCATTAAATACCAATATGTGAGAAAATAAACATTGCAAGCAACATTCACATAGAGATACACAATATACCCTGGAAACCCCATGCGGGGAAAACCAGCACCAATGAAGATCTTCATTACATGGCCAAAACCGGCCATCCGGGCCAAGGGAGCTAGCCACCGCTCACCTCCAGGCCTACTTTACAATGGAGCCTCCTCAAGCTTTATAAAGGCTTAATCACATACAATACCATGGGACAATACCATGGGCTACAACAAACCATGTGCCCAAACCATGTGCTAGACCTAAACCAACTTTGACTCAATCCCGAGTCAAGGTTAACCCTAATAGAAATGGCAGAATGTTTTTTCTATTTTGAATGTATGTAATTTATTTGCATAATATATTTATTTAACTTCTCTATTTAATGGTCCAACTTGCTTATTGATAGAAAATGCATGATACGAGTTTAATGGGCAATAATTCTAATCGGGATGACGGGAGCACATCCAAAAATGCGAAGAAGAAAATCTCTTTGTATTTCTATACTAAATCAATATGCTCGAATTATATGTAAGTTTAACTAATATGTATTGGTTAATATGTGTCACAAGGAGCCAAAAATGAGGAAAATCGATAAGATTATTTGCAATCTAAGTGCAGAAGAGCATAAAACATTGATGGAAAAGTTGCAAAGGGATGAATCAGGTGAATAAAAGAGAAATCGTTATGGTTTTTTATAAAATTTATATAGTAATATTGTACTTAAGAATATTTTTTAATATGTTTCAAACAATTCAATTTACATATGTTGAATGTTATGCATGGACTGACAACAACATAAGGGAATGCCATCATAAGACGAAAAAAATGGATGATTTAAATGGTGATGAATTGGTCCTTAGCTCATTTGAAGTGATGTCGGAAGTGAATGAAAGGGGAAAAAACTTTTATAAAACTATGAGATATATAGTGGAAAGAATGTATATACGTATTTTCCACTTATGGTACAAAAATCAATCAAATGAGTTAAAGAGTCAGGTTATATGTAAACTACATGAGGCGTTTCCAGAGCATTGGTCAATGGGACATCTCATATTTATAATAGAAAAACATGCAACAACAAAAAAGAATCATTCAAAAAGTAATATTCCTAGACCTATTTTTATAGAATATGTACCTACTACTACAAAGCATTCATTTATTAATAGTAATTTTGCTATAATTATTTTTCATGTCAGCATAAAAATGGTTTAATGTCATTTTACATTTTTAGAAACATTATGAAAATCTCAAACGATGAATTAGGTGATATTTGAAATATGCCAATAGGGATATCCAAAAAAATATACAAGGAAATGGACATAATTGCAACACCGAAGAAGCCATCTCAACAACAACGTACTTCAATTGTATGAAATCATTGATTTTTTCTATTATGTACATCTAATTAATTAATTTAGAATTAAATATTATTTTTTCAATTGTTTGTTGCAAAAAAAATGAAACCCATTGATCACATAAAATAGGACGCCAAGGGAAAAAGGGATTGATAGCAAAGTTTGTGACTAGTTGTGATTCCCTTATAACAGGTTACAATTTCATATTGGTTGTGATATTTATATTTTAATTTATTTTTACACCGACCATCCTTGGATGTATTCAAACAAGTGTTAACATACAAAGAAGAGCCATCAGAAGAATTGATTGACATTGGGTTAAGTATGGGTTGTGAGGATATGTTGGAGTATCAAACATTAATTGTGGAATTTGTAAGTGTCTATGTTGTTTTACTTTTCTCATTTTAGAAGTTGTAAAACAACACAAATCCTTTATATTAAATCTATGACTTCTTACATGGTATAACAATTGCAGGAAACAATTGAAGCGGCAGGGGGGGCATGGTTTTCTTCACTCCGGACGAAATAATAGAAACTTCTTTCTCTTGGGGGCTCGACACAGAAACAAATAACATTGCCAAATCCTTAGCCCTTTGGCAAGGCCTTGTGATTGCCAAGAACAAGAGAATTACAAAGCTCACAGTGTTGGGAGACTTGAGGATTGTTATCCAAGCAATAGTCGAAGGATCCTTGCCAAACCATCTGCACCTCAGACAACTGATAGAAAGGATCCAGTCTTTAGTCCTTCTCTTTCAAAAAATTGATTTTTTTCATGTGCTTAGAATCCACAACAAGGAGGCGGACTTAGCGGTAAACTTAGGTTTCGTGCTAAGCCCTGGCTCCTTCCAAACCAATGGGTCCCTTGAGTTTTTCCCTTTGCCATAGGACCGGGGCTGAAGTTAGGGCCACTGCGTGGACAAGAGATTGGACGCATGGAGAGGGCTTGTGCAAAATTTGGACGCATGGTGTGGGCATGCGCCATCGCGTGGGAGATCATGGAAACTACAGGATGCATTTAAATCACTGTACGAGGGACCATTTCGTGCATGCGAATGGAGGTTTGCAGTCTCGTCGACCCACCGTGATCTGGGAAAGGTTATGTATGATTTATTGAACAAAATGATGATCCTTGGTGGTCTGGTATTTTTGTCTGTGAGGAGCAGAGATATAAACTCCAAGAAGATGAAGGGAATAGGCACCTTGGTTTGCAAGCAAAGTGAGGTCGATTTCAGAGCAAGCCATGGGAAAAATCAGAGAGTGGTGGCGCCGAAGGTGGTCAGAAGCGTGGTAGCAATCATGGCCTCCTCTAAATCATTGGGATCATCCAAGCCGACTCTGGTTGATTACGATGTTAAAGAGGAGGTGGAGAAGCTTAAAGGCACGGTGGATATAATCGATTCTGAAGGAGGCAGAAGGCTAGGAAACGTGGAAGGGAACCTGGCGTTTCTGAGAAAGGAATTCAAGCGCACTGTCAGAAAGTCTGAATCTGCAGTTATCAAGCTATTGGAAAATATGGAGGTAAAGGTTGATAAGCTCGAGCTGAGGGTGGTCAAACTGGAATGTGCAAACAAATCAGGTTCATTGCCCCGTATCTATGGGGATTCCAAGTAGCTTGTGGATTTCTCTTCTCTTAAAAGTTCACCTTGTTTTGTCTCCTACTGGTTGCGGAATGCTATTTGGTCTGCTCTTTGCTGAAGTATTTATTGTTTGTCTCCTGTCAGTCAAGTATGTTGTTAGTTCTAAAAGTTTTTGTTGGACTCTGTTAGTGTTCTGTCATCCTGAAACTATATAATTTCTAGTAATTTACTGTGTTTGTTTTCCCCTCTACTAAGGGAGATTTTGGAACTTCTTTGCCGCTTCCATAAGGGCGTGTTTAAGGTTGGTTAAGGATGGTTGACCTGCTTTGCCACTTCTATAAGGGTGTTTTGTAAACTGGGCTCTGTTTCTGTGGTGATACCATCTCCTTTATATAATATAACTGTTTCTGTCTAAAAAAAACAATTGCAGGAAACAAAGTATGGAATGGAGCCAACAAAAGTGTTCTTGGGAGAAGGCATGAGACATGGTTTTGAAAGAATGTGTCTCATCCAGTACTCAATTATTTATATGGTACGACATTTTTCAATTTACATTCATGTATACAATCTATTTTAATTTATGTTATTCCCACCAATGTAAATACACACACTAAACTTTATTTTTATGTTTGTAGATGGAAGTTGAAGAAGAGGAAAACAATAGAGGAAATCAACAAAACATTCGGCTAAATAACCCAAGTCACGCAAGTGGCTCTAGCACTGACAACAATTCCAGCAAATAATGATGATCTATATATTTTGGATGTTAATGCAATCAGTCGTATATTTTGAAATAATTATCTATGCAAATAAAACATTTTGTATAATCTACTAGACATAGTATCCAAATTGAAAGGTATCAAGTTACCAATAAGTGTAACAATTACATGCATGTTGACATTTTGATTATTGTGGAGTTTATGTTGTCCCATTTTGTATGACAAGGGGCCTCTTATTGATATATAATAAAATAAATTTTTTTGTTCTATTTCATTCTCTAATGTCATTGCAAAATGTTACATGTTAAATATATGGACGCTTAAATATTACAATAGATGCAAAAATTTATGATATAACAAATTAATCCAAACATAATAATTCAAATTCAAATGAATACTATTAAAAAATATTCAAATTTATGATGAATAATGGAATTAATAAAAATAAAAATAAAATATAGATAAACAATGTGATGTCAGTACTCATAGCTCACCAAATAGAAAATAATATATGGTTCTTTCAATTGTTGCAATTGAACAAATCTGTTTAAGACTATATCTCATTGGTGCACTTTAATCATTGTAGCATCAGTGCACTAAAAACAACCGGGGACTAGTGCAATATAATACTAGTTGCACACCTTGGTGTTTGTTATGATGCTACGATATATTAACATTACCGTTAAATTTTAAAAATATAGCTACAACCAATGTCTCATCAGTCAACTTTACCAATGTGTTTATATTCACTTATCGCCCCAATGCTTTGTAATAGTTAAGTTGCACCGATGCATTTTAATAGTTAGTAAGCATCAATGCTATTTTTGGTATACTACATTGGTGCATTCTAAAATTATTTAAGCACCGGTGTTATTGTTGGTAAAATGCACCAGTGCATATAATGTTATAAAACACAGGTTCTTTTAATAATTTCAATGTGCACCGATGCATATAATGGATTCAAATTTTTGTGTACGACAATGCTATAGTATTTTATGTAATGCACCAATGCATTGTGCATTTGTGTGAATAAATCACACCGAAAAAATCAACCTATGCAAAATCCTCTGGTCGTCGAATTTTTTTAGTTATAATACAGTTTCATAAAAACTTCGACTAAAACATTCGGTACCATTTGTGGAGGTTGCAACAGTCCTTTTTTTGAGATTTTTTGACCAATATTGTAACACTAAAAACCTCTTCTACAGGGTCTTTTCCTTGTAGTGAGGTTAGGTATATCATTAAACAAGACATTATGGAGGAAAGTGCTTTAAATAAAAAAAATGAATTACACCTGTCAAAGAGAGGAAGAGCATTGTTTGTTGAAGTTAAGAAGTTTATGATTGAGGGTGTACGATAAAAATAACACCGTTTTCCTTAAGCAAACCAAAGGTAGGGAATTAAATAATAATGTTAGAGAATTTGTGAAGGGAGATCGAGAGAGATTGATAGATTTTGAAGCCATAAAAGAGGATGCCTACAATAATTTCAAAGACTTGTATGAGTAGAATGAATAACCTAAGCCTAGCTTTGTAATAGAATTGTTGCTAGATGTTCCCAATCGTGTAAGTGCATAAGAAAATATATCTTTTGGATGAAGAAAAAAATGGAGGAAGAGATAGTGGATGAAATATGGGGATTGGAGCCTAACAAAGCCTCAATCCCTAATGGATTATTTATCCACTTCCTCTAAGAATGATTCCATATTATTAAATGGTACTTTTGTCACATGATAAACTGGAAAAGCGGTAGTTCAAAGATATGTAGGCTGATAAAAATTATCATTTCTTTCTTTGATGCTCAAGGAATTCAAACCCATGTCCTTTTCAAGATTCGAGTCAATTTCTATTTGTAGGTTATTGTAGTTAGTATTCTCACACTAGCTTGTGCTAAAAAGCTCCTACTAAGACTTAGTGAAATCTTAGTAGCAGTTTAAATGGGAAAGAAATTACTAGCTAAAACCCAATCAATAATAGTAAAAAGAAGTCTAAACTAAGCACGAAAAATAAATCTAATCTAATATTTTTTGTATTCTTTATCAAACAGAGAGGGTAAGAGAGAATGATTTTCACTTATTATATAAAAAATGGGTTTTTACAGACCAAGGGTTGCATCAAAATAATGGTGGTAGGGGCCCTTGCAGTTGTCTGAAGTAGAAAATCCTTGGTCTCCAAGCAATCTGGTGCTCTCCAACCACACGTCACAAGGTAGGGGAAATGTCCATAAGAGGTGAAACAAGAAGGCTCAAAGGGGCTTCAAGGGTTTGGGTAGAAATTTCGGAAGAGTGACTGTAAGAAATGTATGGAAAATGATTATGTTGTTTGTATTATCCCATGGTATTGAGTGGCCCTTTGGAAGATAGCAATTGAGGATGAGTGCACGTGTCTTCTTTTCTAGGTCTAAATAATCCATGAGAATGGATTTCAAGTAGTGGTATGGAAACATTATATGAGTTATCTCAATGGGATCCTACAAGAAGGTGGGGAAATTGGAAGGAATTAAATGGGATAGAGCATGTAATAAATGAAATTTAATATTTGTTATCCCAATTACAAGGGGTGGATTCTATCCACGTTATATCAACCTCTTGATCTTGGGCAATAGGGTTGGGGGTTGTCAATTGATCTCTACTTTGTAAATGTTTATTATTGTCTTCAAATCTTAAATCTTGTGTATCCTTCCATATCATCTATATGGAAATGCATTTTGGCATCAAGATGGGCTCTCAAAAATCTTTTTTTGCTGGACACTTATTCATGGTAAGTTATTAACTTATGAAAACCTTTGTTAAGGGGAATTTTTAGACCCTCCCAGATCCCATGTGTCTTAAGGTAGAGGAAATATACATTCATGTATTTATGGAGTATAAATGTGTTACCTAGGTATGGCACATTTCATTATTAGCACCAGGAATCATAATGTCTCTCCCACAAAGTTTGAAAGAGATGCTTGTCAATTGGCAATATAGGTATCCTTGGTCCTTCCTTTAGGAAGCCTTTATTTAAAATAATGTGGAAATAACTTCCTAAAATTTTGCACTGGAAGGTATGGCTTGCTTGAAATCAAAGCATCTTTGGATTGTACAATCCACAATTCACCAAGTAGGGATGAAGTCTAAGGGGATTTTGAATGAGGTTATGTTATGTACAGGGGAGAAAGGATTTGAAGAGGCAATGCTTGAAGTTGAAGAGAGAACATGGATGAGAGACATACTTTCTAGGGGGAATTCAATCCAGTTTTTTATAGAAAAGGACCAAACAAGATTAATCATGGAAACATACAGTTAGAGAACATAGAATTTAAGAAATGACTATCAATGCAAAAAACAATCTTTTTTTATGGGGTATCCAAGGGAAAATCATGGGTGGTAGGTGTGGGATGGGGGGCTTATTGCTAAACCCGGTGGAAAATAAGAAATAACATCTCCACGGGGCCTAAGTGAGACAATAAATAACCAAGAAAAACATATTTCTTGTATCAAGTAAAGTTTATTCTGTTGGCAATGGGAGCAACGGTGGTCTTAGGTTTTGGTCACTTGTCATTGGCCAAGTGAGAAAAGTATTATTAGGTCTCTCTTCATCCTTCACCATGTCTACAACCAAAATGAAGGGAATTATCACTTAAGTTTGAATCTCTTGAATTTTATCATATCCTTTGAGATTGTAACATCCAAGCAAATTCCATGCAAACTATAAAATTTATTTAGCAAAAAGATTTTTTGGTTCAAAATGGGAGTGATCCCAAATTCATTTAATTCTATGAGATTTATGAAATATTTCCTTTATCAATATCCTTCATTGACCTTTACTAGACAATTGGAAAATGGCGACTTTTGAGAAAATGTATTTAAAGAATCCCCCATTTTGCACACTCATCACACAATTGCATATTCATTGTCACATGGGGAGAATTAAGGTTGATTTGATGAATTCATGTGTTGAATGTGGGATATATTGTCTCTTTTGAGAACTGAGTGTTTCTTGTCTTTAACAAGGAGGTGAATGTCACTCTAGTTTGAAGTTTTAGGTTTATCATACAAGGATTTCCTGCTACTAGGCATGTGTTGTGTAGAGAAGGTGAAGGATGGAATAAATTTCATATGCATTTGGTTCTACTTGAATTTTGTCCCTCTACAAACTAGGTATGTTGGGTTCCATACTTTCATTGTGGATTGGTCTATGTAGAGGCTACTTTCTTGGGAGTTTTATATGGGAGCGAAAATTGGCATAAGCTCAATTTGTTGGTAAGTATTTGACATAACTTTGTCTTTTTGGGTGGCATAATGGTGGAGCATAGTCATCATGGGAAATGTGTTGTGTGTGAAGTTTTAGAATGAGAAGGATTATCAAGGCTTTGATTATAAAGTTGGATGCCTTGCAATAAGTGATATCCAAATTGAATCAAATCATTGGGGATCACACCAATGTCCAGGAAGCTCAATATGAAAACCCAATTAAAGAACAAATCGAAGCTCAAAATACATAGTGGATAAATTGGTCCCTTATGTTGATATGCATTATCGCATGATTCTTGGTTTAACTAGAATTTCCTATTCCATAGTGGACAAGCCCTCATACTCCATAGGATTAGTCAAGGAGACTCGCATGAAGAGCACTAGAACAACAAGCTAGAGAAGGGAATGTAGAACAATGAAGAAGAAATGATACAAGCCAATAGTAGGCATGGTTTACCTGGTCGAGCCCATTTTTCTTTATTTATCATCTTGCATTTTTCTTTTGTGGTCGGTGCATTAGAGTTTATAAGCATTAGGTTCATAGGTTGCAATCGACAAATAACAATATCTAGATAATTGTGTTAAATAACAATTTTAACTTTTTTATATTTTAAATCCTTAAACTTTATGTACTCTTGTTATTATTGATTGGGTCATATGGCCACAACTTTTATATATCGTCGAAAAGCTAACTTATTTATATATATATTTCTTTTTAACCAAAGGAGTGGGCTAAACTTTAGACGATTTGCACCTTCTCCGACGAGTTTCCCAAAATCCGGCAACACGATTTGTTGCTGAAAATACGATTTTTTAGTGCTGAAATTGCAATTTTGAATGTAGAAATGGATTCACGGCCCCCGATAACCTATGAGGCACCTCAATTATGTAATTCCAAACACTAAAAACTACTATTTAAACAATTTAATTACCGAATTACACTTTTTTGAGATATAACTCTCACATGAGAGAGATGAGACTTACATAATTGACAATTAATCAAAGCAAATTAATAAAAGCTTATGTTTATAGAATTAATAAAAAATAAAACTATATTTATATTTATAAATTATAAAATCAAATTAATTATAATATTTAGGGAGTGTGGGGTGTTTAGTCCGATGGTAAAAAGAAGAGTACTGTTATTTACCCGCCAAATTTCAAATCTTTGATAACACCTTTATAAGTATACTTATATTATAAAGATGTTAATGAAAAACATTAATTAAAAACATAATCTATTGCAATAATGTGAGGGCATTACTTATTCCACGACGTTATCATCCAATATTATCATGTCTAGGTAAGTGTTTTTTTCAAAGATTTTATTGGTGTTTTGCCATATGATCATTCCTTTTAAACATTGCCATTTGAATTATTGATGACCATTTGGAATGCACTTGAGGGAGTGACTAGGTTGTCATTTCAATGTAAATAAATAACCAATGTAAGGAGTGACTAGGTTGTCATTTCAATGGAGAAGAGTGTAGTAGGTGAAGATATTTCCTTAAGTTTAGTATTGGATTTTTTAATTTTTAATTTTATTTTATTTAATATATTATTAATGTTTTGATATGTTATTAAAAAATAGTTTATAAAACAGTTTAATATATTTAGGTTTTTTTAATGAAATAATTCATTTTTTAATTTTGAAAAAATATATATTTATATAAAAGTTTAATTATATATATATATATATATATAATTAATTAAAAATATTATTCTCTTACTTATAAAAACAATTTTATAAATTTGAAATAAAATATTAGAAAAGTAAAATCCTTTAATATATCCTGGAAATAAAAGAAACTTCAAAGTGAGTTTGGATTTGTCAAAGTTTTGATTGATTGTTTAAGCACATTGTGGTGAATAATGTCTCCACGAGGATCACCACAAGCTTCAAGCATGCTTAGAAGGTCAAATCATAACAAAGGTGAAGTTGCCATGAAGGGACTTATGGAAGTCCAATCACTTTTCATGATATTGACTAACGTTTGGGTGCTTTCCAAATAACATATGTTTTTTAAATACAGGTTTTGAGCTTAGTGATCTTTGATATAATTGTAATTGGGTATGAAAAGTATAGAGGTTAGAGATCATATGTAGGGTAAAGTATGGAAGTTCATGATAACATAGAGAAATTATTTGTAAGGCTAATAATCTTTAATATGATGTAAGTGTTTATTCCAATGAAAAATATCATAATTTAAAAAAAAATAGGGAAACTTCTTTTTTCATGACACATGTGTATATGATTGGCCAGTTCTTTTTGTATGTAATGTCGAGTTGGAAGCAATAGGCCATTATTGAAAGAAACTATCCCTCCCATGAAACCCTTTGAATTGAAGTATAACATAATGTTTCCCAATAAAACATTATTGTTACCTTAGGAAGTATAACAATTTGAATTGATTGTAGTAACAATAAGATTATGCCTCATAACATGGATAAGATTCTGCCTCATAACATGGGATGTATGACATAATGTTTTTTAATAAAACAATATTGTTAGCTTAGGAAATATAACAATTTGAATTGATGGGAGTTACAATAAAATCTTTTGTATTAGGATATCTTTGATTGGAGTAAAAATCGTTTGTAAGTATAACAACTTGAATTGATTGGAATAACAATAAAATCTTTTGCATTAGGATATATCTTTAATTGGAGTAAAAATATTTTGTATTAAGATATCTTTTAATCAAAAGAAGAATTAGATTTAGTATAAATTGATTTTTTTTAAAGATTTAATGTAAATTATATATTAATTTTATTGATATGATATAGAGATGTTAAAGAGTGGAATTGAAAACATTTTATTTATGTTAATAAAAAATATTTAATAATTTTTTTGTTATGATATTTATGTTATTGTTTTTTTTATTTTAGTAACAATATTATAAGGAACATTAAGAAGGATGGAACTCTAAACATTTTACCTATGGACACACTTCTTAAATTGAAAAGTTAAACCAAAAATTTCAAAAGAACATCTATATTCTTAGTTGACCACATCTTTTTTTATCCTAATAACAACAATGTGTTACTGTGTCGGAATGTTGAGGAGCGATAGACGTGGGATAGATGAAATATTGAAGCTTGCATGGCGCCCATATAAATAACTTATTATTTCATTGACAAGAGGGTGGAAATCTCTAAACCTTCATGATACCTGTATCATTAGTTGTATCATTCAATAACACAAGTTGCTAAGATAAAGGATGCCTCTTAATAAGAATGACTTGCTACAACATAGGAATCTAGAAGGGAATGGAAATCTTGAAAACTTATAGCACACAAATAATATGTTTTGTATTCCAATAAAGAAGGGGAATGGAAGTCTGTGTCACAATCCCTCTTAGAGATGCATCAAAACACATACCTTTTGCTTTTGATGTCTAAGTTTCATTCTCTAAATCAACACTATAACCACTATGATTATAAATCACCTAGTAGTGATTGAACTATCTATTGGATCCTCTATGCCACTTTGATTAATGAAGTAAATTTATCTTTGTTTAGTCTTTATGGTCAAATTAAGATATTGGTTGCCTCATTGCCTTATATACAAAGAGTTAAAAAAAAAAAATCATAGATAAAGTCATCACCCACCTGAAATGTGTAGTTATTATGTTAGTTTATAAATCAAGATAATAATTATAACCAAATGATATCCTTAGAGGGAAATGAAAATTTCAATAGCTTTTAATTCCAATTGTAATCACAAACAGTTCATCTCTTGAAATCTTCATTGTACCCATGGCTTGCTACGGTTTGCTATGGTTTGGAATGTAGAGGGAAATGGAACTCTTAAAACCTTATGGAACATATCTCATTAGTTTTGTATTCTAATAACAAGGGGGATGGAGCACTTAAACCCTTCGCCATGATGTAGGAATGTGGAAGGGAATATAACTCTTGAGACCTTATGGTACCTATGTCATTAGTTTTTTATTTCGATAGCGAAGGGGTGATCTCTAGAACTATTAAATCTTCATCATCCATATGTCTCACTATGGCTTGATCTTGAAACCTCATGGTAACTATATCATTAGATTTCTATTTTGACAGTGATGGAACTCTTAAAACCTCCATCCTACCCATGGCTTCTATGACTTAAGAATGTTTTAAGATGACAACCATTTGCTACAATATAAGACCCTCAAGAATATGAAACTCTCATTTTGACAATTTGATACCAAATAAAAACTTTAGTGATATGAAATTTTGTAAACATTTTTTCATCTTCTTTTTAACCACATTTGTGAAGAATGTTCCATTATAACTAAATGATAATTCCAAAAAATTAGTGTAAGAAATTGGATGAACATATTCCACTATTAGAAAAAAATTTAAATGGGCCTCAATAATAGAAGTATGGAGTCACATTTTGAACTTCTAGAGTCATCAACATCATTGGGTTTTGAATTTGGCTCACTATAATGCCAAGTTTTGAAATAAAGTCATTATCGTCATAAATTTTTGGAATTGAGTGGGCCTAATGGTTAAGAACATGTATTCCTACTAGGAGATCATATATTCAAATCCATAAAGATAAGGTATGTCCCACAAATAAGGAAGTGTCATATATCAAATTAATGTATATCACTTCTCATATGCTAATCTTATAGAAGAAAGTACCTCACAACGTTACCATCCTTGTTATCTAGTAAATCACTATCTCTCATTTAGTAGTTGTGTTGTCAGTAAAATATTTTAAATCTAAACTTTGAATATATAGAAATGTTAGTAGATTTTATTTTTGGTTTTGTCATACTCTGAACCAAAGATTAGTTGCTTAAAAAATAGTGTATAGATGTTTGTTCTCCCCACCTAAATAACAACATAGGTGATATATTGCACATAAAAACAAAAAGGACCATGAAAAATGTGTACAATTCTTAAAACATATACATGTATCTTACACATGTAAGGCACTAATTAAAATGTGCAAAGTGTAATTGGCCTTTTACTTATATCCCTAACCTCGGAAGTATAACAACTTAAATTGATTGGAGTAACAATAAAATCTTTTGCATTAGGATATCTTTGATTGGAGTAAAAATATTTTGCAAGTATAACAACTTAAATTGATTGGAGTAACAATAGGCACTAATTAAAAATTGCAAAGTGTAATTGGCCTTTAACTTATATCCCTAACCTAGGAAGTCTAACAACTTGAATTGATTGGAGTAACAATAAAATCTTTTGCATTGGGATATCTTTGATTGGAGTAAAAATATTTTGCAAGCATAACAACTTAAATTGATTGGAGTAACAATAAATCTTTTGCATTGGGATATTTTTTACTGGAGTAAAAATCTTTTTCATTAAGATATTTTTTAATCAAAAGAAGAATTAGATTTAAAATAAATTGATTTTTTTTAAAGTTTTAATGTAAATTATATATTAATTTTATTGATATAATATATAAATGTTGAAGGGTGGAATTCAAAACATTTTATTTATATTAATAAAAAAAATTTAATAATTTTTTTGTTATGATATTTATGTTATTGTTTTTTTATTTTAATAACAATATTATAAAGAACATTAAGAAGGATGGAACTCTAAACATTTTAATTATGGACACACATATGTGAAAACCTAAACCATTTTTTTCAAAAGAACACCTACATTATTAGTTTGTCACGTCTTTTTTTTATCCTAATAGCAACAATGTGCTACTATGTAGGAATGTTGAGGAGACATAGATGCGGGATAGATGAAATCTCAAAGCCTTCATGGTGCCCACATAAATAGATTTTCATTTCATTGACAAGAGGGTGGAAATCTCCAAACATTCATGATACCTGCATCATTAGTTGTATAATTCAACAACACAAATTGCTACAATAAATGATGCCTCTTAATAAGAATGGCTTTCTACAACATAGGATTCTAGAAGGGAATGGAAATCTTGAAACCTTATAGCACACAAATAATATGTTTTTTATTCAAATAGAGAAGGGGAATAGAAGTATGTGTCACAATCCCTCTTAGAGATGCATCAAAACAGATACATTTTGCTTTTGATGTCTAAGTTTCATTCTCCAAATCAACACTATAACCACTGTGATTATAAATCACCTAGCAATGATTGAACTATCTACTGGATCATCTATGCCATTTCGATTAATGAAGTAAAGTTATCTTTGTTTAGTCTTTATGGTCAAATTAAGATATTGGTTATCTCGTTGCCTTATATACAAAGAGTTAAACAAAAACAAATTCATAAATAAATTCATGCACCCACCTCAAATGCGTAGTTATTATGTTAGTTTATAAATCAAGATAAGAATTATAACCAAATGATATCCTTAGAGGGGAATGAAAATGTCAATAGCTTTTAATTCTAATAGTAATCACAAACAATTGATCTCTTGAAATCTTCATTGTACCCATGGCTTGCTACGGTTTGGAATGTAGAGGGAAATGGAACTCTTAAAACCTTATGGCACATATTTCATTAGTTTTGTATTCTAATAACAAGGGGGGTGGAGCACTTAAACCCTTCGCCATGATGTAGGAATGTGGAAGGGAATAAAATCTTGAGACCTTATGGTACCTATGTCATTAGTTTTTTATTCCGATAGCGAAAGGGCCATCTCTAGAAGTGTTAATCTTCATCATCCATATGGCTCACTATGACTTGCCATTGAAACCTTGTGGTAACTATATCATTAGTTTTCTATTTTGAGAGGGATGGAACTCTTAAAACCTCCATCCTAACCATGGTTGCTATGACTTAAGATTGTTTTATGATGACAACCATTTGCTACAATACAAGACCCTCAAGAGTATGAAACTCTCATTTAGACAATTTGATACCAAATAAAAACTTTAGTGATATGAAAGTTTATAAACATTTTTTCATCTTTCTTTTTTTTAACCACATTTGTGAAGAAGCTTCCATTATAACTAAATGATAATTCAAAAATTTTAGTGTGAGAAAATGAATGAACATATTCCACTATTAAAAAAATATATAAATGATATAAATGGACCTTAATAATATAAGTATGGAGTCATATTTTGAATTTTTAGAGTAATCAACATCATTGGGTTTTGAATTTGGCTCACTATAATACCAAGTTTTGAAATAAAGTCCTTATCATTATAAATTTTGGAATTAAGTGGGTCTAATGGTTAAGAAGATGTATTTCTTACTAAAAGATCATATATTCAAATCCTGAAAGATAAGGTATGTCCCACAAATAAAAAAATCTCATACATCAAATTAGTGTATCACTTCCCATATGCTAATCTTCTCTAACTATAGAAGAAAACTATAGAAGAAAGTACCTCACAACGTTGCCATCCTTGCTGTCTAGTATATCGCTATCTCTCTCATTTAGCAGCTGTATTGTCAGTAAAATCAGCGTGCCTAAGTAAAGCTCCCTGCCCTTTGGGTACATGTAAGTGGCCTGCATGCAAGATAGGGTCTGGTCCACTTATCAGCCACAGAACTGTTTACTTGCCTACCATCCAACCTTGATCCACAGACCTGTTTACTTGCCTGCCATCCAACCTTGATGATGATCAACATGACATTAGACCCAAACTCTCAGCCTCCTTCTCTTCCATGGATCACCTCCACTGCATAGGACAACATACCCACTTTTGGATTGGCATGGTGGCTTTTCACGTGGTACTAACCTGCCAAGTGCTGCTAATTTTTCTTATTGTCTCCATTCAGGCTAGTGGGTCCTTTCTAACCAGTTGGCCCCATGCTGCGGAGACGAAACTGCCGATGAGTTTCTTGAGCAACTGAGTACAATATATACCACGAGTTCTAATTCCACTCGTCCACTGCATTCATCATTGCTATAAAACAGTTTCATTCATCATTGCTATAAAACAGTTTCATGAACCTATAAATTTTAATACATACAAATACTTCAACTACTGCCATATTTTTTTGGTTTATGTCCTTGCATGGTTTTCAGTTTGCCTTGCTGCAGAGGTAGTCCTTTCCTTCTTGATTCCTCAAGTCTCCCCTTGGGTTTATACACAGACTGCTCATGCTGTGACCTCCGAGCACAATGTAATTTCTATGTTCAACCTGCGGGCCTGCACTAACTTGAAGTACTCTTGTGGAAGTTAGACTGTTATGAATGAAGTTCTAAAACAATATTTTTCCTGAAAGGTTTGTGAGAATTAACCTTGATGGATTGCAAGTTGGTGGTATTCCATTTTATATCATGGAATTTTCATTTGTATAAAATCTAAAGCATATGTATGTGAGAATAATATAAAACTGAATTGATTTCATGGCCTTATATGAACACTGAAAGATGGCATGTCTGAGTGAGAATGGAATTTACATTTTGGTTTTTCCTATCATGTCTTATTTTATTTGATTAATGCTTGCAGTGGCCACTCTCTTCTTGTAAACTATATATCTGTATATATAAAGAAAGTTGCCTTGTTTGTTGATTATCTGTGTTATGCTACTTTGCATAATTGTTTATTTTACCTCTTGGCTCTGCCTGGTTTTTATAATATAAGTGTGTATTGGCTTTATGCCTTTGATGCTGTCTGTACCGTGTACTGTATACTTGTAGAGAAGCTTTCTGAATGAAATATGGCATCGTTGTTTTGTCCATCGTTGTTTTATCAGCTAGAGTGGTCCATCATCAAGACTTGGCGATGTATGTCTCAATATACATCACTGAGCCCTGAAGATGTACCACCAATAATTGATCTTAAGCATAGAGCAGAGAATCCAAGAGAATCTTTCACATTTGTAATTTTAATATATATATATATTAAAATTAAGCATAGAGCAGAGAATCCAAGAGAATCTTTCACATTTGTAATTTTAATATATATATAACTTACTAAGTCACTGTACATTTCCTTAATAAAAATTAAAGCATTTCAAATTTCAAATGTAGTTATTAATAGGCATTGCATGAAATTATTTGTCTAAACCCCACCTAAATTTTACTTGGAATTGCATTATTTCCTTTTGCTGATATCTTCAAGTTGGCATTGAAGGTAATCGAGATGATACCCATCACAGCTCACTGCATAAACTTTGACTGCAACACCCAGCTTCATAATACGCAGCATAAAGATGATTCTTACCACCAAAACTTCCACTATTTTTCCAACGGTTCATTGCCCCCTTTGGGGGCACACGACATTCAGATGAACTTGAGGAAATATATCATTTCTCCATATGATACTATTTACAGGTAAGAGATTCATATTATATTTTAATAAATGTCTATGCATATGTAAAAGTAATTGAATGAATTGTGTGTTTCTGTGGATTTAGGTGTTGGAATACATTTTTGATAATTTTGGTCGTATACTGCGCATGGATAAATCCATTTGAGCTGGGATTCATGGATGAGCCGAAACCTGGAGCACTATTCATTGCAAACACAGTGATAGATATATTTTTTGCCATCGATATCATTGTCACCTTCTTTGTAGCATACGTGGATGATAAAACACAGCAAATAGAAGACAATCCCAAGCATATAGCAGTTAGGTAAAGTAGTTTATCTCAGGGCTTGCTTAGTTTTTTCCACAAAGATTTTTCTATATTGGTATTGTATTTCTGTTGTTTCATAGTAGTATCTTATGTAATTTGAAATGAATGAATCTGCGCAGGTATATTTCCACATGGTTCATATTTGATATCACTTCTACAGTTCCATTTCAGGCATTTAGTTATATTTTTACTGGGAAAATTGGGTCTGGTCTTTCATACAACTTGCTTAACTTGCTAAGACTATGGCGGTTGCGCAGACTCAAAGCTCTTTTCACAAGGTACTACATATAGCAATCTTCAATTCAAATTCTCCACTTTTTTATTAGATTTTCTGGCTGCCCACTTTTTAAGTTTTTCAGGTTACTTAGATTTTTTTTTTCAAGTGTATGCTTCCTATTTTTTCCAATTTTTGCCAATGTCCAGTTTTGCAACATTGTGATAGATCAATTTTGAATATATGTTGTGTTTGCCTTAGGCTGGAGAAAGACATAAGGTTCAGCTACTTTTGGGTGCGATGTGCTAGGCTTATTTGTGTAAGTCCCGTCCTTAGCATTGTTTTTATTATTAAAGTAGCAGAGGCTGATTTATACACAGTCTGATATGCACTAAAGAGGTTGCATACCAAGATTCAAAGTCTTAAAAGTGATATAAGTGTGCACCTGATATATGCATCCTCGGGCTTCTCAGCTTTAAGAAAATATATATCAAAAGTGGGTTAAATGCACTATTGCTAGGTGCATATTGAACGCTTTGAATACACTACAATAAACTGTAAAGTAAGTAAATGAAGAGTTGAAAAAACTCTCAGTATAATATTAAATATAATATATGCTAAGATATGCACCATTGAATGTGAACCATAACGATGCATATCCAAGCGAATATTGCGTGTAATGCTGCATTGATTGCCCACCTCCACCCAGGGCTATGGAAAGCACCTGGCTTCTTTCCTGCAATGAAATCAGACCTGCAAATTGCAATGAAATCATACCTGAGTTTAGATGGATATGGAATACACTGAAATACCCAATACACTGTTTAATAAATGAACTCTTACACTGGCAGATGAAGAGTTATGGAGTAACTAGGAGTATAGCATTAAATGGAATATATGCTGAGATATATACAGTTAAATCGGAAACATAACGGTCTATATCCAGCAAATATTGCATTTAATGCTGCACCCATCCATGCTTTTTATGGACCATGCATATAATGCTGAACTGCTCCATTTCTTTTTATGGCCCAGCTCCAACCAGGGCTGTAGAAACCACCTGGCTTCTCTCCTGCAATGAAAGGATTATATTCTATTGTTCAGTTTCGTAGAGTTTTATGGACCACAATGCCTCCTGAGTGGACGTGTTTGTGCTGTTTCTTCTTTGTTTGTGACAGGTGACACTATTTGCAGTGCATTGTGCTGGATGTATTTATTATCTGCTGGCAGAACGTTATCCTGACCGTAACAAAACGTGGATAGGTTCTGTTAGGCCTAACTTCAGAGAACAAAGTGTATGGGTTCGCTATATATGCTCGCTATATTGGTCCATTACAACTTTAACTACTGTTGGATATGGAGATCTCCATGCGGTTAATTCTATCGAGATGACTTTCGACATATTTTATATGCTGTTTAATCTGGGCCTCACAGCATACTTGATTGGGAATATGACAAATCTAGTAGTTGAGGGTACAAGTCGTACAATGCAATTTGTAAGTTCTGATGTATTGAAGTTTTGTTAACCTATGTTGCTGGACAATAATATATATACGTAGAGAGAGTCGATGGGGTTTTGGTTTGATGATGCAGGGTTGTTTCATATCCTTGTCTATCTGCATAGTTTGAATTTGCTCCTTGTGAGGTGTCTGGCTGCTTGTGGCCAGGGCTAGATGGAAGTCATGGTAGAATTTGGAGTAAATATTCTTAATGGTGGCATCCGAGCCAAAGTGCTTTTCAACTTGGAAAATGTTAAATATTCTTATGAAAAATATGGATATATGTATGTAGAACCCATGTGTGAAGAAGTGTGTTGTGGGTTTGTATCATAAAAAAGATAGTGAGTAAATGTTTATATAATTATAGACACCTACTCTTTTGAAGAATTTTAAAATGAGGCGAGAATCTATGCTCAGTTACAAATTCCAATTCTGCATTAACCTGGTACAAATACCCATGTTATACCCATTTTAACATGGGTGAACCTCAACTCTCCATTGATTCACTGTACAAGTACCGACTTTCACATGGAGAAGAGAGAATTGAACTTTACACCTCTCCCCCATAATCTTTAATCTTTTGCACATCTCCATCTCCCATGCAATGGAAAAGAATTTACCATTTACATTATTGTTTAAATATGTTGTTTATGAGAATTTGAACCTTGTACCTCTCCCATGACTCTCTTCCCAAGTGTACCTCTACCATGACTCTTTTCTCATATCATTTTAACATTATTGTTCATATATGTTTTCCAAAAAAGTTTGAACCTTGTACCTCTCTCATGACTCTCTTCCCACTTTATACCTCTCCCATGACTCTCTTCCCACTTCACTTTAACCTGAGAGAGTTTGAACCTCATGGCTCTCCCATACCTTTCTTCCCATATCACCTTAACATGGGGTCGAGAGATTTGAACATTGCACCTCCTCTCACATGCAAAAGAAAATTCTTTGCAATTTACACTCATCTTCAAGTGTGGGCCTATAAGTAGAGATGTTGCTTTATTCTTTATCGATTTGATCATCTTCCATATGGGCTTTTTCTCTCTTCGAAGCATTCTCTAATTTCAGATGTGGCCATATAAATAGAGTCGATGCTTTATTCTTTATCGATTTGATCATCTTCCATATGGGCTTTTTCTCTCTTCGAAGCATTCTCTAATTTCAGATGTGGCCATATAAACAGAATTGAAGCTTTATTCTGCTTTGTTCTTTATCAATTTGATCATTTTCCCACGTGGGATCTTTCTCTCTCCCAAAAATTCTGTAATTTCAGATATGGCCATATAAATAGAGTCGATGCTTTATTCTTTATTGATTTTATCACTTCCTGAATCCCATAAGTTATAACTGATGAGGTTGCCCACAAGATATTCATTCTGTGAATTATATTGTACAAAACAAATACAAACTTTGTTGATTGAAGTCAGGGAAAATTGTATGTTCTGTAAACTGAATTTGGTTCTGATTTTTGGCAGAGGAACAGCATACAGGCAGCTTCGAATTTTGTTAACCGGAATCACCTCCCACCAAGGCTGAAGGATCAGATATTGTCACATATGTGCCTTCAATTCAGAACAGAGCGCTTAAAACAACAGGAGATTATAGAAGAACTTCCTAAGGCCATTCGGACGAGCATTTTCCAACATCTATTCCTACCAACCGTTGAATCCCTGTATCTGTTTCAAGGCATTTCACGTGAATTGCTTTTCTTCTTGGTACTTAAAGTTTGCAATCTTTAGGAAGAAGCTGCAAGTTTGTGCTTTCATGTTATAAAATACTTCCTTTTGTTATAATTGCCATTTTAATTTTATCAGTATTATGTAGAGATGTGGGCTGTTAAGCAAAACTGTCACACAAGGCCAGGTATTGACAATACTTTAGTTTGTGTTATTCATCTCTTAAGTATGGCCAATACTTCAGAGCTAAAAAGCACAAACTTGGCTTTCTAGTTTTTACTGAACAGAACCATATATATATATATAAATATATTCTCAACAAAAACTTTGTAAAGAAATTTACATATGTAGATGATGGAATGATTCCCCACTTTTGTGAATGGCAATTGAATAAAACAACCATTAACATGAAACCAGCCAAATGCCTCGCAATATCGACAAACCTACTAAACTAACTCCTTCTGCATACACATGTATATACTCATATAAACACACCTATGTATATGACATATGCATAAGTATATATGCTTATAGATAGACATTCAGATCTCTCTATACATGTATCAATATATGCATTTGAGTATATACATGAATAATGACTGTAGTTGTATTTTTGTGTCAAAAGTTGTGGAATAGACAGATGATCATAATTGAATGATATAGCTGACCTGAAGATTCAACACTAAATTTTTACCTTGTGATTAAGGTCACCGAGATGAAACCAGAATACTTCGCCCCAAGAGAGGACATTGTGCTTCAAAATGAAGAACCTAGTGACATCTACATAGTGGTTTCAGGGGAAGTGGTAAGTAAGCAATCTTCAAGTCCAAATTTGTTCCATCCCAAGTTTTGATTTTAGGCTCAGTGCTCTCAAATTAGTCTGGAAAGATTAATATGTTTATTTAGAATCTCTCTATGGCTCTCTGGAATCATGTAAATCTGTTATGTTTGTGTAGGAAGTGCTTGTTTCCGAGAACAGAAACGAAGAGGTAATTTCAATTTGCTCTATTTTGTTTCATAGTTATCAAAGAATGCTATGATATGGTACTGCAGACCTCTTTTTTGCCATAATGCCAAAAGAACACTATTAATTTTGATTTTGATATCCCGGAACTCAGGGCTCAAACATAATCATACCCTTATTAGGCACGACCGCTTACAATAATTTCGGACTGATTTTGAGCCTCTGGCCACTAGGTTAGAAAAAATTGAATGGTTCTGGCCCTTGGGTTAAAAATATTTGCCATATTTGCTTATCGTTCTGTAAGGATATCAAGAAGTGGATAGAATCTTTCAGGATTTGCTTTATAATACTAACCTTTTTGTTGCATATGGGATGAGCACAGGTCATAGAAACCTTAGGGCCAGGAGAAATGTTTGGAGAAATTGGAGTTATTTGCAAAAGGGCACAACCCTTTACTGTTAGAACAAGGAAGCTCTCCCAGCTTTTGCGGCTCAATCGAACCGCATTGTTGGAGACAATCCAGACCAAACCAAAGGATGGCAAGATTATTCTAGACAACTTTTTTCAGGTATTACTTGTTCATTCCTAGAACATTTGTTTTCTCTGTTTAACATAAATCTAAGCACGCAATCGTTTTATATTTCACTTTACAAAATCCTTTCAGAGATATGCCTGCAGTAAAACTGCAAAGAACTAGAAACATAGCCATCCTGAAAAGTCTGTTGATTATGAGAGCCGGCTGCTTCTGATAAGAAATGGTCAAGTCTCTAAAACTTTTTTGGAGGCACAACTCTTGCTGTTTGCATAGGCAATCTGTTTGGTAATGGTTAAAAACACAAACTTAAAGGGCCAATTTCTGAACATTATTTGTCTGCCTCCAACATCCACAAGAGTAAAGACAAAATCCAGCAGCTAATAAATATGTTTGTATATAACATCAAGACAATAATAAGTTTGACATAACAACAATACACGGTCAATTTAGACAATCGTTGGAAAACATACATGCTGATAATGATCTATAAAACATATGAACAAGATGGTTCTATTTTTTTTCTTTGAAAGTGATTCAAGCAACATGCCCCCAGGAGCCGCACTACAAAGAGCAGACTTCTTGGGCTTAGGTGTCAAGTCTCTGGGGTATTTATTATACCAATAGCAGATTTACTACGGGTTAGGTGTCAGGTATCACAGGTATCTATTCTACCGAAATTACTCTCGACTTGCACCTGGCCTCATTGCTTTGAGACATACCATATGGGTGGGCTGACCACAGCAAGAATGGATCCTGGTGGATGGCTTATAAAATTCAACCTTACTAATGAACCAAGTCAATTTGTTCAGCATTTTAACATGTTTTCCGCTCGAGTTGGAAACTTCTCTTTCTACAAATATTTCAGGGTTTGTGAATATTTTTTTTCTGGATAGGTTTGAAATCAAAACATGCATCTTTTGTAGCTTGTTACATCTATCTGAACAATTGTTAGAATATATTTTGAAATTTTGATCAAATTTGAACCATGATTGATTGTGACAACTACCATAAAGACTGTCATATTCTGATGCATTGGCATATTTGTACAAACCCATTCTCCCAAAATATCATAGTTGAAACGATTGTATTTCTGAACCACAAACAATAAAACCATCAAATTCTGCATTGTAGCAGAATCAAATAAATGCCACATAGCACGTTTCGGTACAAGTTCTAAACAGTTTCCACAAATATAGTCCAATAGGCCAAGTCTCCATACACAATATTAATCCAGTTCAAGCTCAGGGTTCGAATAACCATGGAATTAACTAACAGTAAGAAATGCTATTCTTCCCTTGGCAGCATGTAGCAGGTTCAAAACATGCAAGGTTCAAGGACCTCATGGCCGAAGAAAATTACATGGTTTCACACCGGAACCCAGACTTGCCTCCAAATATCTGTTCTGCTTCTCCCACAGGAAGCAGTCAACTAATGGAAGAGTCATTGAGTTGGGGAAGGAATCCAGACCTAGTAGATTCCAAAGGATTTACACCACTGGTAAACTTTACACTAATTGAATCTAAAATTCCTTTTCCATGTGCTATAGCCATGCATAGTCCACTTATGCTTACACTGTGGATTGGTGATCTAATGAATGAGTATATTCCTGCAGCACATAGCAGCTGCCAGAGGTTCCAAACAGTGTGTGCTTCTCCTGCTGAAATACGGAGCAGATGTTAACAAAAAAGGTATATCTGATTGATCACTTTCCTACTTCTTGCATTATATAGTTAAGGTCCGGAAGCAAAATACAAGCCAACAGATGAGTAAATTGGAGTAATCCCTCCAGACAATATAAGGGACCACTAATATAAGTAAATAGTAGCTTCACTTGGAATTGGCCTATATGACGAGAGAAACTAGTATATTAATGTATATCGTACATCATTATGTTCATTCACACACACAGTTGCATATGATAATTTGGTATTCTTACCTTTAAAGTTTAGGGGTTATTAGGAGGTATATTCTTATTCCTTGGGAGGAGTTGTGCAACTCATCCTCGCTCTTATACTTTGAAGCCATCCTCCACATTAATATTTGGTGTATTATGTGTTTCTTGTGCTATTTTCTGTAACAATAAATGTTTCATATTCTTAAGAGTTCATTGTTAAAACAATCTTAAGGTGATTATAGGATGCAGCTCACAGTATATGTTTTGCAGGACGTCATCAAAGTTTGTGCAAGTATAGCCCTCCAGTAGCAATCGTATGCCATTCAGGGAACCTCCTGCTTAATTTTAATGTTGTATTTTGTAATGTTTGTTTGCCAGATGAACATGGGAGTACTCCTCTGTGGGAGGCAATTGCAGGAAAGCACAGGTCGATCACAAAACTGCTCTACGAAAATGGTGCAAGATTTGATCCAGAGAGTGAAGGAAACTTCTTGTGCTTAGCAGCTCAGAGAAATGACTTAGATGCAATGATGGAGTTGTTGAAGTATGGAGTAGACATCAATGCTACTAACCACCAAGGCCTGACAGCCCTCCATGTAGCCATAATGCAGGAACGTCCTGAGGCTGTGAACTTCCTCCTCCAAAATGGTGCAGACATCAACAAACCTGATACTGAAGGCCAAACTCCCAGAACCCTCATAGAAACTAATCAACAACTGTTTACAGCGATGAAGAACCCATGCAAAACTTTTGAATTGGATCACAAGATTCAAATTCTTGAGAGCAATGCGAGAGGCAAAGGCAACATACAATCATGGGAGGATCCCAGTTGCACAAAATTTTCTTCAAGCAGTGTTTGCAGACCAAGGTTGAATTCTAAAATACCAAACTGCAATGTACATTTCAGAACAGGAAGAAATGGAAGTTATAACGGTTTCGAAGCCATGGGATCAGGGCTTGATAAAAGTCAATCCTATTGTAGATCAGAAGCAAGAGGTTTTGGGCCTAATCTTCATAGAGTGGTGATCCATAGGCATCATCCCAACAAACAAAATCTGCCTTTGATAGAGCCAGGAAAATTAGTTGGTCTTCCAGGATCAGTGGAAGAGCTCCTTAGAGTAGCAGGTAAGTTTCAATATATACATTTAGTAATCTGCCAAAACATGATTTATATTTTAAGCCCCGTTTGGACCTAATCTTTGTTTGATTTCTTTCTAGCATGGATAAGATATGGTCTTTTGTTAATTTTTTCACTGTGTTTCTGTTTTCAAACGTTGGTAGGACGATTGAGTAGATATGAAAAATCATGGGTGTGTGCAGGGTTGAAGTTTGGTTACTGTCCCATTAAAGTTTTAAACAAAGATGGCGTCGAGATTACTGACATCAACGCGATAAGGGACAATGACCATCTGTTCTTAGTAGACGACAATGAGATTGAAGAATGAGCGTCCTTGATATGCATGCCTGGGATTGACCATCTATGTATTACAGTATTGTTATTCAATAAATAAAATTATTTTATAATTAGTTACAACATTTTTAATAGGTATTAGACTCCATGTAAATATGTATATATACATGAGTATTTTTTTATAATATTATCTCTGTAAAAATGTAACTTTTTCAACAAGAAAAAACCGTTACTTGATTTTAATTCTGAATTAAAGATAACAGAGGAGTTACAACAGCTCAAAGCAGTATATGTTTCTGACTGAAAACACCTTAAGATGTTACAATACCAAAAAACTGTAAGCCCAAGAAACAGACCATCTCAAGATTATCACTGTTCATATGACTAACAAGCAAAAAATTCAAGTAAGTACTGTGCTACAGGGGCATAAAGCTCACAGCAAAATAACAGAGAGATAAAAACAACAGGAGAGACCAATCTGTGCAAATACTTCAAATCTGGATAGAGCCTTCTGCCACCCAAGATTTCTTCATAAAAAATAAGACCTTCCTCACAACCAATAACTCTTTTGGATAATCTGTCAGCAATAAGATTATACTGTCTATAAATATGATTAAATGAAAGGAAATTGAAGCTTTTCTGTAAGACCTTGATCAGGTGCTTCCAATGATCTAACAAAGTCACCTGCAACCTAGACTTTTCAAAGACCCAATCAACCACCAATCTAGAATCACCCAAAAACTGCAAAGAAAAAATTCCTTTATAAACAACCAGGTAGAGAAGCCCCCAAAGAGCTAAAAATTCTGCTCTGGTATTTGAACCTCTCCCACGTCCCATCCATGCTTAAAAAAAAACCTGTAATGGTTTTTCAATTTGATGGCAATCCCAGCTCCATTAAAACCCATCTGAGCAGCTCCATCAAACAGTTCAATTGGTTCATTTCCATGTAACGAATGAGCAGAAATTGATCTAGGAACTTTTGCCACTGAACACTTGTTAATTTCTTTAAACACGCCCAGTGACCCACTATGAGTCAACAAAGCCTGGCGACACTGATTTTACCGTTCTCAAAAAGGGCAAAGTTCCTATGCCTCGAGATCCTGTAAAATGTCACCTTATGTAAGAAGGTTATAGGATTAAACCAAATTAGGGTTTAGTTTTTTTCAAAGTTTTGCCATTTTATTAAATATAAATATGACTTTCCATTTTCATATATATCTTTTATTATTTTGGGTATGATGACTACTTTGGTTTTTCTTGCAAACCCTCCTTAGGGTAGGGTTTTTTCCTGGTTGTTGGAGACCTATCCCAAGGCATAGATTATCATGGAGTCCGTTCTCACAAATGAGAAAACTTAGTACCAATTATGTCAAAAAGTGGGAATTAGTTTTGTTTTTTCAATGTGTTTTGATTAGGGTTTTCTCCTCTTGTTAGGGTTTGGTTTGTTGCTTTCCGCTGTACTACTCCTCTTGGTTTTCTTGCCTTCCTTTGTTTTTTCTTCCTTTTCTCGGCCCTTGTTGCCTTTTATCCCTTGTATTTGTCACATTTTTGGGTTTTTTTCCCTTTTTTAGGCTTCCATCTATGGGATGGAGTCGCCGGCTTGGAACGGTGGACATTCCTCGACAAGTGGAGGTGAAAGCGGTATTCCTCTTAACCCTAGTTTCCTTTCTTCTCATGGTGTCATGATGCCTCTGAAGGATTCTTGTACTAGACCTCATCTCAGTTTGTTGGTGAATAGGATTTTTAAGGGATGTTATAATGGCTTAGCATTTGAGAAGAGTGTTCATGGAGTTTCGTTCCACAAACAACCTACTTGATACTAGAATAAGGGTTTTTTTGGGTGTTAGGGCTAAAAACTGACGCCGACTCAAGGCTTGGAAGGCATTGGAATATGGACAAGGTGGAGTTGCTTTGCCTTAGGGCTTTTATTGGTTGATTTGAATATACCAAAAGGAACAAGGATGAACTTCTAGCTTGGACTACAGAACATTGGAGGCCATTAATCAATTATGTCCCCAATATTAGCATTATGCCTAACAATTGGATTGTTTTCCTATTTTTGGAGAACAAGAATGTTCGAAATATCTTGGACAAGTTGTGGGTTATTGGCTCTGGCTCCCTGGTTTTAGATCGATGGAATTCAGGATTCAATCTCTTGCACGAAAAGTTTTCCAAGAGACACTTGTGAGTTCTCTTACTGGGGTTTCCTTACCAACTGTGGACCAAGAATATTTTTATTGGTTTGGCCAATATCATAGGCAGATTCGTGTCCATAGATGATAATATGATACACGCCATGGCCAAGCGTATGGCAACGATGTTGTGGAACTGGATGTTTCTAGGGTCTACCGACTAAAATTGATATTGTATGGGGGGAGAAGATGATTGTCCAGCGTTTGGATTACCTCGAGATTCTCTTTCATTGTCATTACAATCGAGATAGGGGTCATCTTAAGGATAGGTGTTTGAAGCTTTTCTACAGTGATGGTTACTTTGAATCTAGTGATGATCCAGTTTCCCTGATGGAGATTGTGATATCGACACCAGTGGTTGTCCCTATTCTTTGTTCAACTGAGGTTTTGGATAAAGGTACGTCCCATAGCAATTTTCTTTGTCCTTATGAAGGGCTCTCTAAAGTTGATATGATTTTCATTGAATCTGTTAAAAAATTGTCTAGCTTAAATAAGAATATGCTAGTTGATGATAGTGGTCTTGGGGTTGTTGTCCCTACTGAACATGTTGTACTGGGCTCTCTTTGTTTTCCTTTGGCCTCTCCAATGGTATTAGGAGATGAGAAATCTCATGACCTGTGACATCCCCTTGCATCAATTCGACTAAGGTAGGGGACATTAACCAAATTCGAGGCCTCTAAATTTGACCCAAATCCAAATTTCGAATTCATAGAAAATAAAATATGTTTGCGCAAATGTAAATAAACATACATAGCAGAATAATATTTATCCATGCACACGATTCATGCATATACAAGCACAATCACTTACAGACATCAATTAAAAACATTGCATAACAAAATACAAGAGAATACTTATCTTAAACAATGTTGATCCAAGCAATTGGTTGTGTTAGAGTGATTTTCCACCCAACCATAGACACTCTGCTCACCTATATTCTTTCAACTCCAAAGGCCACCCCCACATTGGGCTATGAGGCCACTAGGGCGAAGGAAACACCTACAGGATTTTCTCTCTCATCCCACAACCTAATTTGCCCTCTATGCTTAGCCAAATGATCATACAGAGCTCTACAAGGGTCTCATTCAGCTCTCACAACATTGACTTCCACAATACTTGCCCCACAAAACACCCTTCTTGGCTCAATAATCCCCCTTCATTGATCCACTATTTTGTTGGGCAATCCATCTTGTTGAGTGCTTCCTATGTGTGCATAGAAGAAGACCAACCTACTAAATGTTGTTGGAGAACCACTTGCAGACTCAATTCATGGCTTCTCAAGCATGTAACAACAACAAAACTCAAGGGTTAAGAGTTCCTAGCTTGCCGAACCTCTCTGCTCACTTACACCCATGAGTTTTCCCTTCCAAATATGTTGTCCTAGCTCCAAATTCAAATTTATGGGTTATAGATCCTGGTAAAAGGTTATGAACAACAATGGAGAGCTTTGCATAGTCTAGATCTACATGCAAGAATGAGAGAATGGGGGTTGTTTCCAAGGGATATGAGAAATTGGTGCAAAGACAACTAACATTACTTCTAACATTAGAAGAAAGGACTCCTAACTGTTGCAAACTAACTTCTAACTTGTGATAGAACTGTCCAAAAGTGCAGTGAGCCCCATGCTTCAATAACTACATGAAGTGACCTTTCCCACCAACTTCACACATGCATTCAATGATTGGAAAATAGTAAAAAAAATGAGATACTTGGCTTATTAAAGGCACATGATAGAATTTTGGATGAGTTCTAAGGTTGACACTTGACATCAAGGATTTGGTCTCCCATAGACCCCCTTTCCTCTTCCCCTCTGGTGGAATCATAGCCCCTTTGTTGATATTTCCATAGCCATTCTTGGACCATTATATTATTTATGCACATAATATTTACATACATTTCTAATTGGAATGATAAGCCAACGCATATTTACATATTTACATAATTTACATAATTTACATAATTTAATTGAATTAATATTAGAAGGGTCAAATTGGGGATCTTACAGGACCTCACCTCTTCTGAGCCAATTTTGGTAGAGGAGGGGTCCTTAGATAAGGAAAGTATCTTGCATAATCATGAGGACTATCCCCCTTTACACAACCCTAGGTCTCTTGGTTTGGTTATGTTGGCTAGGTTTCCTAAGCAGACCTCAACCCAAAAGTTTTCCTAATATTTCATAGAAGTGTCCCTTAAAACACCACTCTAGGTATTCTCCAATAAAATATCAAAAAACTCATATGTCTCTCCCATAGCTTCTATCAGGCATCAAAATGTGACTATTCGCAAAAATAATAAAAAGGGCATGAAAAGTTGGTATTGTTCCCTCATATTCTAATATGGTTAACAGTAAGGGGGGTTATGTCCCTCTCTTAGTGAAACTACGGGAAGTTGTGGCCAAGAATTCTTTACCTAGTGTATGTAATAATTCATGAGCACTTAGAGCATCGAAGCCCATTGATAGGGGCGATTACTGTTAATTCTTTCCTTTAATCTCAAGCCCCCCCCCACCCCCCACAAAGTTAGGGCTCTCATGTGTTTGCTGGACTCTGTGAAACTGGATATTGTTTTTCTCCAAGAACTATGTGCTAGCGATCCTTTGCCATTGAGACATTTTCCAAATTTTGTTCTAATTGGGAAATTTGTGATGTTGATGTTGTAGGACCATCAAGAGGACTACTTACTAGTTGGAACCCAATATTTGTTGAATTCAATCCTTTTAATGCGTGTGTTGGCATTCTATTAGAAGGAAAGCTTAAGGGCTTTGATCATACATTTTATATTCATAAACTATTATGGCCCTTACAAAGACAAAGAAGCTTTCTGGAACAATGTTGAGATTAGTGGTCTTTTAAATTCTCCTAATCTCATACTTGTAGGTGATCTTAATCTCACTCTATATGGTGATGAAATCAAGGGAAATCCCACAAGAATGGATCCCCTATTTGTTTTTTATATACAGTTATTCTAGAGACATCGTCTTATGGATGTGTTGCCTACTAAAATTAGCCCTACCTGGAGGAATGGTCATAGTGGAGAAGCAAGTATCAGTAAGATATTGGATAGGTTTCTCTTTTCTAACTACCTTGTAGATTCATTGGAACGTTATCAATCTTGGGTCAATAATACAACTATATCGGATCATAAGCCTATTTGTTTTCAAATGGAGGGCTCTCAATATCTGCACAAATATCCCTTTAAGTTTAATCACTTGTGGTTGGAAGATGAAGACTTTTGTAAGATGGTGAGATCTGACTAGCATATCCTTGGTGATCAGGATGAAATTGATGTTATGAAGAGGTTGGTGGATAAGTTAAAAACCTTGAAGCATAAAGCGGTAGTTTGGGGAAATGACCTAAACGCATAGTGTTATTCAAGATTTGGTGGAGATTGACTCTCTTATCAATCAGATCTTTGAGTTGAATCTTTCACGTATTCTTTCTAGGGAGGAAAATCTATGGCTTTCTGAGTTGGAAAATAAAAAGAAATAATGTTAAAGCAAGAGGAAATGGCTTGGAGGCTCAAAATTATGGCCATTTGGATTTCCCAAGGTGACAATAATACTAATTTTTTTCATAATTATGCTAGCTACAGACAGAACTTGAATACTACTTGGGATTTGCATGATGATGAAGGTAATTGGGTCAATACACAGCAGGATTTTGAAAAGGGGTTATTTAGAATTTCTCAAAACTCTTCAAATATCTAGGGGATTCGTCCATTTTGATTGAACTTAATATCATCAGTAAGTTTCCTTCTCTCTTTTTGGAGGAAGAGGAGCTTCAAATTGGTAGTGTTGTCACCCTAAGCGAAATTGAAAAGGATCTTAAGGACTTTGCCAAGGACAAGAGTCTTGGGCCTGATTGATGGCATGTGGAATTTTTCACAGCCTTTTTTATCTGATTGGTAATGAGCTTCTTAAGGTAGTGGAATAATGTAGAACTCAAGGATATGTTTCTCGAGCACTCAACGCCACTTTCATCACTTTTATCCCTAAGTGTGACAAACTAGATCCTTTCTCAAATTTTTGGCCTATATCCCTTTGTAATCTTGTTTATAAAATCATCACTAAAATCATATCCAACCTAATTAAGCCTAAATTGGAAAAGGTTATCTCAAGTGAGCAATTTGGATTTTTGGGTAATAGGCAAATTATGGAAGTAGTGAGGATCACTTGGGAATCTCTACATTCTATTAAGGTAAAACAAATGGTGCTCTGATTTTGAAAATGGATCTCATTAAATCCTATGAAAGAGTGAACCTGGTTTAATGCTCCTTCTACAGATTGGGATTCCTTTGGCAGCTACAAATTGGATTATGGCATGCATTTCTTCAACATGTTTTGTCGTTCTCATCAACATGATCCCAACCAGGTTCTTTAATTGTTTTAGGGGCCTCGGACAAGGTTTCTCATCGTATCCCCTTCTATTTCTACTGATCACTGAGGGACTCAGTAGATTGATTAACTCAACCGAAGGTGAAGGTAGAATACATGGTATTAATTTTATGCATCCTTGTTCATGACCCGTTTTCTTTTTGTGTATGGTGTTATCCTATTTGGTATCGGTTCAGTGGAAGAATGGACAACTTTTGTTGGTATTATTAATCTTTTATGTGCAGCTAGAAGCATGATGGTGAGTGCTACTAAATATACCTTTCTCAAGAATGGAGTGGACTATTAATAGTGTGGTGGAATAAATCGCCTCTGCTTTTCCATATAAAATGGAGAGTATTGATAAGGGTTTTAAATATTTGGGATATTAGCTAAAGCCGTTAAATTATAGATTTAGTGACTAGTATTGGCTTATCAAGAAATTTGAGAAATGGATTAGTCACTGGTCTTTCTCTCCCTAGGTGGGAGATTAACACCAGTCAAGTCTATGTTGGTTGGGATTTCAATTTATTGGTTTTCTTTGGCGAAATTTCTGAATGTTTGTTATGCAAATGATCAGGAAAAAAATGTTTAAATTTGTTTGGGTTGGTTCATATTTAGGCAACAAAATCCATCTTGTTATTTGGGAACATCTTTCCAAACCCAAGTTACGGGGTGGATGGGGTATAAAAAACATTTATCGGTTCATCATTTCCATTAGGACGAAAAGTATTTGGCTTGCGATTTTTGGGATTCGTTTACAAAATGATGTTATACATGCTAAATATTTGCACAAAGTTTCCCTTTCTTCTCGGCTTAGGTCAAACGTGAGATCTGTTTGTGGTGTCTCCTACTTTTGGAATGGATTTTTAAGATCTTTCTCCTGGATCAGTGGTGCCTTAAGTTGGAAGGTGGGTAATGGTGAGAAGTTTCTGGTAGGTATTTATCCTTTTGTTGGTGGAAAATATTTCTTCTCCTTATCACCTTTCATCTCTGACTATTTAGCTGAAAAGGAGTTTTCCACATTGAACTATGTAATGTCCCCGACCCTCCGACCAGCGAAGAGGACGCTACCACACTATGATATAAGCCGAGCAACTAGCCCCATGAAGTTTTACATAACTAAAAACTGACAAACTAAAATGCTTTGATGCAAGACATGCAGAGGTGCATAATTATTAAGCATGCAACGGAAGCAAAACCATACATTCAAGCATTCAACAAGTTCATCATAATGCATTCGACATCAATATAATTGCAGAGATGGAATAGTCAAGATTACTTATCTTATGTAGTATTCGTCACGCAACCAGCTACGTCACTGCAAAGTTCCACCCAACCATAGGCCAGTGTGCTCCTTAATCTCTCAGCAACACTGCCACCCTCAAGCTGGGCATGATTTAAAAGGAATAAGGAACAAGCAAGCTTACACGCAGCCAAGAATACACAAATCAGAAAGCCAACACAGTTGGGTTTATCAGGCCATCAACGAATCAACCAAGCCAACACAGTCTGAAGACCAACCACTGCATACATGCAGCAAAATAAGCAGTTCACATCTCAGGCGGGGAAATCCGAATCCTGAGTCGTTCTTGGCCCTATCGTGGCCAAAACATCTCAATAATAGCCACAGCAAACCCAAAACGAAAAAGAATCCACATCAAACCACAAATCGTGGGGAAAACAGTAGCCCCAATCTCTACATTGAAGCAACGGGAAATACATAGCCCAAAATAGAAGAGGTGATCAAACTCTCAGCCTGGGTAGGGAAAACATATACTCAGACCACAAAATCGGTATGGAAACATGCCCCCACAACAGAAATCGTGAATGGCCCCTTCACAAGGAAATTGTGGATGGCAGAAAATGGCTCCCCGGCTTGCTGCGTGAGGAAACAATGAAGAATCCCAGCCTATGCGTCAGGAGAATAATGCAGAATCCCAGCCTGTGCGTGAGGAGTATAATGCAGAATCCCAGCCTGTGCGTGAGAAGAAGGGAGTGACCGTCTCTGCGTGTGGATGGAAAGAAAAATGGAGAAATCGAAGAATGGAATTGTTTGCCTCCTTGCCCACGTGAAGTGAGAGTCCGCTGGTGGAGTGTGCGTGTGGGCAAGGGCTGACCGTCCTACCACACACCACTACCCAGCAATAACTATCCCAACTAATCAACAGAATTTTTAATGTCGTAGTTGACTGGTGAGACAAGGAAAGGTGAGTGAGTAAAAAGGGTGGGTGACAACTAAATAGGTTTAACAGCTGACACATGGATTTTCCCATTGGCCCAAGGTTTAATAATTCCCCCCCTCCTTATCCTTAGGAAACTCATGCCCTTTTCATCATGGTTGCTTTGACGTAGCTGGTTGGGGTTCATTTTAATTAAAAATGCATATTTACATGATGCCAAAACTATAAGGTGCTGGATAGCACGATATACCATCGGCAATGATTCTAATCGCCGAAACATAACACAACCAAATCAATGGTGGGGATTTTTCCTTTAGCTCCACACCACGATTAATTACAATATATACATCATGTACCTTTTAATGCAAATGGGGTCAAAGTCGGGGTGTTACATTCCCCTCCCCCTTTGAATAACACCGTCCTCAGTGTTCCAATACTTAGGAATACATATACAATTTACACATCCAAAATTTCCAAAATTTTGCAGATCTGTCCTTCGTTCAATTATTTACTTTGAACTTTCAGGACCAAGCCCCTTGGCTTCTACAAGCTTCTCCTGCTGGTTCTCAGCTTTCGGCTCATCCCCAAATCTAGGAACTTTTTGGCTGCTACCCTCTTGATGTTCTCTTGTTGGGCAGTTCTGGCGGCAATGATGTCCTTCGCATCTCCAACATTTCACTGGCTGCTTCATCTTTACCTGCTCAACTTCCTTTGGGTCTTCATGCCTGGAACGTTTCTTAACGGATCGCTTGGACGAATGTCCCATCATTGATCCACTTTCCTTGCCTTTACGGATTGCCCCCAGAAGGATTTTTACCTCCTTTTGCAAAATCTGGTGGTTCATCTCATTCTGCCTTTTCTGTATCTTGAGCATCTCTCCAAGATTTTCTTGGGTCTTGGAAATTGTTTGAAGGAGACTTCCCGCCAAGTCCAATAGCTTTTGGTCATCTTCCATGATCAATGTGCACAACTGGATTTCACTTTTCTCACCTGTGAAATGCATCATTGTAATTCTGTTAGACCAGGCATAACATAGGCATTAAAATTAGTCAATTAATTTCCCAGTTGGCATGACAGTCCAAGTCTCATCAACGAGGCTTTCATATTTTTCATGCCTTCCCAATAGGCACATGAGCTCGTTCATGTCCATTCTTGGGCAGGGAATTAACTATTCCAGCCTTCACAATTTATTTTAAGCAAGTAAACACATTCTCTTTTCAGCCATACATGCACTCAACAATCTTCTGTTTTCATAATTGCATAAGTATATATATATATAATCAAAAAAAAGGAAAGAGAGAGCAGCAAGAGTTTTTCCCCTCTTTGTTTTGTTCCATCCTGGAGCCTACACCATCGCTGTGGCTTTTCATGCTCTCAGCCTCTTTCACTTCCCGTGAATGTTGGACCAATCCCTCTTGGTTATGACACTTAGCGTCTCCGGTCTATTTCAGACCTCTAAACCATGGAGCCTCCCCACATGGTTTTTCCTCGGCTGTTAGGAACTTCACAGTCTCACTAGCACCTTTTTCATTACTGCTCATTCTGAGCTCTTCAGGACAGTCACATGCACCCCTAGGATGCTTCCATAGTCCTTGCTCCTAGCGATACCTATACTCAAGCATTGAATAAATTCACATGTTTAGTTTATTCTCATTGGCCTTTATTTCTTAGACAAGAGCTTGAACATCACAACCAAATCATATACATATGTATATCCCTTGAGCGAGAATTTGCAAAATAATCCAATACTTATCTGTATTGTGCGTTTCCTCGTTGGTCCACAGGATCCTGCTTCGCTTTGCAAGCCTTGGGATCGCTTATGGACTTGGATGTTAGGTCAACACACAAGCTGCTCCACAACATCAAATAACTAATGTCCAGCCAGTACACCTTCACACCAACTGGGATTGGAACTTTACCATGACCATTTCCAGGTCAAGGATCTACTATGGATCCCTAGGCATATAACATCCCTATTTCAGCAACACCTTCACAACACCTCATCACATCCCCACTTATACCAACAATACTACATACACTTATATCAACAATAATACATACACTTATATCAACAACGCACTTATATCAACAACACACTTATATCAACCATAAATGACCAATTCCAGGTCCAGGATCTACTATGGATCCCTAGGCATATAACATCCCTATTTCGGTGACATCTTCACCACATCCTTTTATACATATCAAGCACAGTCAAGCCAACCTATAGTTGGGTTTATCAGACCGTCCAGCCAAGCCAATACACAATTGGGTTTATCAAGCTGCAGGAAATCAAGTCATCATTGTAACAACCATTTACCCTTTTCTCTCTAGTGTGCAACACCAGACTGCATCTGTTTAGCCTGACAGCACAAGCAATACATGCAAACTCATCAGCGTTATTTCTCTAAAAACCATAATCATGTTTCATATCATTCTCTATCAAGTATTGAGACACCAGGAGTGCGTCCACCCCCTAGAGTGTAATCAATATTGAAAACCCTTTCATGATCCGACATAGGGAAAGTGTGCACCCCTTTCTGATGTGAGCCATGTAGGCCCTATGCATACTCAAGCAATCTATCATAATGGAAATAAAATCAAAACATGCCCTGCATATTGAATTTAACATTTGGACATGCATATTCTTAGCTAGGGTCACAGAAGACTTATCCATTTGCAGATACAATATTCCTTCGTTAGCGAGGAATGGGGGCTCCCTTCTCTGAGTTGACAGCCCCTTGGTTTGCCATCCCAACTCCTTTTCACATTTCATATTCACACATGTCTTACCGACATAACCATACCATCTCACTCATGTTTCTTACCAACACGTAGTGCAGATGAGACATTTCCAAAATGTCCAATGGAGTTTCACCCAAAACCCATTTCCAAGATAGGGGAAAACCTCCCCATAAAGTTTGGCTCCTTCAGGCCATCACACATGGTCTTTCTGCAATGTGTACCCTTGGCACATTCATCAAGTAGCCAATTAGTCAATCATTACCTGATAATACAATCCAAATTGATTGTTCCATAACCAAGCAATGACATTAGTAATTAAATTCAATAAGAATTTGTAACTCTGTCCACTACAGAAATTGATTTGCTTAGCAATGAGGTGATCCTCATTTGTGGGTCTCTTGTAAGTAGCACTACTATGCCCATTATAATTTTATGTTTACTAGCATAACATGAATACCCGCTTACAATGCATCCTCCTGACACAATTCTATGCAAGCCAATAGTGATTAGTAGTTGTTAGCAATTTCTCAAATCCAAAATTCACAAATTCAAATTTGACAACTCATTATGCATACAAGCTAGCTTCACAGCCATGAGACTCTTCTCATGAGGTTTGGCTCTTTCACATGGTATATTTCGGCCTTTGTCATGGTCTTACTCACATTGCCATGCCCTAGGCAATCTACCTGAAACCTGAACTTCAATCAGCCAAACACTTGGTAAGTCTTGATGCATATAACTTTTTCCATTGCTGCAACAATCACTGAAGCATTTTCAGAATTATAAAATTCAAATACTTCCAGCTGTTAGCATATCAATATTACCAAAACCCATTTACTTCATGCAATCATTATCCTACTTTAAATTACAGGGTACAGTCACATCATTTATGCAATTTAAATGAAATGTTTAGATACTCCTTACTTCACAAGCGTATCATTTGTACCACCTTGCCCTTCCATAGAGAAATTCCGGCAGTCAATCGATCATAACTACCCTCTTGATGCACTTACTATCCTACATTCATAACAACTCTTGAAAGGATTCTAGAATTATCATCAATTAGTCATTTCAGCCATTGGTTAGTCATAATAACGCATGCACTATCTCAATGTATTCACGCAATGCATCAACAACATTTGCACCCCTATTTATGTATGCATATTTACAACATTTACTTAAACTTTTCATATGCGTTCATTCAATGCATAACTACAAGATTTATAAAATCTCTTAATGCATATCTACTCAATGCTACCTTTTATTGATTCAGGAATACTATGCATTCAATCATACCTTGGCCTAACCATGACTACCTCATATATGATGCATTGCTATAATCACGACCGCCAGTCCTCACTTGTTCTGGTTATTAAGTTCATATCAACATTCGCAGGGCAGGATATATTTCTATATGAATGTAATATAAATTTTTAAAAACCACCTGGTGTGAGACCTCTTGCCTTTACTATCCCATGCAATTGTCATAAATAAACCATTACCTGCATGGATCCTAACTTACACCCTCGACATTACCAGTTTAGTCGGTATCTTGCAGAGGATTGTGGAATTCGCTCTCCATCTTCTTGATCATGGATTTGTTGCCTTATTCCTTTCTACATAGGGTTGCTGGTCACCTTTATCAGCAACATATTCAGCCATGCTCATGTTGTCGTTGGTCTTTCCACCAATACCAACACCAATACAATATTTACCATTAGTGGTTCATTGTAAATGTATAACTCCCACAACTCTTACCAACATGTAACATCCTATGCACGCAAAGAATACCCTCATACATTTTATGTACAAAATTTATAAAAAATAAATATAGTTAGCGAGATAGGGGTTAAGGAATTTTCCTTTTCAAATCCGTCATCTTTGCATGGAATTCCTCTTCCACATAATAGTTGGTTCATCTTCGTGGTATTTGCTACTTCTAGGCATGCAATTCTCGGATTTGTTCATATTGACAGCAACATTGTTTGTCAAAACAACCACTAGTACTCTTCTGCTCCTCATTCAAAATTTGGTGGTTCTCTACTGTTCTTTGTTGGATACGCTTTCCAACGCCTATCCCCATGCTCCGTTTTGACTTTGGGTGTGAAAATCACACTACTTCTAAAATGACGATTTTCACCAAATCTCTGCATTTTTACACACCACTGTATTTTGGTCTGGGTGCCAACTTCAGCCACCTGTAGGAGAAAGTCTAGGAAGATTCAAGAAAACTTTTCTATCGGGCGAAGTCAGTGCATACAATAAGGAACACTCAGTAACTTGTGGGTCTCATTTCCGATGCACCGTTCATTTTTTTTATGAATTTTGGGTTTGACTAATTTGCCCAAAACATAGAATTTCCTTTTCACAAGAATGACTGTCTCAGGGGATGATGGGAGTCAAGGGGTCTTGCCCTCTTGTGGCTTCGCCACTGCAGGGCGGGTCGAGGGCAGCACCCTCGTTTTTTTTTTCTTTGTAAATCTTTGGTTTTCGCGCAATCTGGTGCATAAGATCGCTGCCATTTTTCTCCTTTTTAGCCCTGTAAGTCCACTGAAAAACTACTGAAAATCCCACTTGTAAAATCAATTTTTTTTTCCTTTGTTAAATCGGGTCCCATTTCGACTATCAATCCGATGTTTCGGCGGTCAAAACAACTAACTTCCTCCACTGTTCATTGGCAGTCGGGTGCACTGTTCATCGGGAGGATATTTCACTAAACAGCCGCAACGGTGGGTAGTGATCCCACTTCGGGTTCCGCAGACCATAACTCATCGGCTGTCGAAAGCTCTATCCACTAACCATCGCCGATGGCTAACGACTCCGGGACTTAGAAATTTTTTTGAAATTTTCCTTTTTGTCGCTTGATCGGCTCAATTCTCTTCTTGTCGTCGGCGAAATAGTTCCATCAACAGCCGCAACGGCGACCCATCATCTTCAATCTTCTCCTGATCGGCGGCCCAATCTGCTGAGGCATGACCTGATCGGTATCGGTAGTCTTTTCTCATCGGCAGGCTAGTGCTCTTAGCTTCCGAAATGGCGGCACACAAAACACTATCTTCCTTCGATGGCTGATGCTTTTTTGTTACTCAGAAAATTTTTAAAATTTCTTTACGGCGTCGATGGTTGGAGGCCTCACCCGTCGGATGCGTAGTTGTCTAGCCATACGCAACGGCGGGAACTCGATCAACTTTTTCCATCAACAGACATCAATCACTTAGAAAATTTTCCTGCAATTTTCCTTCGAGCTATCCTCCATCGGGCGTGCTTCCGCCTAGCTCCTCCGCTACATCGGAAGTCCGTTCCACTAAGTGTTCTGATGAACCGACAGTTCAAACACTTAGACAAATTGTGGAAGTTTTCTGTCATCCACTTCTGATCTCTACTGGGCAGAAAGAAATCCTACTTCTGTCACTGCATCTCCGTGGTCCATTCAGGCCCATGCTGCAACATGAGCTCTGATACCAATCTATAACATCCTCGACCCTCCGACCAGCGAAGAGGACGCTACCACACTATGATATAAGCCGGGCAACTAGCCCTATGAAGTTTTACATAACTAAAAACTGACAAACTAAAATGCTTTGATGCAAGACATGCAGAGGTGCATAATTATTAAGCATACAACGGAAGCAAAACCATACATTCAATCATTCAACAAGTTCATCATAATGCATTCGACATCAATATAATTGCAGAGATGGAATAGTCAAGATTACTTATCTTATGTAGTATTCGTCCCGCAACCAGCTACGTCACTGCAATGTTCCACCCAACCATAGGCCAGTGTGCTCCTTAATCTCTCAGCAACACTGCCACCCCCGAGCTGGGCATGATTTCCCAAGGAATAAGGAACAAGCAGGCTTACACGCAGCCAAGAATACACAAATCAGAAAGCCAACACAGTTGGGTTTATCAGGCCATCGACGAATCAACCAAGCCAACATAGTCCAAAGACCAACCACTGCATACACGCAGCAAAACAAGCGGTTCACATCTCGGGCGGGGAAATCCGAATCCTGAGTCGTTCTTGGCCCTATCGTGGCCAAAACGTCTCAATAATAGCCACAGCAAACCCAAAACGAAAAAGAATCCACATCAAACCACAAATCGTGGGGAAAACAGTAGCCCCAATCTCAACATTGAAGCAACGGGAAATACACAGCCCGAAATAGAAGAGGTGATCAGAATCTCAGCCTAGGTATGGAAAACATATACTCAGACCACAAAATTGGTATGGAAACATGCCCCCACGACAGAAATCGTGAATGGCCCCTTCACAAGGAAATCGGGGATGGCAGAAAACGACTCCCCAGCTTGCTGCGTGAGGAAACAATGAAGAATCCTAGCCTGTGCGTGAGGAGAATAATGTAGAATCCCAGCCTATGCGTGAGGAGTATAATGCAGAATCCTAGCCTGTGCGTGAGAAGAAGGGAGTGACCGTCTCTACGTGTGGATGGAAAGAAAAATGGAGAAATGGAAGAATGGAATTGTTTGCCTCCTTGCCCATGTGAAGTGAGAGTCCATTGGTGGAGTGTGCGTGTGGGCAAGGGCTGACCGTCCTGCCACACACCACTGCCCAGCAATAACTATCCCAACTAATCAACAGAAGTTTTAATGTGGTAGTTGACTGATGAGACAAGGAAAGGTGAGTGAGTAAAAAGGGTGGGTGACAACTAAATAGGTTTAACAGCTGACACATGGCTTTTCCCATTGGCCCAAGGTTTAATAATTCCCCCCCTCCTTATCCTTAGGAAACTCATGCCCTTTTCATCATGGTTGCTTTGACATAGCTGGTTGGGGTTCATTTTAATTAAAAATGCATATTTACATGATGCCAAAACTATAAGGTGCTGGATAGCACGATATACCATTGGCAATGATTCCAATCGCCGAAACATAACATAACCAAATCAATGGTGGGGATTTTTCCTTTAGCTCCACACCACGATTAATTACAATATATACATCATGTACCTTTTAATGCAAATGGGGTCAAAGTTGGGGTGTTACAAACTACATTAGAAGGCCTCGTTGGATGTCGAATTCCAGCTTGTATTTGATAATTGTTGTTGATTTGGGTCTGATGAGTCACTGGGATGTGGAATGGACAGAGTACATTGACTCCTTGAACAAAATTGGTATTTGTATCAAGAAGGAGGAAGACACAGTGATTTGGACTTTTAACAAATCTAGTGGTCAATTTGTTGCTAAGGAGGCATATTGTTTAATAGCACAATACCTCTCTCCCTGGTGTTTAATTGATGGTACAAGAAAATTTGGCAATTGAAGATCCCAATAAAGCTTATGTGTTTTATTTGGTTGTGTTGTGAGAACAATATCTTAACTTGGGATAATTTATCTAAGCAGGGATGGATGAGACCAAATTTTTGTCACTTGTGTAAACTGTATGTTGAATCAATTCATTACATCTTTGTATTATGTCCTTTCAGCAAGTTGTTATGGTAGATTGTGTCAAATATTCTTCATACTTCCAGGCATTGGGGATCTTATTCTTTGGTTGACAATTTGGAGAATTGGAGTCATAGTGTTACAGAGAAAACTTCCTATGGCTTGGGGTGGACCACAACAGACAGTATGACACCATAAATCAATCCATTTCCAATAGTATAAAGATATAAACAATACTAACACTAAGGGATGAGAAGCGTACCTTAGTCCGGGCATTCATAGAAGATCTTTGTTGGGATTTCAATCACACTTGTACCTACATTTTATCCTCAACAACAACGAACTACACAAGCATGATGGATATAAAGTGTTAGAATCTACTCCAGCATACTTAAATCCAACACATAATCAAATCAACTATATCCATGGATACAATTATCCATATTTACACATGTAATGGATGAGAAATGGATGTTTCTATTAATGTAAACAAAGATACAAATGACAACCTCTATTGACACCTCGTCGAAATCAAGAAACTTAGTCCTCCACTTGGGCCTCTGCCACTTCAATATTCCATATAAAGTCAAGCTCACAAAGACAAAGGAAAGCTTGGGAAAGAGCAACAATGACTACTCCAAGGACAAAGGGATGCAAATTCAAGTATGCAAGAATGGGGTACAATTCTACTATAGCTTCTTTGCTCTCACAAGTTCTCCTTCATCAATGCTTCAAAGTAGCTCAATATATAGCCCCTCAATGAGAAGTGAAGGGTCGAATCATAGCGTTTCCCGGCACATGGAAGGCCAAGAGTCAAGTTATTTGTTACTTGATGAGGAAAAACTCCAAATTTTTATTTTTTTATCATATTTCCCGATGCACGTGGGTCATAGTGGAGCAAGCTGCATGTACATGCAAGTTGTAAGTTGGTGTCCTGCGTATACACATAAACATGACATTTAAAGGAGTTTTCTAGAGCATCGAAGTAATATTGAGCAAAGGGGGTACAAGGAATATGCATAGGGACAGGGGATAGGCCATAAAAACATGATATATCAAGCATGGAAAATTCAACTATAATAGATGCCCCCTAATGTGTGAGGTCAGAGGGGAACATGATGGTCGAAATACATTACAATAGTCCTAGGAGTGGAGTAATGAAGACCCAGGTAGAAAAACCAGGCACTCTTTAGTACAATACAATGATAGATATCTGCTTGTGACTACAAATATGAAGAGTAGTAGTCCCCTGATACCTAAAAGTACAATGGCCATGAATAGGAAAAATAGACATATGTCATAAGTGGTCATCGCCATGTACAATATATAGTGAAACAAGATCTCCATACTGAATGAAGACATATGATGGTGCACTCGAATTAGGTCATGAGAACTGATATCTCATAGATACTAGCACGATCAAGGAGGTAACATACATGAAATGCCACAACATGCTCAGAGGTCTTCTACACAAATCGCCGCCAGTACATGTCCCATTACATGAATAAAGGATTCGAGGTCGAACATGATGGACCATCATCTAACTATCGGACATTGATGAATATCGTTAACAGACGCGAGATATCCCACTAATAATGATAATGGGAATCAAGGTACATAGTACAATAAAAAAATTGTGAATAAATGTGTTGAGGTTGAACACATGAGAGAGTCCATCGATTAGGGGAAATTTATGTATTCTCAAATCCGTCGATGGTGAGAGAACCTACCACTGATGACTGCAAGTCTCAAGGAACTTAATGAACTCTAGATCCCTATTCCAGAATAAATGATATGAAGTTTATGGAATGGAATCCGCTAGAAGGAGGGCATTAAGGCATCCCCCATCAACCAACACGAGGTACACAACAACGATGGATAATTTGGAATCACTCAGATGAACCAGATGTGCACAAACCAATAAATGTATCGAGAATGGTTGACATGCAAAGACAAGATAGCTAAGGAATGGACGACTCAGGCTGAAAACTTCCTTTGAATAAGAGCATAAGGCAGATGAAGACTCATAGGAAGCATAGACTCAACATGGAAACCGGGACAACTCTGTTTCATAGGAGGAATTGAAAGAGGCTACATAGGGACTGGAAGCACAACCACTTCGTAGAGAAAACTCAGAGTAACGAGTACAACTCCTAAAGTCATATGAATAACCCAACCAATGAATGGAATATACAGTGCTTTGTTAGAAGGCGACATGACACAACAACTGCCAAATAGAAAGTAATATCATTTATCGTCCGACTTTTTATGCTTTTTTATTTATTTTTGTTATTTTTCATATTGGAAAGCTTGGAAAAGAATAAAATTGCTTATAGTACAAAATCAGGAGGAAATGAGTGTTGCGGGCAAGCAAACTAGTTCCAAGCAGTGGAACATACCTATGCTCAATGTAAGGAAGCATATACAGGACAAGGACACTTGTGGGGATGTCTCCACCAAGTATGGGATAATCAAGTTGCAAAAGATATATGGAAAGCTCTGTTTGGCTAGGATTGAGACAAGCTCAAGCTATATGGATTATAAAACTGAAGTAAGGAGTCGGCGTAAAGCTCAATATGGCAAGCGGGTGCATGAAATGCAATTACAACTTGATATAAACAAGAGTCCTTGTAGGATATGTCTAGCATGAATTTCAAGAAAGAATATGAGGTTCTTGCTCGAAGACATGACAGAACTACAAGGGACTCCCAGACCTAAGGGATGACACTCATCATGGGTACTGAATGGCAAAGCGGGATTTATCTAGGGCACCCATGAGTAGGAAATCTCTACCACTGATGTAATGTCACCTCTAGTATTAGTGTGAAGGTTTCGTAAAATCACAAAGTGGGTTTGTACATATGGTTAAGGTGACATAGTCATAGGATAATGCATGATGCACGCAAAAAAGTGGTCCTATCCTATATGCCAGTTCAATGTTATACCTGTCACGGGCATGAACAGGTCAAAGCCTCGACGAAAGTGCACCCAAAATGGGTCCCTACACAACAATATTAGGCCAAATAGCTGAAAAAGTGTTAATGAAGGTCCAAACTATAGGCCAAGTGGGTACAAATTTAAAAAGAAATTTGATAAATAGAAAAAAATGACATGCTTACCATACCATTTGGTTTTTTACCCAAACTAGTTAATTTGGAGCAATTTAGACTTCGAACTTCAAAGGTCGATTCCGGAAGCTATGAGCCACAAAATCCAGATCCATCTGGACTAGGTAGTTCCTAATCTCATTCCTCATCTATTCCATGCATTTATTTTCAGTTTTAATGGTGTATTTTTAAGCTTAAGGAAAACACAAATGGGTATCCCTAAGCATGTGGGTCACAGACTATCGGGTCGTGTGTAGGGCCTGATGTATGCGAGAAAGGAAAAACCTGCTCATGTACATATTCCACTATCAACAAGAAAAGTCGCATATGGGGTCAAGTATGCCCAATTTTATGGTAAAATCTCACAAAAAATTGATGTTTATTGGTAGGATGGCTTTGGAATAAAGAGATCGTGAGCATGAGGGTGTTGATAGGAAAGTTCATCGAGATATAAATGCTCAACAAGCCTTAAAAAGGTGTGGATTGTACAAGTTTTGGAAGCTTTGGGGTTTGAGGGCCCAACCAAGGCTTCTTCATATGTTCGTGGATTACTGGGATCCAGATGCAGAGGCCTTTCAACTAAATGGTATGCCATTGAGACTAGAAGTAGAGGACATCTACTTCATCACGGGACTATCCTGCCAAGGTGAGGTAGTAAACCTACAAGCTCGTGGAGTGGGTGCAGGACTCACTATCGAGGAGTATATAGCCGTGTATTTCCTTCCAGACAAAGAGAAGATCGAAATTCAAGTTCCGGTGAACATCATCCAGAGTCTTAGTCTCATTGTGATAGTTCTGGTATAATCCAGGATAGCAGGTTTGGCATCACTTCATCAAGCTTCCAGGCCTCTCATGTTCTACTCAGTAGAGTGCATGAGACCTACAGTATATGACTGGAGTACATCATTGTTGGGAACTATGAAACAACAATTGACGGATTGCAAGCTGGCAGGATAAAGAAATCCAGGTTTTCCAGCATACTGATTACTTTCTTCTTCGAAAGGGTACTGGGCCTCATCTCTAGAGTTGAGGTCCCTCCTCATATTCTATGAGATCTGGCCCAAACCCGTTGGGAGGAAATGATGCGGTGGTTAGGGGGAGGTAGGATACCCAATCCTTTCCCATTGGACTTCTACCATTGGTGGTAACAACAGATCATTGTCATGGATGACTATCCCTATGCAGGGATCGATTTCCATGGAAACCCAGACATGCCACTACCACAAGGGGCCACATACAATGATATAGGTAAGATCCCAAACATGTTTTGAATTATTTTATTTTTTTGTATTTTTTATATATAAGGAAATAAAAAAACATGTTTTTAGCAGTATCACAAACTGACATTGAGTATTTTTGTGTAGACGTAGGTGTCTAGATGGCTTCCCCCGATATCGTCAGAGGAGACAAGGGGATGAGATGATCGGTGCAGATGTGGAGTGGATGCTAAAAAACATACATGACAACTTTACCAGGATGACACACAGGATACCCATGGTGCAAGTCGAGGACTTTCCCGAGGATATGCAAAGACATGTAGTAGGAGTACCTTGTCTGTTGGTTAGACTATTCCGGTGGTTGACCAATGCAGTTGTTTGTTATCATGATCATCACCCAGGACCATAGGCATCAATTCCGAGATAGACTATTGTATCGGTCGTATCTATTTTGGTGGCTTAAAGCCTCGTTTTTGTATCATGCCTTTTTGTACTATGACGCCATTTTGAACTATGTTCGGAAATAAAAACTTATAGTAATTGGTTCGATATATTTACATGTGTGTTTAAATGTGAAGGAATGTGTATGCTTCATTATTGATGTGACAAATGTCAATCCAAAATGTAATTTGCATATGAATTAGCAACATGATTATAAAGCCTAGGTATATGAATGTATGTAATGTAGTAAAATTTTCATTCTAACAATATTACTCGTAAGAACCTTCATAACAATGTAGGATCCCCGATATGATACAATCCATTCAACTGCGACACAACTATTTGTGAGCAAAGGCGAACTTCAAGAGATCGAATACTATTGGAAATGGAATCGCGTAGTATTTCAATCACGACACTATACTCAACAACATTGTTTGACGATGGTCGGAGACACACACCTCCTGAAGACACCACGTGACCCTCTGGTGCATAGATAAACCAAGAAGCTAAAGCTAATTTATGGGTATTGTGGCCAGCACCATCAGCGAATCCTAAGTATACCAAAGACTTCGTCAGCATTCGGCACAAAAATGGGAAGCATATCAACAAACTGATAACACTACAAGGGAACCAAAAAGTGAACTATGCAAAATGTACAATAATATACAAGATATCAACCTTGGATGAAATTTAGGCATAGTATTTTTTGAGATAAATACCATTTCTAGGCTTCTGCAAGGCAGACCCTTCATAATCTTCTAGCTCACAGGTGCCTTTCTCTAGGACACATTTCACCACGTAAGGCTCATGCCACATGGGGTTAAACTTACCTGCCCCTAACGGTTTGTTGGCTTGGTCATACAAGACGACCAAGTTTCCTTCATTAAATCTACAAGGATAGAAAGACTTATCATACTGAGTCTAAACACGAAGCTTATTAATATCTAGAGCCACTATGACATCCCAAAGCGGCTCAGCAAGGTGCTCTAAGTGGACCAAACTCTCTTCCAATTCATAAGTTTCTGGTAAAATCTCTATGGATAGCTTCAACGAGGGAATTTTGCATTCAACCGATAAAACCGACTCCACCCCGTGTACTAGTTGATATGGAGAAAAAAAGGTGGCAGTCTTGAATGCAGTTCGGTAATCCCACAAAGTAGGGTAAATCATAATGTGCCACTTGGTTTTGCTTTGTGTGATGGTTCTTTGCAGAATGACCTTAAGGTATTTATTAATAGCTTCAACCTGGCCATTCACTTGAGCGTAGTAAGAAGAAGAGTTGTCTTTCTTATACTCCAGTTTCGAAGCTAACTCATCCATCATCTTGTTTTGAAAGTGCCTTCCATGACCAGTGACAAGTTCTTTTGGGATCCTGAACCAAGTGATAATCTGGTTGAATATGAAATGAGCGGTCATCTCACCATCAGATTTAACTGTAGGCATAGCCTCTGCCCATTTCTTGAAACATTCCATTGCCACTATAATGTGATGGTTCCCCCCAACTGATGTTGGTTTGCAATCCATAAAGTACACACCCCACTTGGTGAAGGGACCGGCAATGATAATAGGATGTAATGGGGAGAGATGTGAGTGCACATTCCGTGCAAACACTTGGCAAGGGTGGTACCGCTTGACCACATTAACACAATATTTGAAGATCAACAACCAATAACAACTCGCTCTAAGTATTTTTTGGGATGTAGCAAGCCCAGATAGATGACCACCACACGCCCCACCATGCCAGTCATCCAGCATAGTCTCAGCCTCATCATGGATCAAACACCGACGCAAAATGGAATCCACCCCCTGATGATACAATGTGTCACTGATAATAAGGTAGTCTTAGCATTATGTTGTAAACGTCGATGTTCATCCTGCGAGAGGCGAGAAGGAACTTTAAATTTTGAATATAGATGATGATATCTCCATACCAAGGGTCCGCGGTCGAAATCAAGAAGATATGCTCATCCAAAAATGAATCCTTATGGATCTCATCTTCATCCTGACTAAGGAAATATGACATGAGCTCAGCAAAGACTAATAACTTCAACTTTGCCAAGACAAACTCAAGGTTGAATTCTTGTAGAATAACAATCCATTTAATGTATTCCCCCTATCATTAATCTAGTCAAGACAAACTGAAATGGATTGATATGAGCTATGACCATAGTCTGGTGAATCAATATAAAATTCCTCAACCGTTGTACTACATGAACAGTCTCTAAGGACAACTTCTCGACATGACTATATTGAATTTATACATTAATGATATTTCGACTAAGATAGTAGATACCGTGCCCCTAGAGCTCATCATCCTCTTGAACCAAAACCATATCGAATCATCTCTTGCGACGCGACCACATATAATAGGAAATCATGGCTATATTCATGTGGAACAAGCACAGGGCCAATGCCAAGGATTTCTTAAGTGCATCCAAGGAATCCTGAGCTCACTCATCACATATGAACAGAATATCCATCTTCAATGGGTGCATGAAACCCTTGGTCAAACTGGCAAAATTGATGACAAATCTACGTAAGAAGTTAGCCATCCCTTGGAGACTTTGAAGATGTCTAATCATGCACAGGGGAGACAATCATAGTATTTCCTCAACCTTCAAAGCATTGACCCTAATCCCCTCCTTGGATACGATAAACCCTAATAAATGACCCACTTTCACACAAAAGATGCACTTTTGAGGTTTTAACCGGATTTGATAACGATGACATCTTTCAAAAACCAAGCGTAAATGATCTGGGTGATCCACTCTCAGACAAGAGTGAGCAACTAAATCATCCATATAAACCTCGATAATACACTTAAGGTCATGGAAAGAAAAGGTCATGGATCGATGAAAGGTAGATCTGGTGTTTTTAAGGCCGAAAGGTATCTTCCGGTATGCAAATTTACCCCAAGGAAAAATGAAAAAAATATTGTATTGGTCCTCGGGTTTAATTTGGATTTGATTATACCCTGAAAAATCATCCATAAACGAGAATACTTCGCTCCCAGCACACTCATCCAAAATATGGTCTATGAATGATGTGGGGAAATTATCTTTCAGACAAGCCTTATTCAGGTCTTTGAATTCTGTGCACACACGGATGGTCCCCTGCTTCTTATCAACCGAAATGGGATTGGATACCCATTTAGTCAAGGGAATTGGATACATAAATCCAACTTTAAGTAAATTTTCTATCTCATCCTTAATGGCATGCGCCTTATAAGGGTTCATTGCACATAAACGTTGTCTAACAAGTTTAACACCATGATATGTTTTAATCTCATGTTCATCAATGCAAGGTTCTATTCCCGACCTTCTCGTCATACGACCAAGCAAAAACATTATGATTTAAAAAAAAATCTCAATGTATATCTTAATTTCATCGGGAGAACAATCTGCACCAATGTAAACATTTTTTATTTTGCCAGGGATCCAAGAAATGTTGATAGGAATCATAGGTGATAAATTTGCCATGTTCCCTTTGGCATATATACCATGAGTTCCTAATGGGACCATGGGATAACCAACATTCTCGCTAAGGATCGTCCTAAATTCGTCATGTTCGATTCGTTCGAGCTTTGGGAGGAAGTAAGAGCGATGTGCAACTCCTTTCAAGGTCGTTCAGGACCATTCATGACCTCGAGAATCACTTCATTTGAAGGAAAAACATCATCAAGGAAATCATGTGAGTGGGACAATGTAGATGCCCAAGCAGGAAGTGTAAACAAATCCTCCTCTTCCATCAGCGGAGAGGAAGGACCAGGGTCTACAGTGGAATCAAGAATAGCCTGATAAGCGACCTCCGCTCTAGACAATGACATCTCCATCTTGGTAGGTCTAGAGTCTTCATCTGAAGTGCTCGGAGAAGGTAGATTCTAAGGGTCATCCAAATACATAGTGTGAAATGGGACCGAACTCAACGACTGTCACATCCCCTCCCCTCTAGTCGTAGAGGAGAGGATGTGACTCACTATTGCTATCCCATCATAACTGGACATCTAGCCCCATGAACATAAACAAAATGCATTGACAGTAAAAATACATATGCAAATATATAACATATGAAAATACAGTGGAAGAAAATACATTCATTAAAGCATTCAACATGTTCATAATATTTATTAAAACAAATACATTGCAGAAAATAAATTCAAGAGAGAAATTATCTTGTAAATGAGTTGTCCCGCAACTAGCTATGTCGATTCAACGTTCCACCCAACCATAGGCTAGTTGTGCTCATCAATCTCTTAGCACAATTGCCACCCCCGAGTTGAGCATGATTTCCACAAGGAACTAGGGAACAATAGGATCACACATAGCCAAAAACACATCAAGGTTCAATCAAGCCAATCCACAGTTGGGTTTATCAGGCTACTAAGGCAATGGAAAGGTAGAATTGCTAAGCTAGTGAGCTCAACCACAGAGCTATGGACACAAGCAAAATATCTATCTAGCTTGGCATCCACAATACCTACACACCCAACACAAGGAAGTATTCCCTTCACTACTACACAGTCCCTCAAGCCATACCTTCCCTTCCATTTCTCTTCAGGGTGTGCATAGAAGATTAGCCAGCCCCTCTTGATCTTTTTGTGAGGTTCCTCCCTTCACTAGGTTTATCAAGCCAATTCTGGGACTCTTCCATTCCTAAGTCTTTCATACCAAAACAGGGATGCACACAACAACAAAATACAAATGCTGGGTAAGAAGAAAAACATCTTGGGGACCAAAACCGAAGTGGTAGAAGGGAAAACAACTCTGGGAGAGAAAATTCGATTTCTGAAACGTCTATGGCTTCACGGGGAAAAAAAAAACCTCTTAAAACCCCCAATTCATGGATCTCTTCTCCCATTGACTGTGCAACACCAAAAACGGATTTTCCAGCCATGGAAAATGAAGGAAAATTGCAAAAAAAGTGAAGGAAAATGCCCAGGTAGCTCTAGCTTTGTGAGGAGGAGAAACACGAGTGAATAATGGAATGGGAATCCATTTCTAGGTATTTACTTTCCCAATAAGCAAAAACACGATTTTCCAAAACTGGTGGCTTACCCAATACGAATTTTGACTGCCATACTCTTCTATTCCCAATGCATTAACTACCTCAACCAACTTCTAGAAGAAATAAATGATTGGGTGAATAAGACAAAATGGTTAGCTGAGAGCTTTATGGGTTCTCCCATTGAAAGTTGGATTAACACTATTGGCTCAAGGGTTTGAATAATTTCCGTCCCTATTCCTTGTGAAATCATGCCCCCATCTCTTTGTTGCATTGCATAGCTAGTTGTGTGCATTTTATTAAATTGCATTTTTACATGATGTCTCCATTTACATTGTGTTTGGCTAGCATAATAACCATAAGTATCGATTTTAACTACTGATACATAAAAATGCTAAATCCATGGTGGGGCCTTGGCCTTTAGCTCCTCGCCATGATTTAATAATCGTATTTACATCATATACAATTTTAATGCAAATGGGGTAAAAACCAAGATATTACAACGACGATGAATCACTACCAAGAGTGGAACTAATAGCTAGGATTGGTGCTGAAATATTGAAAGTTCCCATCAACGACCGTCGACGGATACATTCCAACACCAACATTCTCAGTTGTCGGTTGAGAATTATCAATATCTAGGATTGTGGATCCCGACAATGCATTTGAACTGGAATTATCAAATGACATTTGTTCGATCGTGACAATCTGATCCTCAAAAGAGAAGCAAATGACACGAAAAATGGACGACACGATCACTTACATAGCGTAAATCTAGTTTCGACCCAGTAAAAGATTGTAGTCAAGGGGCACATCAACCACCTCAATCTCGATCGACACATTATTCCCTCCAAGTTGGACTTGAAGAGAGGGAAGGATTCCATGCGGCCGAAATGAACGTCCATCGATTGCGGTCAACATGGTCATAGATTCGACAACTTTGGTGAGCCAAGCCTTTCCAACAAGCTAGAGATGTCATAGAGGCCACAGTGCCTTCATCAACAATTGTGTATTTTATCGTGTTATTAAGACACTCCACATGGACTAGGAAATCCTCATGGTAATGCAGGAAAGGTTGGACCTCGTGATTTTTAAATCTAACCACCGTGGAAGGATTAGGATCAACCACCCCAAGAGCAGTTAATAATTCTCTCCTCTGTGAATGACAAGTCTAAAGAACGTCTAGAGCTAACATCGCGTAGGGATTCTGACCCGAGTCCTCGACAATGGCATAATATTAGGCGGCTCAAGCATTAGGATTATTCCCTGAGCACTTTTAGGACTCCCTTAGGTATACGAGGTATAGCTTCAGGCTTATCAATCTACAAAGGACTCTCATGAGGTGTAGGCTATTTATCCATGTTGGGTTGTGACAGACCATAATATTTCGAGCAAGTCACAACATTAGTTGTTGATATCATGTTGATGCAACCATGGCCACCTTTTTTCAACACAGCTGGGCTCTATGCGATTAACTTAGAGGCATCTTCAATACGAGGGCACAAGTATGTGAGATGGTCTCCCCCACAGAAATTGCAAGGGAATTCAACCTTCCACTTAGGTTTCTTGTCCCCCCAACATTATCTCCATTCTTGTCATCGTTCTGGTTCACCTTCATATTCCCACCCCTTTTATTATTTCTTCCCTTCCTTATATTCCTTCTAGGTTGTTGATTACCCCTATGGTTTGACGAATGTACCGAGAGCACATATGTTGACTAGGTGGGATTGGACGAAGTCATAGCTTGTCTGATCGTATACTGATTAATAGACAAACTTTGCATTTGATTGGTAACCTGGTCTATGACTTTGGTACTTGTAGAGCCAACAATAGCATCGGCATGTGGCCCAGGTTTGAACTTAGGCTCAAAGTTCGATCGTGGCGCATCAGGGATAATATCATAAAGGAGCCCAGATTGAGCATAAATCAAGTCCAACTCTTGAGCTCTAAAGATATCCTTCTCCTCATTTGTCACTCTAGATGTTGAAACATCCTTCGTGGTATAAGGAAACAAGGATTTGAGGAACCATTCCAATAAAAACTCGGGTGGAATGTTGGCCTTAATCAACCTCTTTCGTTTGTGCCACTCTCTAATATGATCATAGATGTGTGAGGATTTACCTTGCCGAAATGTTGACAAGAGCTTTATGAATGCATTGTAACGTACAGGTAGCTCAAAGTGGTTAAGAAAGGTCATGGCTAAGTCGTTAAACATCAGATATGTACCCTCGAGCAACTCTATATACCATTTCATAGCAGGACCCTTGAGGTTGCGTTGAAATGGTCCTAAATTAGTATATTCATGGTTCAATTAGTTTGAAGAGAACCATAGGTGGAAAGTAATCACATACTCTACAGAGTCCTCACCACTCTTACCTTCAAACTTCGGGATGTTCGAAGGAAGCTTGGCGAGAACAACCGGCCACATCGAATCATGAGATACTAGAAAATTGGTTAGCTTCGAAAGGTTAGGAAAATTCAAAGTAGATAAGAAAGGGAGCCTAGGTTGTGCCATTTGGTTCCATGCTCCCTGAAAAGGTTGGTTCATATAAGGTTGATTGTGGTAAAGGCCATGGCATTGGCCAGTGGGATAGTAACCACCTCTTGTGTGACCCATAAAATGTTGCATTGGAATGTGATAGTTTGGTATACCTTGAGGATGATGCGCCATATAACCATAGTTATAGGATTGACAGACTAGTTGACCCTCAGACACATAAAGAGGTACGTAACCTCCCGACGCAACTATACCAGCTGACGAGTGACAACATGGTTAAATGAAGCACCACTTCCCAAAGGGTCATGCGAGATATAAGGAGGATTCGACATAAGAAAGGAATTTGAAGGAACCGGTGCAGTGGACGATGGGACATAAGATGTAATGTAAGTTTTAGCCCCAACATTCACATATCTATGGTCACCTCCATAAGAGTTAACACCACTATTAAGACCGGATGAAGGGAGGAAAAATCTTCCCACAAATGGAGCGGAAGGTGCAATACGACCACTTCCAAATCTATCAGCAAGGAAAGGGGTTGTGGTGCCCCCAATCCCAACACTAGGGTCGGTACTAGGATTAACGACAGATGACATGATAGTAGTAGTGAGGTTTGGCATGCCAATGTAAAAGGACCTATGCTATAAGGAACGTAATGAGTCTCAACACTATACCTTCCCGAGAGAAACCTCCGATGGGAAGCTGTAAATTCTGACAACTGGGTCATGTAGTATAGGAAGTACCAACCTCGTGAGGGTTAGTGTCAACCGGAGTCTCGGGTATCCAGACGGTAGTATTCACCATTCTAGAGGATGGAGAAGGAGGGAACTTTATATTCTCATATGTAGTACTCATGGTGAGAACAATGTGTGAATCACAGTGTGTAAATATTTTCCTAGAACGCTTAGTCCTCTTTTGAGGAGGAGGAGGAGATTCGCAAGGAGAAAGTCCCATTAAATGTCAAGATCGGTGGAGTGTCGAAAAAATATCCATGATGACTCTATAAATAATAAAAAGGCTCAACAAATTACGATCCCTAAATCTAGCTAGCACACAAAGAGCAAACCCCTAAATAAAGCTAAGTTAGATGCAAACAAGCCAAGAGGGAGGATAAGTGAGCTCTCGAATGCAGCAGATATGTCTCTCCTAGGAGAGGCCTAAGAGTCCCATACACTGAAAGCAAAGGTGTGTAACCAATTATAGTGACCCTCAGCTTCAACACATATGGCGATAGTGCTTTTCGGCCCCTACCTAGCCAAGATACTCACAGAATAACCTATGCAAGTGCCCCCTGCGATACCTAGGTAAGGAAACTAAGGTCACCTCAATATAACCAATGCTTAGATAGAAATTCGTAGTTGGAATCTACCGTATGGGTAGGGTGACAAAGGCCAAAGCTCAAAAGCACCAAAGGTACCTCAAAATCCCCCAGATATGAATAAGATCCTGGAAATATCTCCGGTGCTCAACAGAAAGTGGCAAGGGGCTATCCCCACCACTAATGTGTACGATGCCTCATTCTTAACTCCTGTGTAAGAGGAGCCTCTTGAGAACACCAATTATACCAAGGATTACACTTCTCACATGGACAAACACCTAATTGTTTTGTTTCATAGTCTTGGAAAGATTTACTCACGACACCCTATTCCAAGACTCTGCAACCTAAGCTTGTTGGTGCACCTCTATCAAATAAAAGGTGTAATCAATTTTAATTTAAGCGTTAATTTATAGTTTTGATTACTAAAGGGTAATGAACATGCAACTAGTGATATTATGACTCAATAGTGAAATAAATATGCACACCTAAAAAAACAATGCCAAGTGCAACTTGTTTTTAAACATAAAAAAGTGGTTATGCCACTACATGAAATACACAAATTTATTTTTCAAATGCCAATGCAATCATTCCTATATGAAAGCTTGAACACTATTTAATCTAAGAAAACCTAATGCAAGTACCATTTCAATGCAAAAACACACCAAAAATAAAAATATTTTTGTATTTTGATTGTAAATGTCATGAAAACGCAATAAACAAACTCTATAAACTCCCAGACCCTGCAACAAGTATTAGACACAATCCAAGCAAGACGCTTAAACCAAGAAGCCTAATGCACTAACAATAAAACAAAAAGGAGATAAATGACAAGAACAACTCTTAAAGAAAAACAAAGAAGCAATAAACATGCAACCCAGGCACCCAAAAAGACTCAACAACACTCACAACCCACCCAGAATCTCCCCAACATCAAGATCTCAATCATAAAGAGAGGTGTACGCAAATTTTCACATAAAACCAACGTATATACGTGACTATATGTACTGCAACTCTCATGTGTACGTGAATGTTACCTCTATGACACGTGTATACAAAGAGATATGTGGTAAAAAGGTAGGCTAAGACTCATATTACTTCAAAGGACTGCCAACGGGTTACTAACACTCTTGAACATGACATAGAAACTCAAAGAAGCAGAGAGAAAATTAAGTACATCATGCACCCAAACACCAATAAAAAGGAAAGTCCCCATTGGAGTCGACAATTCCGTTACGGAGAAAACTTCCTATGGCCTGTGGTGGACCACAACAGACAGTATGACACCAAAAACCAATCCATTTCCAACATGCTAAAGATATAAACAAGACTAACACTAATGGATGAGAAGCGTACCTTATTCCAGACATTCGTAGAAGATCCTCGTTGGGCTTTCAATCACACTTGTACCTACATTCCATCCTCAACAACAACGAAATACACAAGTATGATAGATATAAAGTGTTAGAAGCTACTCTAGCATATTCAAATCCAACACATAATCAAAGCAACTACATCCATGGATACAAATATTCATACTTACACATGTAATGGACGAGAAATGGGTATTTCTATTAATATAAATAGATATACAAATGACGACCTCTGTCGGCACCTCGTCGAAATCGAGAAACCGAGTCCTCAACCTGGGCCTTCACCACTTCAATCCTCCATATAAAGGCAAGCTCACAAAGACAAAGGGAAGCTTGGGAAAGAGCAACAATGACTGCTCCAAGGACAAAGGGATGGAGAATCAAGTATGCGAGAACGGGGCACAATTCCACTATAGCTTCTTTTCTCTCACATTTTCTCCTCCTTCAATGCTTCAAAGTAGCTCAATATATAGCCCCTCAATGAGAAGTGAAGGGTCGAATCAGAGCATTTTCCGACACATGGAATGCCAAGAGTCAAGTTATTCATTACTTAATGAGGGAAAACTCCAAATAGTTATTTTTTGAGCATATTTCCCAATGTACGTGGGTCATAGTGGAGCAAGATGCATGTACATGCGGGTTGTAACTCGGTGACTCATGTATACACATAAACATGACTTTTAAAGGGGTTTTTTGGAGCATCAAAGTAATACTGAACAAAGGGGGTGTAAGGAGTATGCATAGGGAAGGGGGATAGGCCATAAAAACATGATATATCAAGCGTGGAAAATCCAACTATAACACATAGTGAACCTTCACATGGTCTGCTCCAAATTTTCTTATTTTGGGAAATATGGAAAACCAGGAATAAGGCTATTTTTTAATATTAGCCTTCCAATGGTTTGCATAACAGCATCAGAGATTTGGGTATGTATAAAGATTATGCATCCGTTGAGATCTTCTAAGGCTTAGGAATATCGAGCCACCTCCTGTTCCTTCCTTTGTTTCAGGGTAATTCAATGGTGTTGCTCAAAATAATAAATGTGGTGTTGGTATGCAACTGGTTATTAATGAAATGTACTATTTTAACTTATGGCTTGGTTGTACATAGCAGTGGAACCAATACCAGAGCCGAGTTCTTGGCACTTTAGGGATTGACTTTCTTTTCTTCAAGTATTGGTGTTCCCTCTTTATTCATTTATGGTGACTTGCAAGTCATAGTTAATTGGGGTAATAACAGGAACAATCTTCATATTCTTTCCCTCAATCGATGGTGCAACAAAACTCTATCCCTGCTGAACTCCTTTCACTTGATTAGTATCTTTCATATTTTTAGAGAGCATAATGTTATTGTTGATGGTATCTCTAAGAAGGCGGTAGGATTCCCTGAAGGCCTTCTGCATTTGAAGAATTCATTAAAAATATGATGGTCAACGCAGGCTCGGTGCAATTTTTCTCCTTTTAAATGTTGGCTAATAGCCTGTTTTGTTTTTTACGAGGTCATGTATTTGGCAGTGTACCTATTTTTTGTATGGTTTTTTAACCGCTCAAGAGCTTGAGCGTAGATTGCATGTTTCCTCGAGTATGTTTTGTTGTTGGCTATGATGTAGTATTGGTATTATATCTTATGATGCTCTCTTTACTGAACTATGTTTTATTTGATTCTACTGAATAACAAGGAACTGCTTTCCCTGCTTGAAAAATGTATCTCTTATTTTTTTAAATATAAATAAATAATTTTCGTATATTTCTTGAAATGTATTTCTCTATTACTCACTATATATATATATATGCAAATGTACATATATGCATGTATATATATAATATATGTGTATGTATCATGTTTTAGGGGTCTATCTTCTTATTTTGCAACCTGAAATATATTTTTAAAAACCACCAAAAACCAATGTTCTAAATTTAATAAGTTGAGGCAATCTCAATATTCCCTCCATCTCAACATTTGTATCAATCATTCTCTCAATTAAACATGATTCTCTTTAATTTCCCCTCAAAATTTTGTTCATATCTATGAAAATTCTATTTCCTTTCCCTTTCTCTCTTGCTCCCAATCAACCCATTTTTTGCTCAATCAAATTGATTATGTTTTTGTTATTGACAATCAAGGTGACCAACCTCCTAATTTTGTAACTTGTCCTTGTCATCTTTATTTGAACAATCCAAAAAAGTACCTTGTGATTTCTCTAATGGTTTTACCTCATTTGTAGTGATCATTAACTAGTGTTTTACATGGGAGTTTTTAAAGAACGAGTCTTATTTAATCTTGCATTGCTCAATACTAAAAGCCTTACACATGTGTCTTCTTAAACCCTACAATGAGGTTTACTAGAACAATCACAAATGGTGATTCCCCCAACACAAACTTACTAGGTACAAGATTGAACAACTAATTACAAAGCTTCGAGAGAAGTAATTACAGTGCTTCAATTGCCTTCCCACCTCTTATAAAAGGGAGGAAAGGAAGGAGATGAGAGAGAAGGTATAACTTTGTTATATTAATGCATCATATCTAAGTTCATCTTGTTAATCCTTTAATAGCCTAATTGTGATAGGAATGGCTAGCATACTACAATATAAGGTCCAACACTAAGGTGAAAGTAGAAGTGCTTCCTTTTGGAGGTAAATTATGTTTATTTGCTTCATGTATGTATTTGTCTACAATGTATATATGACTATCATTACCATGATCACAGATACCCTTCAGACACTTTGAGTGTGGAGTTAGCAAAGGCTTCGTGCTATATGGAACTTCATTTCACTTGATGTGAACTGTGAACATCATACAATCTCAAAACCATTCAGAGTCTGCGATATATTTGCCTAGCTGGTTGGTCGATGTGCATTGGTTCTGTGTCTTCTCTTTGACTTGCGTTGTGCTTTTATAGTCGCGGGAGAGGTCCCAATATGGTTGCATTATTCAACAGCTTCTGCAACTATTTTTTTGTTCTCTGCACAATCTTCTGTAACTATGTTCCATAAAAAATGAAGGATCCAACAAGCCCAAACACAAGCTTGACTCGCTCTCGAGTCAACTCTACTGTATGCCTAAATGTTGCGCATCTTCAGGCCTGATCCTTCAAACGAAAGAGCCAATTTTTGTACTTTTGCGATGGCGTGGCTCTTGACAGTTTTGAATTCCTTATCCTTGGGTTTCCACTTACCCATTAAAATATTAGCACTAGCTATGAAAGCCTGGGGATTCTCACTCTCGGACTTAGTATAATTCTATCGCTCCAACTGTGTCCATTCTGCTTCTGCAAATAGGTTCAATTGTTGCAGTTTGAGATATGTTGTTTAAGCTTCTGGTTTTATCTCACAGGTTCCTTAGTAGCAACCGGTTTGTCATGCAGTTGATCGAGCTCGTCATCAACCTGTTGGGCCTCCTCATACTTATGTTTTTGCTTTAGGGTATTGGTGAGAGAGTCATGGCTTTGCCATTGAACTTTCTGGGATTCTCACGCAATACTTCTTTCTATCATTGTTTCTTTGCTAGCACGCCAACCCAATCGTCGAGAGAAGAAAAAAAATGGTGTTATGTTTTTTGTTGCAAGCATCCACGAGTGATTTAGAATTCCTAAATCAGTGAAGGCACTTGCACCATCAATTGTTGTTGTTATGTGTCTCGGATTCGTATTGTCGCCACTTATTTCTCTAATTCTTCTCTCTACTTCCAATTGTTTCCAATACTCATAGAGGATTTGAAGTTTTTCTTCCGGGATGACAAGTGAGATCTCTTCAAGCACAACAGGGACATGTTGGTGGATTCAAGGCCACATTGGCTTCAGTTGGTCACATAACTAAAGCACGACATGACAATGTCCAGGGTTCTGTACAAGTTTTTGTACTTCTCCTACCACTAATGCAATTTCCATTGTAGGCATAGGATTGGTGTTGGTTATTTCTTCAAAATCTGTCTGCCTCCCCCTTCTTCCATCATGGCATCCTCCAGTGGAAAAATTTCTTCTTCGCTTTCTAATTGTTGTCGTTGGTATGCTTGTGTTCCACCATCGCCACATGTACTGCTAGGCATTTGTTCCACCACCTAAACCAAGGTGTCATCTACAATGAGGGAGTTGTTTGTTCTTGTGATTATGCTTGATTGCTAATTTGACGTGTACATATTTCACATCGAACTAGAACTCCGAGGATATTGGGAATGGAGGGGATGGGATCATCAGGGATGTCAATAATATGGTTGTACCTTGTAGACCATTCAACATCTCGGAAGGATTTAGGTGTTTACTTAACAGAGTCGAGGGTATTCTCTATGGGAAGAGGACGAGAGGAAGATGAAAGAGTTGATTGTGTTTGTGTAGCAAGGGGTGGAAGTTCGGGTAGCAGAGTGGGAACAAGAGGGACTTAGGAGGGTAAGGGATCCTTTGAAGGATTTACTGAGTATTTGAGCATTATTAGGGATGTTATCCATGAGGGTTTGTGTAAGGGAATGGAAGTGGGGGTTGACAGGGGATTGGGATAGTATAGTTTGGTAAGCTTGTGGTTGAGGTTTTTCCAAGCGTAGTATCATACTTGGACTTTTGTAGAACTTTGGATAGAGAGCAGGGAAATATGTATATAGTACTTTTTGGCATCTTTGTTGTAGTAATGTCTGACCAGTTGAAGGCTCGTCTATCAAACATGGTAGGATACAAGCAATAAGGGAGCGCCTTTGCCTTGAAATATTTAGGTTAAACTCCTTGTTGTTATATGAATGTATGATCTTGATCCATCCTAAGTCAAAATTTTGCAATGTACTTGTTGAAAATCTATCATGGAGTCCTCACAATGGTAATAGACACCATATAATTGTACCCTTGTTTGAAATCATTTTCATTGAAAGTTACATTAGTGTCATCATGGTGATTTCTCCATGGGTTGAAGTGTTGAGATTCAACTTGGTGGTCTATAGGGGGTGGAAACTCACACCCCTTTGGTGGTTGTCATTTCAACATCGTGAACTCCACCAATAGATATCCAAGTATCAACTACTCTACATATGTGTGGGCATCTACGCAAGTTTTGAAGAGTTCATCCATGAGGTAATTGCACTAGTTCAATGAGATTCCTTGGATGCATAATTCCACCATTGAAATGGTGTCAAGGGTGCATTCAGCCTTGGTGTATTTTCTCATTGCTCTCCCTAGAGTGATTTGGCAGTAAATCTTGACCTACAGGTTGTTGAAGCCTGTGATAATGACACATTTTCCTCCTCTTTCCATGCCATATTGTGCGTATATGTTGGGCTCTGTACATGTCTCGCTTCGCTTGTATTCCCTTGGAATGTTGTAGAGATGTCCTCACTAGTCATGGAAAACTTTGTGAGCCTATGGATTTCATATACATGGATGGGATACTAAAGGTCGTTATAGGGGACATCCATGCACCTTGCTAATAAAAAAAATTGTGTATTTAAACATTTCTCTAATCGTGCCAAATATGGGAAAATATTTTAGGTTCATCAATGTTGAATTTCTTAGTGTCTTGAAGGAGGGACTACAGATTTCCACTACGTCTCCATTTTCAAATGGGAGAGATTCCATAGAACACTTGGGGCTCATGTTAGGGTATAATCTCCCACCCAAAAATCCACATTCGACCAGTCTATTCTAGTCAACTTTCCCTTACAAGTCCTCAATAATATAGACCTTGCGATCAATTAGCTCAATATGGATGGGTTCTTTCTATTTGGCTATATCTATGCTATCAGATTCCTTGGTTGTTGCTACTCTCCCCATCTCTGGTACATAGTGTCGATAGGCAATCTAAATTATGCTCCATGGGAAAACTCTCTACTTGCTCTCTTTAAGTTTCTACAATCACTCCAGCTTGAAAATTCTTTAGTTCTCAATGAGGAAAATTGATTAACAATGTGGGACATAAGTTATTTTTTCATTTAACCAAGATATTTGACACTTCATTAATGTAAAATGTAATGGGAATTCAACCATATTGAACTTTAAATGTGGAGATCTAAAACAACAATTTGCATGGCTAGTGATAAAGGCAATTTAATCATGTCTTAACGACTCTTTGATATTGAACAACTGGACTGAATGGAATGGTGTCATTTTTGGGTGTCAATGAACAACTGAAGACATTGGGTTCCTTGACCACAATGGTTTGATCTATCTAACTCAAAGTTTGCAAGATGACACACAAAACACAAATGACTGGTGCAAAAGTCAAACTAAATTGATACAATACCCAAAACCTAAATTGCAACACTAACTCCTACCCTAGTGCACTCCCTGTGATAAGAGTGATATCTTACGGCTAGATTATTGACTAGAATTATAGGGCTTCAGGTGTGTGTCATCCACCCATCGTTGGTTGATAACTCCATCAAGTTTTGCAAGCCAAACAAAACTAGAGTCTTTGACTTCTGCAATAATGAATGGCCCCGACCAATGCATCTAAAGTTTGTTTGGATTCTTTAAGAACTTGTTGTCATATAATAGAACACAGTCACCTTTTGAAAAGTGTTTTCTCTTGATGTGGCAATCACGCCAGGCCTTCTATCTTTCTTTCTCCATCCTTCTGTGATAGTTGGATAAAAAGTAGGACTCTTCTAGTTCCATTAATTATGTTAGGGTTTCTGTAGAATCTTCCTTGGTCCTGTGAGTTGCATGTGCAATGTATAGTCTAGGATTGACAAATTTGGCAAGGCCCATCACTTCTCTTCCATACACCAATTGGAACATGGTCTTCTTGTGTAGTTTCTTTGTTTTGTTTACATATGCCCATAATACTACAAGAAACCGTCCATCCCAACCCTCTCGGTTTATGCAACATACCTTGGTTAATCATGTCTCCATAATCCTATCAAAAGCTTCACCTGTTCCATTTTCTTGTTAATGGTATGAGTTGCTCTTATGATGTTGTGTCAAAAAATTTCTTTGTCAAGCATGTAATCATGATGCTTGTGAAGTGCATATCTTGAACATTGGTGAGGCTTCTAAGACACCCAAATCAAGTAATGATGTTACCATAGATTAATAGGGCGTATGTTGTTGCGGAAAAATCATGTATTGGTGCTGCCCATTTTGTCAAATAATCTGCTGCAGTAATGATGTAAATAGACTTTAAATGCTTCGTGGGACGGTTGATGGGGCCAATAAATTCAATCGCCCATGGTGGAGTGTGAAATCGTCTCTCTCGAAGGCTTCCCCACTCATTTGCAAACATAATATATTGTGAAAAAAAACCCTTCAACAATTATGTTTTATTAAGAATAATAATATTCAACTTTTTATTAAAAAGTTTGATTTCTAATTAAAAGTAGCCTTTAACAATTATGTTTGATTAAGAATAATAACATTCATTTTTTTATTAAAAAGTTTTATTTCCAATTAAAAAATAACTAAGATGTTTTTATTAAAGAGTTTAACTTTGAATGAAATTATAACAATTTAAACTCATTTATCGATGTTTTATATTGTGTGTAAGATGGAAAAAAATAACATACTAAAAGTAACAAAAACAACTACAAAGCATCCAGTGCTGACATTATGTACTCTAAAGCAACATGTTTTGACATTATACATTTGAAGGGCATTAAGTTATAAACTTAGTAAACGAATAATCTTGGAACTTGGAATCCTTTTTGAAAATCAAGGTCAAGCCAGATAGAATGCAACATACATAATTTTGCAAGGATAACATGTTGCGTTACTAGTGTAATTGAAATTGTGACCTTTTATTCCAAAGGAATACTTCAGTGGTAGAATTGAGTTGAAAGGCCAGCTAAATATAATCTGGTCTTTGTAAACACGGTCATTTAAAAAAAAAATGCAATTCTAGAATGAGATTGTCCTATCATGTTCTCTCTTTTCCTTTCTCAAAAGAAGTTTAATAAGGTTGTTTTTGAGGTATGTACAATTTTGGATTCCTCAATTATTATAGGTGAATTTCCACACATAGAAATCCCACTTTGTAGCAAACCTTTCATGGAAATGGAGTTGTCTATGTATTATCCATGATGCATTGTGATAAAAAATTGATAAAGTAAATATCTTGTGTTTTGCTTCATTAATAACCGAACCCATTTAGTTTTATAATATAGGCATTTCATTTTATTTTATTTATAAAAAAAAAATGCAAGCTTACATAATTTAATATAATAATTTCAACATATAGATACTCCTCATAACTCATTTCAATTTGCCAATGGTAACTTGGAAGTATTGGAAGTGTACAAAGGGGGATTGGGAGACTCCCAAAACAAACCTTTATTTCCATGCCAAGATTCTTGTATAGGTTGCAGTCTTTGTCCAGTCACAAGTGTTAACTCAGCTCAATATCAAAATTACAAAAACAATTTCATATTCAAGAAAAAATAAGAATAGGCCCATTACATTTATTCTTAGTTTATTATCATATATTTTTTAAATGTGATAAGAACCATTAGAGGAAATTTGGGGTCTAAAATGGGCCTTATAAGAAAACGTGCCAAAATAAGTTTATGTGAGTTGGAATTCAAGAACCAATAGAATTTCAATAAAATAAGTCAACCATAATGGTTGAATTTACATATGTGTCATTAAAAAAAACTACTTTTTTTGTTCGTATTTTCGACATATCTCATTGTGTTTTTACTCAAATTTCGATCGGGAGAGCTCGTTGGATGCAGAATTTGATTCCGCATCCAACGAGTACCCACACTGCATAATTTTGACGGACCCCGCTACCCCAAAAATAAGAAATACCTGAAAAAAGGTTATGATGCAAATTCTGCATCCAACGAGCTCCCCGATCGAAATTTGAGTAAAAACACAGGGAGATATGTCGAAAATACGAACACAAAAAGTAGTTTTTTTCTTTCTTCCTCCAAAATTAATCAATATTATTTTATTATTTTAACTATTATTTTATTATTTTCTTAGGAGGCCCATTTTAGACCCCTAAATTCCTCTAATGATCTTACCATAATTCATAGCTCCAAGTGCTTAGAAGCCAAAGGAAAGCACCTCCAAGATTTGTAGAGAAATGGGTGCTTTGAGGTCCATAACTTGAAAGCTTGTCTTGGTAAATTTGAGGGTTGATAAATTCCACCATTTGTGGTAGATTTTAAAGTACATTTTAAGGAGATGGTGGTGGGTGATTGTGGTAATTCCTTCATTAACCACCATTTATGCCCAACCACTTATCTAAACATATGCATTGTGCCTATTTGGGTTAAATTACCACATTTTCCATTTGAATTCTAGTCAAATGATTTCTTCAAAGTTGTTGGAATTACCCTTGGTCAATTTGTTGAGGTTGATTCTTCCTACTAGAAAGTTGGTTATATGTGTATGGAGAAAAAACTTGTTAATATGGACTTGAGAGAGGGTCTTGTTAAGGCTATAACCCTAAAGAATGGTGGTGTTTCCATTGTTCATAGTCTTGATTACCAAGGAATCCCTTTTAATTGTAATTGATGTCACTGATATGGACATGTGGCAAAGGAGTGTTCTCTTTCTTTTAAAAGAAAAGTTTGGGAGTATAAACAAAACTATACTAAGAATACGATGGGTAATAGGGGTTTATCAATGATGGGACCTGTTGAGAAAGAAGAAGCTCTTAAAGCTCTTAAACTTTCAGAAAGATTTGATGTTTTGGGGCAAACGATTTTAAACTTTCAGAAAGATTTGATGTTTTGGGGAAAACGATTTGTCTGAAATGGTTAATGAGATAAAGGATAAAAAGAAGCAAGATTCTAAGGAAACATTTGAATCAGGGGGAAAGTCCTTCGAATGTTTTAAATGTTGGAGAAGGTTCAGATGATCCATTAGAAAAATTTTTAGATTCTTTGAAACCTCTTCATATATGCCACCTATCCTCTGATCATGCGCTTCTTGGGTTTAGTTTATTCAGTTGTGGATCAATGAAAAATTTGAAAAGAAGTGGGGGTGTCTTTATCCTTGGCTAATATTAAAGGTGTACACCATTCATAGAATAAGAGTGATTCATCCACCAACTTGGGGTTTTGTAATCCTTGTTTTGTAAAAATGAAAAAGGTAAAGGATGGTTATAGTTTAAGATCTCATAAAGGGTATATTGATTCTTTGGATGGAGTGGAGAATGATGATAACTTAGCGGGATACAAAGCGTAGACTATCTTCTTCAAAATATTTATAGGTTTATGGGGTGTGTTTAGATGCTGAAGAGAGACAAATGCAACTTAATGGGGTGCTTAGAGAAGCAAATATCCTGGAAAGGTATTCTTAATGCTTGTTATGACCCTAAACTGTAGAGGGTTGGCTAGCTTAGCCAAAAATCTAGCATTACAGAGCTCAGTTGAGATTTAGAGGCCTGATGTAATTTTTTTGCAAGAACTAATGTCAAACGGTGGAAGTATAGTTTATTGTTGGCCAAAACCCACCAACAAATCCTCGTCGACAGGAGTTCTCACTCTGTCAACGCCCAACCAGTGCGATCTCCTTGAGCACCGACCCAGACAGGTTTTACCCTGCCCGACAACACCTGTAGAGCAAATGAAGTCTCACCCGAGATGTTAGAGGGAGAGATGTTGGAACCAAGTTTTCGACAGTAAGGAGGAGGATTGAGGCATCATCGATTTATTCACATAGCTATCGGATCTAACGGAGTCATTTATCAGGTACCGCCTCATTCATCACAGGTCTATTATTACAATCACAGATCTTACAAATTGCATCATTCGACTATTCATCGCAGTAGTATGGCATTCATCATTCATAAAATAGAACAATCGCAGCAAATAAAGACAGGAAAAGACATCGCAACACATGAAAGAGAAACAAAGACAACAGTGTTTCAGCTCAATATCCACCGTATCATATTACTTTCATCGCAACAAATCCAAAACAACACCTGTCTTTATCCCCAAGATCAATCCACGGAGTCGCATACAGGTCACAACAGATTCAATCTCTCACTTCAGTCTCCTATCAAACACATCTCTTCTCTGTATCTCTATATCTTTACAATTGCAATTCTAATCTATATATAGGCTTGTGCCTTTACATTTAAGGTCCACTTCTAACTAACTCCTAACTGATTTAACCACTAATGACCTATATCCACAAAATGTGGTCAACTGATACAAAAATATGCATAAAATATTCAAAAGTGGTTTATTTTCCACTCGTCGCACTATCTCTGGCTTGTGCGGTGTAGCATGAGCTTGCGCAGCCTCCGCGGTGCTGCATAACTCACTTACCCCAAACCCCTACCAACAGGCACCCAACATAGTTTTGTGGATCGTCCTTGAGCCATGTCAGCTGGCCATGGTGTCTTCCTCGATCCCGAAGAGCAAAAACTGTCACATATGTATTAGTGTGTGATTGTTTCCAGATTTTTCGACTCGCAATTTGGCCACAACTTCTTCCTTCAACATCAACTCCACCAGACCTTAGCAACCTTTTGGACTTGTGTAACCTGCAATGCCATCGTGCTCCAGCTTCTATGAATACTACATCGTTCTCCATTTGTTGCCGCCCTTCAAAAAGTGTTTGGAGCCCCACATCTGACCACTTGGTCCTTCCTTGTAGTCAGGCTCAATTTGCATCTACCCACTTGGTCCTTCCGGGCTCATCTGACGCCCTCTGAAGGACTTGGTTCCTTGTTCTTGCAGACTTAGTCAAATGCGGCAGGAATTCTGTTCACATCCCGATTACTCATATGTTTCTGAGTCAGCACCTTAGACCGAATGGGAGAAACATATCCAAGGATGACTTCGCCAGAGACTTCTATCTCATCCAAACTAACCCATGTACTCACAACTTGTTCAACAACTTCTGCTGAGACAACATTCTCACTCATAGGTTTCCTTGTATCCAGGGAGGTCTGCATTTCCCCATCGACCACCACTGCCTTACATAGTGGAGCTTCCTTCAACAACCCAACCCAACTCTTTTGCAACTTTACTCAGTGTAGCACTTTCGAATGGGGTTCATACAGCTACCAGTTCTCAGCTTATAACACCGACTTCGACTGAGATGCCATCATAACTCACTCGGGTGCATCATTATGACTGGATCTTTCATGTGTGTGGTAAATACATTGTCGATTCTTCCACTCTGCCATTCATATCTTCTATCATTAACTATGACATTAACCATGTCGTTGTTTCCTTCTTTGACAGTCGTTATTGAGTATTGACGTAACATCTTGTTACACTCAAAATATGTCACCAGCATGTGATAGGATCCCTAAAACAGACATTTTCCCTCAAATACCAAACTTGAAGAGAATCCTGCTCTAGGTGTTGGTTTCAACATACAAAATTGCAGCACCGCTCTTACCCTCAAGCAGATAAGCGGTACCTTGTTCAGCACCGCACTAGTTGTGTGAAAACTAGGTGGTGCCACCGCCTTTAACCTATGTTGTTGGCGCGGTTCTCACCCATCACCACTCTATCATAAAGGGGTATAAGCAGTGCCCTTGGTAAAAAGTAAAAAAAAGGAGGTTTCTCAAGGCTTCTAGAACAAGAGCCTCGTGTCTAACCTTATCCCTACTCACTTGGGTTGGTTAAGGTCAAGATCCCTCTTTGTAGGATCCTATGGCCACCTCACCCACCAATCTCTCAACCATCCTATCCATTTGAGCCCTATAAATACAAGCTCATACTCCATGGTAGGGGGAGAGAGATGAAAAGTACTGTTATGTTGTTGAATTGATACCCTAGCATAATCCATCAGAGAGCAATTGTGGAGCAAGTTCGAGCTATCAGGGACAAGGTGCTAGTCTTGTGAAGGAGTGTATCGACACTAAGGAACATGGTTGTAAGCTCTTTCATTTATTTTCTAATGCAAAGTTGATTTCCTTCCCACATGTTTGTTGCGTTAATCTCATATATATATGTTATTGGATTCCTTCATCACTAATATGGATGTGCAAATGATTTTCTGGTAGCTTTGATGTCTTTGTATGTTTGATATGTTTCACAGGTATACAGGTCCTTCATCAGAGTTACATTCCAGGCATCTATAACATTTAGGGAAAGTCTTCAACCAAGTTATTCACTCATTTGTTCTGGATCTGAACCATTCAGACCAGAGGAACAACTTCAGTCTGCAGAAGGTGATATATTCCTGATAACAAATTTGGCGACTCCGCTGGGGAGCAGATCTGTCTTGTTCTTCCTTAGTTTCTAAAATACTCTTGTCTGAATCCAAGCTCCAGCCTCCAATCTTTGCAGTCAGGTCTACATCTGATCTACTAAAGTTTTGGTTTGAAATCTTCATATCTCTTCATATATGAGCCACCTTAACTTTCTGTGCTTTGTATTGCGGTTGATTCATCAGTTTTTGTAAGATTTTTGGCATTTCTAACTTAGTTTTTCGATCTCCTGGTGTTTTGGGTTGTTACAGAGAACCACGCATGTGCCTTTGGAAAGAAGTGGTGCCACCGCCTGAGTCCAATTAGCAATAGGCGATGCCACCGCCTGAATCTAGTGAGCAAGAAGCGGTTCTGCCTCAAAACTGCTTTGTCAGCAACTTCATCTGCATGGTGCTAGGTAGGGCTACCCCAAACTTTGATTTTTTTTCAAGTTTTTGTAAAAAATTTGTGATTTTTGGATTTGGTGTATTTAATTGGTCTTGTCCAGACTTGTTTGAATTTGCTTGAGTGATTAAAATATGGATTTTTTGTGTGGAAATTGCTTGTTTGTTCAAATAAAAAAGCTAGGTTAGATTCATCATTCATTACTGCTTGTAAGTTTGTTTTTTCTTGAAAGGAGTTAGTTGGAAACTATAGGTCAGATTAGATATCTGCTTGTTATAGACTAGCACTGAAAAGAAAGACTCCACTAGCCCTGAAGTGTGAGAAAGACTTATTTTCGCTCTAAACAGAAAATTTGTTGAGATTAGGTCATTATTTCATTGAGCCTAAGCCATTGGATCTCTGATTAGCCTCACAAGCTTTCAGGACTCCTTTGTTCTTTTGTCTCTTTTGCATCATTATCTCATCAAAAGGAAAAAGTATCAATAGTTTAAGTTAGATCTTTCCATGCTTCAGAGAAAATCGAAAGTATAGCTTGCATATGCATATTTGAGTGTTGTTTGTCTTTCTTCTTCATTTGAAAAGAGATATTACCCTACCTGTGTGGTTTCAAAAGAGATGATTTGAAGAAAATTGTTGTTTGATTGTATGCTCGGAAAAAGGATTTTTTAGTATAGTTTTTTGGGAATCGTTGGTCTTAAAGCAAATTGAAAACAAAAATACTCTCTCTCCTTCCCGTAATTAGGCATACTGAATGGTAAAGGTAATGAACTTGCATTTCATATCTGCATGGTTTTAATTTTCTGTGAAAACGTCATGCATTCACTTAACCGTCCACTTTAAAATTAACGATAGTTATAGGCTTAAAATTTGTATAGAAATTTGAGTGCTAGGTTAGAGACATGTTCGGGCATCGTTAAACGTAGGAGCTGTCGTTACTTGTTCGCACTACATCCTGGGTCTCGTGTGGTTCTTCCACGTACCATCAGTATATCGAATGGCCTTTCATGTACCCTTGAGGTATATAGAAATGTACTTCACGTACCCGATTGTATATCAGAAGGCCCCTTGTGAGCGATTGTGCATTAGACAACACTACTACCAATTTGAGCTCCCACGTACCTTGCGTATATCGAGAGACCCCACTAGGATACCCTATCTATCTGAGAAAATCCCTTTGGCCATCTTGTGTGGAGCAATACACCGAAAACAACATTCAGGGAGATTACTATGCATGTGCCCTTGTGGTATATCGCGAGTTGCACCTACTTGAAAATCCTGGTGAGAGACCAACCATTTGAACTCATCCTATCATTTGAATTTTCTTGTTCACCTATAGCTTGAGTAGGAGAAAAAAATTTTGGTGTGTTTTTTCTTAGCTTTGAAACCCTAGGTTAGAATAGGAACTGCGCAATCTGGCTGAGTTTCATTTCAGACGGTCCAGAAGAACACGGGGCTTACCACCCGAATTTCCTCCCATTACAGGAGAAGGTCCAATGGAAGCTACTAACCAAGGAGCTGCAACTACTTCCCATGTTGAAGAGAATATAGTTGTAGAAAGTGGAGACCAATTCACTTCTTATACAAATCCCTTAGCTCAACAAACTCCTGTCGATGACACTTCTTTCCATGGTCCTATGGAAGGTCTTGTTGATAGTCCTGTTCGTTTGGATTATGGTCCAGATGCTCTGTTTTGGGGATCTTCTATGGGACAGGCCATTGCTTCATTTGGAGTACGTAGGCCCCCTCCTGAACATTCTTCACCAAGTGAAGAGGAATATAGACAAATTCAATCAACTATTCACCATGCACAAGATTTTTAGGAGAGAATTCAAAGACTAGATACTATCTTAGCAACCCCAATCCCTCATAAAGAACCTATGTCGGCTCTTCTTCCCCGTAATGCGGACCCTTGGCCAGACGGATATCATTCACTAGTTGATTCTATGAAACCTATTGATCCTGTTGAGACTTCAAAACACCTAGGTCAAACTTCTGACCCTACGGTTGCAAATGTTAGGTCTGTTTCTAGTCCTCCTAGGTCTTCTAGGGCTGGGGGGCAATCTTCAACTCCAGTTGTATCAGTTGCTTATAGTGCCGAGGGCTAACCCCCGGCACGGTCTACGTTACCTTCTGGTGGAGTTGTTACTCATAATAGACAGGCCTCTAATGCAGACACATCCACGATTTATGTTCCTCCTATGAATATCGTTAACCCTCCATTGAGTTCAAGTCAACCCTTAGGGGAACAACCTGTTGTTAGTCAAGCTTCCTGGGGGTATGGTTACCCATCAAATCAAGTACCTGTAGTAAATGTGAATTACCAACCTACCCCTACAGGCATGTCATACACTGGAATTCCATATCCTATAAATACTTTTAGGTGGAAACCCAACTAGTCCTACATGCCAGCATTAGGAGGAATACCTATTCATATGGCTGGAGGTGTCAGAGGGCCACCTTATGGAGGTCCTCCCCCTACAGGTCTCGGAGGGCCACCTTATGTTGGTCCTCCTCCTAGTGGTCCCGGGGGTCCTGGTGGTCTTGGAGGTCCTGGTGGTCCTCCTCTTGGTGGTCCTGAGGTCCTAGAGGTCCTCATCCTGGTGGTTTTCCCCCTGGTGGTCATGGTGTCCCTAGAGGTCCTGTTGGTCCTCCTCCTAATGGCCTTAACCTTGGAGGTCCATATTTCGGAGTTTCATCGTCTCATCAGCCTTTTCAACATCCTGTGTACCAATCCACTTACAGCCCTACCGGTGGTTACATGCCTTATCAGTATTACCAGTATGTTGAACCGAATCGTCAGTTACCTTTCCTAGCAACTTTGGACTTGCCTGATTTGTCCAAGTTAATCAATGACCCCACTCAATACAATCCTACGTGGCCCCCCATTCCAGTCAAGTTACCATCAGATATCCCAAAATTCGATGGAAAATAGGGAGATGATCCCAAAAATCACGTTATGACTTTCCATCTATGGTGTTCCTCTAATTCCTTGATGGATGATTCTATTCGATTAAGACTCTTCTAGTGCACTTTGACTGGCACGGCCGCAAAGTGGCACATCGAACTTCCACGACACTCGTTTGTGGATTTTAGTGCTTTGGAAACTGTTTTCCTCACACACTTTCAGCTACCCATTCAATATGAAACATGTATAGAACTTTTAACCTCTCTGCGTCAAAACACCTCCACACACATTTCAGATCATATTCATAAGTGGAGAAGGCGAAAAAGGCTCATTAAAGCTCCTATCCCGGACCAACTCTTGGCTGATTGGTTTACGAAATATTTGTTGCCACCCATTGCCCGAGATGTGGCTATGGGGGGTGTTATTACTAAATATCAAGACATTAGTCGCGCACAATATCTAGATTTGGTCTATTCCCAGTCTAGAACTTTGTACAACCTCATTCCTCAAGCTCCTCGACCCACCACTAATCTGGCTAAGCCACCTGCAGAAACTCCTGTTGATGGGGTTATTGGTTCAATCCAGCCCCCGTCAATGGTTAAATATTCCAAACAACCCAATCCTTCCATTCCTTCTCCTTCCAACCCTATAATTTCCACCGAGGTGAATGCTATTCAAAGTACACAATCGTCTGGTAATAAGAAGAAAGGAAAAGGTAAAAACAAGAAACCCGGAAACCAACAGGAAAACCCTAAACCTACGGCCTCGGAGAATGACAATAAAGGAAAAAGGAAAGCTAAGTATCCCTGCCTATTGTGTGGTGGCGATCATTTCATGAAAGAGTGTCCTTGACATGATGAAATTAATAAGTTTTTAAAGAGTAACCCCGCACCGACAGTTCTCACTGATCCTTTTCCTTCTGAGCAACAACTGGTAGTCCACATGTCTAACCAGGGAAATTCTAGTTCCATAGAGGAAATTCGAATGATGTCATCGAAAACTATTAATCTAACAACTCGAAGTCAGTCATATGACAAACCGAAGGAGAAGAAAATTGAGAAACCTTCTCCTGATAAAGCTCCTTCTACTGGTTCTCCCGAATCCTCATATAATGGTCCCCTAACAATCGAGAAGCCTAATCTTGACATGATTTTGCATCTGCCCAAGAGTACTCTTAGGAAGGTTGTTTTTAACCCTAATGCCCGAGCTGCACAATTCTATATTGTTGTAGAAGACCTAGCTCAGGAACCATGTGCAATGCCTACCTTAGAAGTGCTCCAAAGCTGTCCCACACAACACAAAAACTTATTAACCGCTTTGGGAGCCACAGACCCGAGTCACACGAATCTAATTCAGTTCAATCCAGAGAACTTTAAACCTAGAGTACCCCACCAACTGTCTTTTCAAGTCATAACTAGAGTAGTTGGGAAAAAGGTCTTTAGCACTGTTCTAGATGAAGGTGCTTCAACCTCTATTTTGTCTTTGTCCTGTTGGAAATCCATTGGCTCTCCCAAGCTTGTAAAATCACCAACAACACTAAAAGCCTTTGATGGAAGAGGTTTCCAGCCCTACGGTCTTATGCCAACCCTTTCAGTTGAGCTAGGGGCCAAAATTGTTTCCATTCAGGTGGAAGTAGTGGATGCCCCGTTAGACTACAATCTTCTCTTAGGGATAAATTGGTTTTACGCTATTACCACTGTCGCTTCCACGGTATTTAGAACCCTCCAGTTTTCGCATTTGGGAATAATTGTAATAATTGCTCAACTTGATTTCTGTACGCTGGATGTCACCACTCCTACGATGAATAATATCCCTTTGCTAGGTCAATCCCCTCCTCCTTACCAGTCGATTGGGGTAGGGATGTTGAAAGACTCTGCCCTCATGGGTGTGTTTCTGTCAACCCCTTCTAGCACAGAAATGGCAACAATCAATATGATATCTTCATTTAATTATGATCCTAATGGTAAACAAGTTGTTGAGACATCGTCCCTCAGCCCACATGAATCAGCTTATGATGCCATCCAATCTGTTTCCGATGTTCCTACGGATGATCTTCATCTGGTGGCTTCGGATCCTTACCACCTACCCTACTGGTTAGAACCTTTGCTTCCTACTCTAGATTATCTCTCCCAGAATTTTCCATTAGACGAATCTATTATAGAGATTATGAATACCAGTACATCCGCATGGGAGGATCACCATCACATATCTTCATTCCTTTCCAATACCGGTTCAGCAGATAATGATTTTGTATCTCTCTTGGATACCGATATTGTCGACAATCTGCAAACACATGTCTTGTTGCAAGATTCTAACTTTGAAGGAAATTTATGCAACATTACCAAAACAGTTCTAATTGACCTATCAATCAAGTCTGGAACTATTGAACATGTTCACATAGGGAAAAACTGTTCAATAGGTGAAACTGAAGAGTATAAAGCATGTTTTAAAAGATTTCGAGATATTTTTTCCTGGTCCTATGAAGAAATGCTTGGGATAGATTCATCCATTTTATTCCACAAGATCAAAACCTATCCTATAGCCAGATCAGTTAGGCAGAAATTGAGACAAGTCCATCCATGAAAGGCTGCAACTATCCATGCCGAAGTCGAAAAACTTCTGAAGGCAGGATTCATCTATCCTGTACCCTTGATGGAATGGGTATCGAATATCGTTCCTGTGAACAAAAAGAAGGGAACTATTCGAGTCTATATCAATTTCTGAGATTTGAGTAAATCTTGTCCCAAAGACAACTTTTCGACTCCACACATCGATCAGATTAATCGATAACTGTGCCGAGAGTGTCATCTTCTCATTTATGGATGGCTTTTCCAGCTACAATCAGATTGAGATATTTCCCGTCAATCAGCATAAGATGACATTTATATGCCCATGGGGAACCTTTTCCTACATGAAGTTACCTTTTGGCCTTAAGAACGTTGGGGCCACATTCCAGCATGCCATGTCCTATCCATTTCACGGCATTAAGAACATTGTGGAGTCTTACCTTGACGATCTCCCTGTGCACTCACAGCTACGAGAAGACCATCCTTGACATCTTAGAGACATTTTCCTAAGATCTCACCATTACAAGATACGGCTGAACCCACACAAATGTGTTTTTTTCCTAGATATGGGACGTCTTTTAGGCTTCGTAGTCTCCAAGGATGGTATTCGGATTGATCTCTTAAAGATTGCTTCAATACTCGCTTTTCCTGCCCCAACCAACCTTCTTGAACTCCAAAGTTTGCAAGGGAAGGAAAACTTTATTTGTCATTTTGTTTGTAACTTTGCTGAGAAAACACATGGTTATATGCGTCTCCTTAAGAAGGACACTCCATTCTTCTGGGATGACCAGGCCCAGAGAGCCTTCGACAATCTTAAACATGCTTTGACTCATTCACCCATCATACACCCCCCTTATTACTCGAAGGATTTTCTCTTGTATGTTGCAACCTATACTACTACTATCAGAATGATTTAGCTCAGGAGGACCAGAACAGCCTAGAACACGTGATTTATTACGTCAGCAATAATATTCTTGATTTCGAAACCCGATACTCACGTGTGGAGAAGCTAGCATTGGCTACCGTCATTGTTGTCCAAAAATTTCGTCACTACATCCTGCTTTGAACCACTACTGTAATCATGGACCAAAATCCTATGTACTACATCCTGACTCGTCAGGTGCTAGGGGGAAAATACTCCCGATGGATTGTAATCCTACAGTGGTTTGACCTTGAATTTACCAAAGATACTTCAAAGAAGTCATTAGTTTTTTCCGAGATGATGTGTGATCTTCCCTATGCTTTAATGGATTCTGAGCCTAGAGATTCTTTCCCGAATGAATGATTGTTCCTAATAAGCACAAATGACCCATGGTATGGAGATTTAATCATTTATCTCCAGACACAATGTTTTCAGCCTACTATATCTCGTGAGGATCTTCACCACATTCGTCACCATGCAAAGTACTATATCATCCTCAATGATACATTGTATAGACATGGTATAGATACCATTCTATGACGATGCCTCACCCATACCGAGGCTGAACAAGTTCTTAATGACTGCCATTCTGGGGCATGTGGCGGTCATCTTTATGGGATGGCTACAACTCAGAAAATCCTGCGTGCTATCTATTTCTGGCCTTCTATTTTTAAAGATTGTCATGAGGCTGTTAAGAAATGCCCACCATGTCAACACTTTTACCCAAAAAAGTGCACCCACCCTGCTTCGTTACACCCTGTCATTGTCGTAGGACCTTTTGCCAAATGGGGGATAGATTTCATGCATTGTAAGCCTACCTCAGCCGGGGGGCATGGTTACATCATAGTAGCCATGGATTATTTCACTAAGTGGGATGAGGTTATGCTTGCATATGCCGAGGATGGTAAGACTGTTTCCCTCTTCCTTTTTAACCATGTAATAGCTAGGTTTGGAGTTCCTCAGTCTATTGTCACTGATCACGGATCACATTTCCGGAATCAGATGATGGTAGAGTTAAGTGCTAAGTTGGGTTTTCGCCATGAAAACTCAACTCCCTATTATCCGCAAGCTAATGGTTAAGTTGAGGCTATTAACAAATTTTTAAAAACTATGCTACATCGGATGGTTGGAGATCACAAATCCAACTGGCACCAGACTCTCTTATCGGCTCTTTGGGCTTATAGAACTTCAGTGAAAACAACAATTGGTTTTACACCCTTTCAATTAGTATACGGACTAGAAGTTGTCCTACCTATTCAGTGTCATATTCCATCTTTGAAACTTGCTGTTGAACTTCTCCCTAATACTTCTACCAAGGAAGAAATATTTTTATATTTGACCAACCTTGACTAAACTAGACGCGATGTTTCCTTGGTTAATGAGGCACATAAGAAACGCATCAAGGCGCAATACGATAAATCTGTTGAACCTCGTGTGTTTAAGGAAGGTGACCTAGTCCTGACTTATGATCATAGACATGATAAGATAGGAAAATGGAAGTTTGAATCAATGTGGTATGGTCCTTTTATCGTTTCCAAGGTTTTAGAGAAAGGGGCCTACGAGCTCGTGGATTATGATGGAGTCCCCTCCGGGAAACCTCGCAATGGGTTGTACCTGAAGAGGTACTATGCCTAGATCATTATGTATGGTACCTTGTATATATGTACATTATTTGACTTTTCAGTGTGTTTTGGTACTTTCAATATGGTTTTGAGTTTATGTCTAGACTATTTATACCATGTTTTGGTTATGCAAATCAGATGGATTTTTATGGCTTCGTCGATGGTGCTTGCTACCATACCCTGAACGTTGCCTTAGTTACTTGGGTTTTGTATTCCCCTGCACACTATCTAGTGAGTTCAGGAGCAATTTTTATTGGTCCTTCTACCAACAATATCGTCGAGTATGAAGTAGTCATAGGTCTTTTGACTGAGGCTGCATCCCGGGACATTCGTGACTTGGTAGTGTTCATGGACTTGCAATTGGTGGTTTGTCATTTAAACCAGGTTTACATCATCACAAACCCTATACTACTCCATCTCTATCGGAGGGTATGTTTATTAGAAAGGTCATTTGAAGTCATTACTTATAGGCATCTCCCTAGGGTAGACAATGCAGTTGTTGATTCATTGGCAAATTATATCCTAGATGGGTATATTGCTCATTCATAGCATGAAAGTTAAACATGGTTCATAAAATTGTAAATAAACATTTAGGACATATAAAAACTCATGTAAATACATTTCCCATTTGAAGCATAAACATCGGAGGAAAAAGTTTGTATATATATATATATATATAAGTGTTTTTACAAAAATAGGTCGCGAGACCTCATCTGAAGCACGCTGGCTTTCAGCTAGCAAAAAATCATACAAAAATCTGAATCTATGGCAGCTTTCATTGATACATCATGTAAGAACTAGTGATGCTCATGGTAGCACATAACATCCCACACTACTCTACGTAGCAGACGACTGAAGCAGCCTGGCACTCCTGTTGTGTGCCTCTGATAGCGCATCGAGAGATCATCAATGGACACATCGGGTATGTCCAATGTCAACCTCTCCAGATTCTCCTGTAGCTCTCCCATAGGGTCATTGCCTCGTTGAAAAAATCAATCTCCAGCTTGTTTGTCCAGTGGGGATGATCCCCCAGGTCGTGCAGCTCCAACATCTGCATGAAAATTTCAAGTCTCGTTACTATACATAAAAACATAAAAACATAAAAAATAAAAAATAAACATTAAAAGACAAAAAACACAAATACCTATCTTAGGGTTTTGTTTCTTACTCATGTCTCCCCACTGCCCGCGAGGTGGAAGTGGTAGGTCAGGGTCACCCCTGAAATCAGTGCCTATATAAGCATAATCCTCAATCATGAGGATCTGGTCACTAAGCCATCGGAAGAATGGAGCCCCGAAATTCACCTTCCCTTTGCCTGCTCCTATATGGGCCATGATCCTGACCCACCTCAGCATACGAGGGTCTCTCGCCGTCATCTTAGTAAAAACCACTTGGGACCTTAGATTAGGGACCTGCTAAAAAAAGAAACAAGCTAAGATAGAACCATAGCCAAACTGTTTTACTTCTTCCTCCCGACACTTGGTCAGCTTGTCTTTAAAGACCGGTAGCAATGGCTTCGCCCAGTTGAAAACTGTAGGTGCCATGGACTCTATCGCATACATCATATGTGCCCTAGAAGCCTGATGAGGCCCTTGGCTCCCAGCTAGCCTCTGCATGGTAAAAAAAAGAGTGCAGAAAGGAAGATCAACTACTTCCTTGATGGGAATCTTCTTCCCTGAAGTTCTAGTACCAGGAAGGAAGTGGCGGTCAATCAGCTCCTGAGTAGTCACGTCCCCTCCATGGAAACCAGTCAATGAAATCGGAGTGCCCTGTCTCGACAATCTAGTCAAGAAGGAGATGTCTTCTACCTCAATGGTCAACACATGTGCCCCCACCTCAAAGTATTGTTGTTTTGGGTTCCATATATGGATTATATACTCTAGCAATATCTCATGAGACACCATACTAGGTGTGTGGATGAACTTGAGGAGGCCGCAATTCCTCAATGCCACTATACATCCCGCATTTCTTTCAGCAAGGGTGTCATCATCATCATGATGTCGTTCCTTCCATATCACCATTTTCGACCACTGAAAACCTACCAAAAACCATTAATGGACTAGTTAAAGACATATCCAATCATCAAAATCAATTAAAATTTTGTGTTTTTTCCTATCCATGCATTTTTCCCAACTCACAGCTAACACCGCATAAGCGCAGTGTAATGAGCGCGGTTCTCACAATGCACCACTTGTCCCATAAGGGGCAGGAGCGGTGCTCACATTTCAAGTTTAGGGCCTGCCTAAAATGGCTAAAAACCCTCCTAAACTTTAAAAAAAAATGCTTAAAAGTGAAAGCTTAGGGTTTTGTCTTTTACCTGGCTTTGACGACACTCAAATCAGACGATCGGATCTCTCGAAATCAGCAACTGAAGATCTGGCTCAAAGTTGCTCCACAATGCTCTTGACAAATGGTAAATAGTAAAATGTTTTGATTTTTACTATTTGGAATGACTTTTATAGCTATTTTCAGGGTTTTTTAGTGTTATCTTAACATTTTAAAATTATTTTCATTATAAAATCCATCTATATGACTCATTAAAAGTCATTTTTTGAGAGATTAACGTTGCTATTGAGTTTTTTAGGGGTAGAAATGAAAATAGTAAAAATCTATGGGAAGTTTGTTTTTGACGTTTTCGTGCTTCTTTAAAATGGAAAAAGTCCTCGAGCGTTTGTTTCGATACTTTGGTCATGCTCTTAGATCTCAACATCAAAGTTCCAAGTCTTTTTTTTTATTCTTTTTAGGATCGTAAAATTGTTCATCATTAAAAAGAGACTTAATGGAGTCTCCTTTAAGCTCTTTTTGGACTCCCTAAATATGAAAGATTGTCGATTACTTGTCTTCTTCATACTCATAAAAGTATTTGAAGAGTCGTCTCTCTGACGGTAGGTTATCTCTTTTTTGGTTCGGATAGACTATTTTACGAAAAAGGACCCTTTGGAGTTTTCTTTTGTCTTCGTTCAGACTCTCTAAATATGAACAATGCCGAGTTTGCTTTCATTGGAATCATTAAACTAAGCATTGAGACACTGAGAGACCCTTTTTTGGGAACTAACCCCTCCTTTCTCAGGTTCATGAAATATATGGGAATGGACTTGTCTTCAGATGAGCTTGAACGAGTGTTTGTTACCCTCTTTGAACTCCTAAAAATGAAAAGAGTCACTCATCAATCTTGATGGGGGAATCAAGGGAAGGGAATCATTTTGTAAATCCAAAGGCAGTTGTTTGTCACCTTTGAACATGGCACTCGTCTGCATATCATTCAGTCAATTGGGTATTTAGCTGACTTACAAGTCGATCCACTTTCATGAGTCATGTCACTCCTTTAAGTCTTTCAAAAGAATGCATTGTCCACTTTCGCGTTGTGTGTCTATCTAGTCTAGTCATGCTGCCAAGTATTTTGTCGTGTCGTCCGATGTTCAAAGGAAGAAAGAAGTTTACCTCTACAGTTAAAACAACATTTGTATCAGTACTTTGAGTCAGTCTTATGGTTACATTATCTACGATATTCCAAAACTTTGTTCCAAGTTTCGTGTCGTCGATGTGGGATTCTTCATGGCCCTCCTTCAACGAGACTATTCCTTTCGACATCAACTCATCATCTGGGAAGTAGTCTTAGAAACAAGTTTAGTACCTTGATATCTATATGCCTTAATGACATATTTTCTTTCTATTGACAAAGGTTCACATCATTGGCCTTTGATCGGAAGACTCTACTGGGTGTTGACGGTTCACATCATTGACCGGTAATCAAGTGGTTTCTACCATGTTCGACTTTAGAACATTGTAATCACATGGATATAATCATACTTTGTGGAAGACAAGATGAAGACCCTGGGTATTTGTTAAGTGCTCATAGCTTGCTCCCCAGGTTGCGATGGAGTATATTTTATGAAGTACCAGCATGGATCCACATTTGTATCGTCGTGGCTATGCTCAAATTTGATTCTGTATGACATAGATCTACGTTGTATATATGGTAGCTATGTCCAAGTTTGAGTCCTCTATCACATGGATCTACGGTGTATTCTAGTAGCCATGGTTGTTTATTCCTCTCATGGATCTGTCTTGTATTGGTCTGGAGCCATGATGAGGTTACATCTATTCATGAGTCAAAGTATTGATGTATTGCAGATGCCTGTTCGATGACACTCTCTGATCAAGCTGGCTCTTACCTTGAAGTGATAACTTGCTCTACCAAATCTCTCACTTATCGTATCACTCTAGTCTCATTCTTTTGAGGGAATTCTGTTACACTCAAAATTTGTCACCAGCATGTGATAGGATCCCTAACACAGACATTTTCCCTCAAATCCCAAACTTGAAGAGAATCCTGCTCTAGGTGTTGGTTTCAACATACAAAATTGCAACACTGCTCTTACCCTCAACCAGATAAGCGGTACCTTGTTCAGCACCGCACTAGTTGTGTGAAAACTAGGCGGTGCCACCGCCTTTAACCTATGTTGTTGGTGTGATTCTTACCCATCACCGCTTTGTCATAAAGGGGTATAAGAGGTGCCCTTGGTAAAAAGTGAAAAAAGGAGGCTTATCTAGGCTTCTAGAACAAGAGCCTCATGTCTAATCTTATCCCTACTCACTTGGGTTGGTTAAGGTCAAGATCCCTCTTTGTAGGATCCTATGGCCACCTCACCCACCAATCTCTTAACCATCCTATCCATTTGAGCTCTATAAATACAAGCTCATACTCCATGGTTGGGGGAGAGAGATGAAAAGTAGAGTTATGCTGTTGAATTGATACACCGGCATAATCCATCAGAGAGCAATTGTGGAGCAAGTTGGAGCTACTGGGGACAAGGTGCTAGTCTTGTGAAGGAGTGTATCGGCACTAAGGCACATGTTTGTAAGCTCTTTCATTTATTTTCTAATGCAAAGTTGATTTCCTTCCCACATGTTTGTTGCGTTAATCTCACATCTATGTTATTGGATTCCTTAGTCACTAATATGGATGTGTAGATGATTTTCTGATAGCTTTGATGTCTTTGTATGTTTGATATGTTTTACAGGTATATAGGTCCTTCATCAGAGTTACATTCTAGGTGTCTATAACATTCATGGAAAGTCTTCAACCGAGTTATTCACTTATTTGTTCTGGATCTGAACCATTCAGACCAGAGGAACAACTTCTGTTCGTAGAAGGTGATATATTCCTCATAGCAACCCAGTCACCATCATAGAGTCTCCTATACACTACGAGCCACTCTTCCTATCCCTGGTGACCACCTATTGCGCAACCCCATCCCTTTTGCATGCCGTGACTCTATCTTCTTAGCGTAGCCTCCTACGGACGCATCATCTTTGCATGTCGCACAACCTTGGTCCGGTGGACCACCTTGTCACAGCACTCTTCTCGCAGCACAGCCTCTTAATGATGCGTAAACTTTTGTCCGTCACACCCCCTTGTTTCGATGGACCACCTTGTCATAGCCCTCTTCCCCTAGCACAGCCTCTTTCTGGCGCACAACCTTTTGTTTGTCGCACCCCTTTGTTTTGGTAGACCATCTTGTCGCGGCCCTCTTTCCATAGCGCAATCTCTTGTTGACAGAAAACCTTTTGTCTATGGCACCCCCTTGTTTTGGTGGACCATCTTTTCATAGCCCTCTTCCCTTAGTGCAGCCTCTTGCTAACGCGCAACCTTTTGTCTGTCGCACCTCCTTGTTTCGACGGACCACCTTGTCGCAACCATCTTCCCGTAACACAGGCTCTTGCTGACGAGCAACCTTTTGTCTGTCGCACCCCCTTGTTCTGGCACAACCATTTTTCATGTTTAACTGGCTATTCTCTGTTGAATCACATACCCTTTAATCTAATATGACTCCCACTCATGGGCCCACTGTGCCTCTGGCTACTTATCTCCAGCTGCTCTCTCGCTGTTTTTTTTTTTTTACGCAGTGTGCCCTTCCTCCCCTATCCTATAGGGCTGTAAGCGGCTACCATTCACAACTTTCAGCAACACCGCTCCATCTAACTGCTGCAACTGAACTACACCCCCAGAAGTAAATGAATGAACAAGATACAGGCCTAACCAGTGCATTTGTAACTTACCTGGATGCTTTATGAACTTGATGTCGTATAACAACACCAAATCTCCTTGGAATTTTTTTTTTCAATGTGGCAATCAGGCCACGCCTTCTGTCAATCCTTCTCGACACGATGCTGGAAGCTCGCGATGATGTAGCGCACACCAATTCGCTTCCCTGGCGGGTTTATTGGACCCACAAAGTCCACAACCCATTTATCAAAAGGTTGTGAAGTTACTTGTGGCATGAGCGGCATCTCATCTCATCGCGATGGTTTCCCGACACGTTGACAAACATCACAGCTCCGCGCATAGACTGTAGCAACATTCTGCAAGGTAGGCCACCATATCCCAACGTGTAGTACCTTACTCATGGTATCCATCCCTCCATAATGTCCACCCACAACACATGCATGTGCTTCTTCGATAATTTGCCCTTGTTCATGAGGTAGAACACACCATCGCAGGATCTCATCAAGTCCAAGCTCGTATAAGTGTCCTGCAATCAGCTGGAAATTTGAAGCCTTCACGACCAACTGCTTCTTCTCCCTGGTTGACATTTCCTCTGGTGTAACTTCGGTGGCCAAGAATTGAATTATCGGTGCATTGGTCATCCACGATATCAACTCAAAACAACTATGCATGTTGCAATCCATCATCAATGTTGGTGGGCTCTTCACCTGTCTCAATGCGGGACAAATGATCAGGACTAGCATTCAGGTGTCCTGGTTTCACGATGATTCTGAAATCAAATTCTTGAAAGAGAAGTAGCCAGTGACAGATCTTCCCCCCCAACACAGGCTTATTGACCAGATATTTCAAGGCTGTATGGTCAGTGAACATCTTGAAGTGACCCTCTAAGAGATAATGCGTGAATTTTTGTAGTGCATATACCATCACCAACCCCTCTCTTTCTGTGGTCATGTAATTCTTCTCAGAAAAGGATAACTTCTTGCTAGCAAAGGCAATCAAATGATCCAAATCTCCTTCTCCTAGTTGCGCGAGTACCACTCCCAGCGCAACAGACGAGGCATCGACATGGACATGAAACTCCTTGGTCCAATCGAGGAACACATGTATGGGTGTTGAAGCCATCTTGGCCTTCAATGTGTTGAAGCTACTTTGACATTCCTGGCTCCATATAAATGCGACATCCTTCTTTAACAGTTTCTCCATGGGTGTGGTAATTGTAGCATAACTGTGGATAAAATTGCGATAGTACCCAGTATGCCCCGGTGTCGCGCGAAGCATCTTCGTATTTGTAGGTGGTGGCAGGCTCAAAATGAGCGCAATCTTCGCTGGATCAACCAAAATCCCCTACTTACATACGATGTGACCCAATAGTATTCCAAATGGTGCACAAAAGATGCACTTCTTTGAATTCAATGCGATCTGATGCTGTCGACACCATTTTAGCATAAAGCGCAGGTTTTCCAAGTGACCCTTGATCAATCTGTAGACTGTCCAGTCATCCAGATATACTTGCAGAAATTTCTGAATAAAATCTTTAAATGTAGCGAAAACAACGTGAGAGAATACTGTAGGCGCGTTCTTCAGCCCAAAGGGAATCACTATGTACTGAAAGCAAACCCATTCGGTGACAAATGTGGTTTTGTGGTAGTCTTCCTTTGCAATTCTGATTAGTGCTACCCAAAAAATCCATCTGTAAAAGAGTACATTTCTTGACCACCTACTCCCTCAAGAACCTCATCCCTAAATGGCGTCGGAAAGGGATCATGCATGCAAGCATCATTTAGTTTCCTTAGATTGACATAGATTTAGACCTCCCCAGTCTTCTTGTCTTGGACCACCATAGGACTTATCCATTCTGATTCTTCAATAGGCTCAATAGTCCATGTATCCAGCATCCGATCAAGTTGAGCCTTGACTCGTTCTTTATATCGCGGATTCAACCTGTATGGCCTCTGTCTCATTGGTTTTGCATCTTGTTTTAACAGAATTTCCATTTCCCCTAAGTCACCCAATATCCCCTTCATTTCTGATAATTTTGTTGGGAATATGTCTTGAAACTCATGCAGGAGATCTGTGATCTTTGCCATAGTCTCCTTGTCCCAGTAGTCCTCAATATTGGCAAATTTCAGATTCTCCTCCATCCCAATGTTAACTTTCTTAATCTTCAGTGGTTCAGTCATGGGATCCTTTGGCACATCCGGAGCTGCGACATCCTGACTTCCTTCAGTCTCTAGAATATTAATATTGCACAGTTCATCATCATCCTCCGACTTGCAAGAGAGGTTGTAGCATTCCATCATCGATTGCATATGGCAATGCACATGTGGGTCCACGGGATATGCGATTGGGACAGCTTTCAATACTACGTCTCGAATGATCTGTAGTGCATTGTTAACCTCTACGTTGGCATCTTCAAAGCCAAAAGTATGCGCAAAGCAAACAATCAGCTCCTCCCAAGTGGTGATTTCTCTGCGCAGATCTATTGATGTGTACCACGACCTTGGAATTTCATCCAATGTGTGAATAAAAGCATGGACCCACTCATCCTTGGGTCGCAATGCCCACAGCGTCTAGAATTTCCTAAGATGACTACAAGGGCTATTATGTCCATCATACCTCCCAATGTGATATACCTCCATATCGTCGAAGCGCACAGTCATCAACCGTCGACATCGTGCCCATTCATGAATGGTCTCCTTATGAATTTCCCAAAAGCATGCTGGAGTGGACTTCAATGCTTCTCCTAATGCCAACAAGCATTGAGGCTCAGATACCTTTGCTTCAAACTCCTTGAGGAACCCATATAGTTTTGGTAGTCCTTCATATATCAACAACTCAATGATCTCAGTCGTGACATGGCGCACCGACTGTGTGATTAGCCTACACTTTCTAAGTGATACTTCATGCATCTGGTTTTTCCAATTTTCCAGTGCATCATCAAAATTAGAGGATGCAGAGCTAGCGCTGTGCCAAACCAATTCTTTGTTTGTTGTAGGATGGATGTAATCCTCAGAGATATTGTAAACGTGATCCCATCCTCTCACGACTTCATCTTTGACTAGTTCAATATATCGCCTTTCTTCATTTGGATGCTCTTGTTGGCCCATCCAATCCCTAGCAGCGAAGGATAATAGCCCCCTCCATCGACGACTTCAATTACATCGAAATCAGCATGAGTCCTCATACCTTCAACATCTACAACCAAATTCAACACACGACCGATCGGTTGAACTTTGGCCTGATTTGCCAGTCTTAGCTGCAATGGGGACCAACCAAGCCTTGGTTCCCCCATCTTATGCCATTTCTGTTTCGTCAAGATGTTCACATTTGACCCAAGATCCGGAATAACTGAATCGACTTCCTAGTCCCCAATCTGGATGTTCATCTGCATTTCTTTGCCTGTCTTTTTCTTTTGTAAAGAATTCACTGTAGAGTCTTGCAACTCTCTATCCGGTCGATGCAACAACTTCTCGATCTCAACAAGAGCATTGGGATATTTTTTCAGGGATAAACAACTCTCAAAGAACTATTGTAATGTAGCATACTGTCGTGATGGTCCAACTTCTAACGAAGAATCAAAAGCAGAAGGCATGCAAAAAATACGTGTCTTACAAGGATTTGTTCCAAGCGCCTGACGAGCTTCAGAAAAGGTATCTCTCTCGGCCATGATATCAAATTGTGCTTTCTTTTTTCTAGTCAGTCGCACTTGTGGTCGCGGTGCATATTCTCTAGTCATCGCATCTCCTCGAGTAACAATCCCGACATCTGCATCCTCTGTCCCCAGTTCTGCTAGGATGGTCGCAACCGTCGACCCTTGATTCTGGTTTTGCGGCGGAGGCTAATTCGGTGGTGGATTTTGGTTCACTGGTGGGTTCATAGGATGATTGATATTCTGATTTTGTACTGGAATTTGGGGATGCCCTTGATTATGTAATTGCTGTTGGTTCTGTATTTAAGTCTTGGCCTAGAACTGATTCTGATTCTGTAATAAAGGAACATTATTGGCCTTCCATCTCGCAATTAACTAAGGACAATTTTCAACAGTATGATCATTCACCACGCAGTATACACATTGTGAATGGGGAAAATCCATCTGATAGTGGCCAAATGTCCCATAATTATAACATTGGATTGATGCATGACCTCGTCCTCCTCCACGGTCAAAACCTCCTCTTCCCCTGAATCCAAATCCTCCACAGTATCCTCCTTGCTACCGATATTGTGGGGGATTCGACTGCTGCTGAACGTAGTGCACTGCTTGGATGTACTGCGGCTGCAGCAGAGCCAGTGGGGTTTGGGTGTACTGCAGTCTCAGCGTGAACTGCGGCTGTAGTGCAAGCCGCGTTTGTGGTTGCGATGGAATAAACTACATCTGCGGTGGTGACGTTTACTGGACTTGAGGTTTCAGCTGTGGCTACTGCACCATGCACGTATCTTCACCTTTCACGAAATATGTGTCATAGGTCCATTCTTGAAGTAGGTCGTAAGCCCGACAATCCTTATCCTCGTGCCCAACTAAGCGACAGAAGATGCAATATAAGCTTGTTGGCTTTGTAACCATTTTCTGCATGTAGATACAATATTCATGTCGATGCCCATATACCTGACATACGTGACACCACAGAACACTACTCCAACTCAACGGTTTCGGCGCTCCCGATAGTAGATAATTCTGGAAATAGGGACACATATCTTTCGTGTGTCCATCCACATGACACCGAGTGCACCACAAGTCATCATGTTCATCTTTCACCTTCTTGGTATCCTGCAGTTGAATTGTCAAGTCCACCTGCTGCACCTGGATTTGGTTCATGCCGACAACAGTTTCTCCAATAGGTGAATCTTCCAGCTTCATCGCAATTTCTAGAGCCTCGCTTTAGGTCGCAATATTTTGCTGCATAAATGGGTGTCAAATATGAGGGACTAGTGCCACACTGAACAATTATTTATGTTGGACGTCACTCATATCAAAGCTAATCCATGCCATCATCGTCTTAAACCTATGATAAAAATCCCAAACCGTCTCATTAGGGAATTGTTTGATTTCTTTCAGCTCTGTAATGTACTGGGCTTCAGATTTTGGTTTCTTGAATTCTTCAAGCAGTACCTTCCAAATCTCATCCAAAGTCTTTTTCGCGGTCCCCTACGGGACTTGTATGAATCTCATGTAACAATCGAGCGCACAACCCCGAAGTGTGGTTACTAACTATCCTTTCTTGACATCCTTGTTGGTAGTCTGTCTGGCAATCCAAACTGCCTCACATAAGAACCAATATTGTTCCCTATCATCAGTGTCATTTCCATGGAACATAGGTAGCTTCATATCATCTTCTGCCATCCTAGACCTTCTTCCTGCAGATGTTTCTTTACTACTAGATGTCGCTTGGCACGTTGGAAACATTGACGTAGATTGCATGTATTTTCCTGATGGTGGAGTAGTGCGCGGAGGTGTGGACACATTGCTACCGGGTTTTGACCTTGTTGCCACCTTGGGCGTAGCTTGGGTCTACTCGTCCTCTTTGTCGCTGCAGGGCCACTTCATCCCGTCTGGTTGTCCTTCGCGGTTTTGCATTCTGATCGCAATAGGATCTCCCGTCCTCTGCCTCTTCTCTGCTCGAAACCTTGCTCCTCACCTTGTACAACCACTCTCTTCCTCGGTTGCCCTCACAATCTCATTGAAACTTACACCCATCCATCCCTTATCTTTCCATTCATCACCCCTCTTCTATAGCGGTGTTCACAGCCTCCACACACCAGATTTTTACTACTCGAGGTGCATCTTTAGTATGCCCTTTTCACAAAAAGCATATTGATTGACAATTGCAGTGACAACAAGAACCTACCTCGTGGCCCGTTGAAGAATTATCGTTATGCTTTGTTGTAGGACTTGTTGGTATCAATTGTGAACTTAGTGATGTATCATTCCAAAATACTATCCAACCAAACCTCGACAACCCATGACGCCTTAATGTCAGTTTCTTGGAGTTCTTGAATTAGCTCGGGGGTCCAGGATGTCAGCTCTCCTCCCTGGAAGTTGCACTTTTTGTAGGTGAATCACACCAACCACTCGTAGAGAATGATGGGAAACTCATAGAAAAACCATTCGTGAGGACCATCATGAATGTCTCTTGCCAACCATTCATCTGTCGTCAACTTCGGGTTCTGGTTCTCGGCTTCAGTGAACTCTTGTAGTCTTAGGTCAAACCAATCTTGGATCTCTAGTTTTGTCGAATTCCACAACATATCCTCCTCTTCAGTCACAACGAGGTCCCGACAACGAAACCATTTGTTGGCCAAAACCCACCAACAAAGCCTCGTCGACAGGGGTTCTCACTCTCTTGACACCCAACCAGTGCGATCTCGCTGAGCACCTGCCCAGAAACACCCGCATAGTGGATGAAGTCTCACCCAAGATGTTCGAGGGAGAGTTTTCAGAACCAAGTTTCCGACAATAAGGAGGAGGATCGATGCATCAACGATTTATTCACATAGCTATCAGACCAAACGGAGTCATTTATCAGGTACCACGGCATTCATGATAGATCTATTGTTACAATCATAGATCTAACAAATTGCATCATTCGACTATTCATCGCAGCAGTACATCATTCATCATTCATAAAACAGAACCATTTTAGCAAATAAAGTCAAGAAAAGACATCGTAGCACATGAAAGAGAAACAAGGACAACAGTGATTCAACTCAATATTCGTCGTATCATATTAATTTCATCGCAACAGATCCAAAAAAATAGTTGTCTTTCTCCCTAAGATCAATCCACAGAGTCACCTACATGTCACAAAAGATTCAATCTCTCACTTCAATTGTTGGCCAAAACCCACCAACAAAGCCTCGTCGACAGGGGTTCTCACTCTATCGACGCCCAACTAGTGCGATCTCCCTAAGTGATCCGTAGGACCTTGACTTGAGTGCATTAAAAGTTTGTTGTAAAAGAATGCGTGCAACAGGTTACTTAAAGGAACATCATTAACAGAAATAAAATGCTCAGAACAGGAATGAAAAAAACAAGACTGATAAACAGATGCCAAGCAGAAACCACAGAAACAGAGTCACAAACAAAAGTTGATAACAGAGTTCACCCCCTCCACTGGGCTATGTCTGCGGGTCCCTCTCCAATAGGAACCGATCCAATTAATGGTTTTAAATGGTACAAAATGGTTCTGGACTAATCACAGAAACTAGACATTAACAGTAAAGTCTTCAAGACCTTCTCTCTGCAAGTTACAAAACTGGACTTCAACAGGAAAAGAAGCCAAGTATAACTGAGAATAGTCGACTTCAACAGGAACAACAAAATGCTCTCTGAAGCTTCTCATCACAGAGAAAACGCTGCACTGTGCTCCCAACGAACTGAGTATGAACTGCCTCTTACAGCCAACTTTTTGTTTCTCCTTTATACTTATTTTTGCCGTTACAATGAGCAAAAACGTTCAAAGAAATGTGACTGTTCACCTCCTTCTGCCAAATTCCCAGACTGTTCATCTCCTTCGACGTTACCAGCATACGGCATTAAGATTCTGCAAAAACCGTTATGAAATGTCCCGTGCGAATGCATTGCGGAAGTTTGAGTCGGACGTTTTTGTTATCCGAGCTTCCCTAGTGGCGGAAGAGGATCGACAACAGGTTTCGATATCTTACTTTAATGAACTTGGTCTCAATCAGCTATCGGCTAGTTTTCAAGTCATAAGCTTTGTTACTTTGGTTTCCGCAGTTGCGGACGGTCAGACAATAAAGTCTCTCGATTTGACTTTTTCAACCTGTAAGTCTTGGGCTTCCACCGTTGCGACTGCCGAATCGCTCCGGCTTCCGATCCTTTCTATATCCATCGTTGTGGAAGGGGAAATGCTTCCGAATTTTGATCAAGATTGTGCCCGTCGTTGCGGAAGGAAGAATTCTTTCGAGCCCCGCCATTACGGAGGGAAGAGGGCTTTCGATCCCCGCCGTCGCAGAAGGAAGAAGGATTTCAAGCCCCGATGTTGCGGAAAGGAAATGCTTTCGAATTCCGATCCGTTAAGCTTCCGCCGTTGCGGCTGCCGGAAGGCTTTCGAGCCCCGCTGTTACGGAAGGGAAAGGCTTCCGACCTCTAATCTGCGCAGCCTCTTTGGTTTTTCCCCGTCCGATTTTCTTCAACCGCCGTTTCTGAACCATGTACCATATTGGATCTTCAATGAGGAATAATCTGCCGGATCAATCCTCCCCATTGGAGAGTTTTTGGACCACCAAAAGCCTGAATTATTCTGCAAGTAAGTGAGGGTAAAGTTCCCTCACTTTACCAATCTCCATCCATCTTGCTTTGCTAGGATGCATTCCTTTCAGCCCCACTCGAAGGTACTCAGCATTCCCCCTTCGTGAAGTTCTTACATTTCTGTCAAGAATAACATCATCCTGCAACTCTCTCATATATTCAGGTGCCAAATCATCAATTGAAGGAATTTGTATGTTAATTTCCTCATCCATGATCATTGGAGGCTCATACAATTTAAGATTCTCAACATTGACAACTGAATAAATTTGCATGTATGGAGGTAAATTCAAGCGAAAAGCATTAGTACCGATCTTTTCCAAGACTTCAAAAGGACCATACCTGATAGGTTTAAGCTTTTTACCTTCACCTTTCATTCTTTCTTTGGTGATATGTAACCAAACTCGGTCACCAACCTGGAATCGATGATCAATCCGCGTCATGATGTCCATCCACTGCATCTTTGCCAAAAGAGAAGTCCATCGGTGTTTTTGGCAGATAACCAAAACAAGTTTCAAAAGGAGATCTTTTCGTGGAAGAATGAACTGCATGATTGTAAGCATGTTGTATATACTGCAACTGCTCATCCCAAAGTTTAGGATGCTTACTACAATATCCTCTGAGTAGCTGAACCACTGTTCTGTTCACTACCTCTGTTTGCCCATCGTTCTGTGGATGAAAAGTTGTACGTTTCTTCAGTTTAGTGTCCATAAGCTCCCATAAAGTTAACCAGAATTTCCCCAAGAACCGGGAATCTCGATCTGATATAATAGACATGGGTAGCCCAAAATGTACCCAAACATTTTGAAAGAATAAAAGAGTTGTTTGTTCAGCAGTTATCTGCTTGTTACATGGCATTAAGATACACATTTTGCTGAATCTATCCACAACAACATATAGGTAGTCATGCCCTTTTCTAGACATAGGTAGCCCCCCTACAAAGTCCATAGAAATACTTTCCCAAGGACGAGAAGAAACTGGAAGAGGAGTGTACAAACCCAATTTCCTATTGCTAGGCTTACTTGTTGCACACATAACACAACCTCTTATATATTCAGTTACAGTTTCTTGCATTTGAGGCCAATAACAATGATTCTGCAATATAGAAAATGTTTTGCTTACACCAAAATGTCCCGCAATTAATGAACTATGTGCTTCTCGATTCACATGTACTCTCTCTTTCTCTGGGATACAAAGTTTACCGAGATGATACAAGAGTTGATTATGCACATAATAGTTCTCTTCCTGTTTACCATGTATTAGTGATGCATATACTTTCTTAAAATCTTTATCTTCTGCATACTGTTCAATATAACTTTCATGTGTTAATGAACTGTTCTGAAGAATGATTGAAGCATTTGTAGGTGGCCTTGATAACATGTCTGCTACTTTATTATGAATTCCCTTTTTGTACTTAATTACGAGATGAAACTGTTGTAAGAACCCCATCCATCTTAAATGCCTACTTTGTTGTACTTTAGTTTGAGATTGTAAATACTGGAGTGGCTGATGATCATTATGTATGACTGTCTCTTTTCCCATTATATAATGTTTCCACTTCTTCACACTCTGTACTAAAGCATACAATTCTTTGTCATACGTCGGATAGTTACTTACCGCAGTAGAGAACGTTTCTGAATGGTAACAGACTGGCTTCCTTCCTTGCATCAAAACTGCTCCCATGGAAAACCCGCTGGCATCGGTTTCGATCTCAAATGGCTGCTGCAAATCTGGCAGTGTCAAAACTGGTGCTGTGCTAATCTTTTCCTTCAAGGTGTCGAAGGATTTCTGATTCTTGCCTCCCCACTGGAAAATTTCTTTAACGCTTGTTAATGCATGCAAAGGCGCAGCAATGGAGGAAAACCCTGAAATGAATTTCCTCCAATACTGAACCGCACCCAGAAAACTTCTGATTTCAGTAACGGCGTTAGGCCGTGGCCAATTTACAATGACAACAACCTTGGCTGGGTCCACTCGTAGGTGGCCTCCACCAATAATATGGCCCAAATATACTAAAGAAGTTTTAGCAAACTCACATTTAGACATCTTTACATAAAGCTTTTCCTTTCTCAGTACATCTAAAACTTTCTTCATATGTACTATATGCTCTTCCCAAGTTTTGCTAAACACCAGGATATCATCTAGATATATAATTACAAAATCATCAATGAATGAATGAAAGACATCATTCATGACCCGCATGAAAGTAGCAGGAGCGTTACATAGCCCGAAAGGCATTACAAGCCATTCATACAAACCCTGTTTCGTTTTAAAAGTTGTTTTCCAAGCATCATGCTCAGCAACATGGATTTGATGATACCCACTACGCAGATCCAATCTTGTAAAGTAAGTTGCATGTTTCAACTGATCAAGCAAATCATCAATGCGAGGAAGAGGATACCTATTTTTAATGGTGATTTTGTTAAGGGCCCTGTAGTCGATACACATCCTCCACGACCCATCCTTCTTTGGAACCAAGACTATAGGCGAGACGCAAGGAGAAGTGTTGGGTCGGATGACCCCCTTCTCAATCAGCTCCTGAACCTGCTTCTTGATTTCCTCATTCTGCATTACAGACATCCGGTACATGGCTATGTTCAGGAGTGGCACATCCTGCTGCAAATGTATCTCATGCTGAATCTCTCTCTTCGGCGATAACCCCTTTGGATCTTGAAACAAATCATCATATTCAGAAATGATGTCAATCAGTTCAGTTTTATGCTTAGGGTCACATTCTTCAAAAGATTTAGAGACTTCATCATTTTTCATCTTAACCATCATCAACACAAAATTCTTACTAGCATTTACCAACCTCTACATTTGTCCAGCAGAGACTATTGCTAGATTGGTTTTCATCTTATGTGCTTGCACAATATATTCCATACCTTCTTTAAAAAGATGATACTTATTCTACTCTCTATAAAAGACTGCTTTCCGGTCATACAAATATGGACTCCCAAGTACAATTCCACAAATGTCAAGTGGTACTACATCCAATTCTACCTCATCCCTAAAAATTTTAGTAATTGCAAATTTTAATACACATTTCCTTGTAACTTGCAATCGTGTATCATTAGTAACCCAACCTAGAGGATAGGGCTTTTCATGAGGCACAGTAACTAATTGCAATTTATTAACCACTTCTTCTGATATCAGATTTACTTGTGAACCACTATCAAACAATGTATCAATATTTGTGTGATTTGCAATGACACGAACATGAAACAGTGCACTTCTATCTTTATCATTTTGCTTAGAAGTAGATGGAAGACTTGTACTTGCACTAGAACTTGATTGTGCATCAATGGAAAGTGAGATACTTTTATCCTTACCTTGGATTCCGACAGCTGTAACTTTTGTTTCATCGCCTGAGTCGGATCCTAGGTCTTGAATAACTGCTGCAGTAGATTTTTCTTTTCCTTTGTCTTTGTTTCCTCCGTACTTCTTTGGCCTTAACTCTGGATGAAGTTTCCAACACTTAGAGA
>LPNX010146491.1:459973-479056 GCA_001517045.1 Pseudotsuga menziesii
AATTGGCCAATTGAATCCTGGAAGGGTCATCATTAATGCCCTGCACCCTGCAATATACTTCAAGCTGCTTGATCCAATTGTCTAATTTTTCAGCATCTACATCTCCATTATAAGTAGGTAATTCAAATTTTACATCCAATTTGAAATAAGGCATATTAGGACTTGCATTATTTGAATGAGAAGTATGAGAAGAGGAAAAAGTTTGATTAGTGTTAGGAGGATCACCATCACCTCCTACTCCTTTACCCTTTTCTTCCTTCTTTGCTTCTGCATCTCTGGATGAAGATCCTTCTTCTTTCTTCTTCCTTTCTGCTCGCTCATCGAGTAGAATTTCCATCATGGATTTCATGCTCATAAAAGCCTCCAGAAACTCAGTTTCAGAAATAACAGGTTTTTCCCGTTCGGTATGTCCTTCTTCTTCCCCTCGTAGAGAAGACATGGTTCTTGAGAATGTTCTCCTGGAGCCAATCTCAGGATCTCCTTCAACTAATTCTCCTTCACCAACCTTTAACCTGGACCTAGTAAGCATTCACAAACTTGCACAACGGTCAACCATCTCTGATACCAAAATATGATCCGTAGGACCTCGACTTGAGTGCATTAAAAGTTTGTTGTAAAAGAATGCGCGCAACAGGTTACTTAAAGGAACAACATTAACAGAAATAAAATGCTCAGAACAGGAATGAAAAAAACAAGACTGATAGACAGATGCCAAGCAGAAACCATAGAAACAGAGTCACAAACAAAAGTTGATAATGGATTTCACCCCCTCCACTGGGCTACGTCTCCAGGTCCCTCTCCAATAGGAACCGATCCAATTAATGGTTTTAAATGGTACAAAATGGTTCTGGACTAATCACAGAAACTGAACATTAACAGTAAAGTCTTCAAGACCTTCTCTCTGCAAGTTACAAAACTAGACTTCAACAGGCAAAGAAGCCAAGTATAACTGAGAATAGTCGACTTCAACAGGAATAGCAAAATGCTCTCTGAAGCTTCTCATCACAGAGAAAACGTTGCACTGTGCTCCCAACGAACTGAGTCCGAACTGCCTCTTACAGCCAACCTTTTTTTTTCTCCTTTATACTTATTTTTGCCGTTACAATGAGCAAAAAATTTCAAAGAAATGTGACTGTTCACCTCCTTCTGCCAAATGCCCAGACTGTTCGTCTCCTTCGACATTACCAGCATACGGCATCAAGATTCTGCAAAAACCGTTCTGAAATGTCCCGTGCGAATGCATTGCGGAAGTTTGAGTCGGACGTTTTTGTTATCCGGGCTTCCCCAGTGGCGGAAGAGGATCGGCAACAGGTTCTGATATCTTACTTTAATGAACTCGGTCTCAATTGGCTATCGGCTAGTTTTCAAGTTGGAAGCTTTGTTACTTTGGTTTCCGCAGTTGCGGACGGTCAGACAGTAAGTCTCCCGATTTGAATTTTTCAACCTGTAAGTCTTGGGCTTCCGCCGTTGTGGCTGCCGAATCGCTCCGGCTTCCGATCCTTTCTATATCCGCCGTTGCGGAAGGGGAAATGCTTCCGACTTCCGATCAAGATTGTGCTCATCCTTGCGGAAGGAAGAAGGCTTTCGAGCCCCGTCGTTGCAGAAGGAAGAGGGCTTTTGAGCCCCGTCGTTGCGGAAGGAAGAAGGCTTTCGAGCCCCGACGTTGCGAAAAGGAAATGCTTCCGACTTCCGATCCATTAAGCTTCCGCCGTTGCAGCTGCCGGAAGGCTTTTGAGCCCCGCCGTTGCGGAAGGGAAAGGCTTCCGACCTCCGATCTGCGCAGCCTCTTTGGTTTTTCGCCGTCCGATTTTCTTCAACCGTTGTTTCTGAACCATGTACCATGTTGGATCTTCAAAGAGGAATAATCCACCGGATCACTAAGCACCGACCCAGACAGGTTTTACCCTGCCCGACAACACCCATAGAGTGGATGAAGTCTCACCCGAGATGTTTGAGAGAGAGTTGTCGGAATCAAGTTTCCGGTAGTAAGGAGGAGGATTGGGGCATCAACAATTTATTCACATAGCTATCAAATCTAACAAATTCATTTATTAGATACCACGGCATCCATCACAGGTCTATTATTACAATCAAAGATCTAACAGATTGCATCATTCGACTATTCATCGCAACAGTATGGCATTCATCATTCATAAAACAGAACCATCGCAGCAAATAAAGACAGGAAAAGACATCGCAACACATGAAAGAGAAACAAGGACATCAGTTATTTAGCTCAATATCCATTGTATCATATTACTTTCAGCGCAACAGATCCAAAACAACAACTATCTTTTTCCCCAAGATCAATCCATAGAATCGCATACATGTCACAACAGATTCAATCTCTCACTTCAGTCTCCTCTCAGACAAATCTCTTCTATGTATCTCTATATCTTTACAATTGCAATTCTAATCTATATATAGGCTTGCGTCTTTACATTCAAGGTCCACTTCTAACTAACTCCTAACTGATTTAACCACTAATGAGCTATATCCACAAAATGTGGTCAACCGATACAAAGTATGCATAAAATATTCAAAAGCGGTTTATTTTTCGCCTGTCGCGCTATCTTTGGCTTGCGGGGTGTCGCGTGAGCTTGCGCAGCCTCTGCGGTGCTGCGCAACTCACTTACCCCAAACCCCTGCCAACATTATGACTTTCAAAAATTACTAGCTGGATGGTATTTTGAGTATGCAGATGCAATAGGAAAATCTAGAGGCTTAGTTGTAGGTACTGAATAATTGTTTGTCAACATCTATGGGTCTTATTGTAACTGATTTATTTTCTCAAAGGAACTTCTATTTAATAAGTGTCTCGGGACTATGAATTTGATATTAGGAAGGGATTTAAATTTTTCTTTAGGTCTTTTTGAAGTATGGGGTACGAAAACACAAGTGGATCATTTATCTGCATTTTTTCTGGACAAAATGGAGAAATCGAGTCTTGTTGGTATTGAGCCTATTGTGAAGAAGACGACATGGACAAACAAAGAGGTGGTGAAATTAGAATTGATAGATTTATTGTCAATGAACAACTCCTCGAGAAACAATTTCATATCAAACAGTGGGTTAGTTCAGGTGGGGACTCAAATCATTATCATGTTCTACTGGAAATATTGGGAGGAAATAAAAAATTCCCTTATCCTTTAATCTAAATCCAAAATGGAGCAAGGATGAAGATTTCATTAAATTGTTATCATTTGGATGGGATAAGTATTATGTGTCATATGAGTTTTTGTCGTCTTGCAGTTTTGTAAAAAAATAAAAGGCCAAAGGAATTTCTATTGAATAGTTTATTGAAAAAAAAGAAAAAGATGATAGGATGCTCAAGTTTATTGAGAAGACACTCCTGGATAAGTTTCATGAACGGCATTTTGGTTTCTTAACAGAAGCTTCAAAACTGGAAATTCTTGATTTGGAAAGCAAAAGAAGGAAGATATTACTTTAGTGTGAACATGAGATGAGAATGAAAAGTAGAGCCATATGGATGGAGTGTGGGGATGACAATACGGAATTTTTCCATAAATATTCCAATCATAGGAAAAATATAAATTCTATTTGAAAAATTAAGATGAAGGTGTTGCATTGGAAGTTTTTGAAGACATCGCTTTAGCCAACATTCAAGATTTCCATAAATTTTTCAAAGTTGAAGACCATATTTCGGTGGCTGACATTGTGAAGATTACTCAGTTGTTTCCTTCCTCAGTAAGTGATGAAAATATGAAATGTTAGTGGAAGATGTTTTTCTAAATGAACTAAAAGCGATATTGGGCCAGTTTAAACCTGATAAAAGCCCAAGTCCGGATGGGCTTCCTATTGAATTTTATACCTTTCTTTTTTATGTTGTGGGGAATGATTTAATGCTTGTTATTGAAGAAGCTAAATAAAGTGGGAAAATTCTTGCGATTTTCAATACAAATTTTATTTCTCTCATACTTAAAAATGACTTTCAGGAAAGTTTTCAGGAATTCTGAACGATATATATCTGTAATGGAATTTACAAGACAATTACAAAAGTCATCTTAAAAAAAAAATTTGGCTAATCTTTAGACTATTTGCATTTTTTCAGGCAAATTTGGTCCGAATTGGGCAACATGATTTGTTGTTGAAAATGAGATTTTAAGTGCTAATCACTACCTTTTAAACAATTTCTGCCCAATTTTGGTAAAAAAAAACTGGCCAGCGTTTAGATGTAAATGGTCTAGAATCGAACTTACTCGGGATAAAATAGGTCTTAAACCTATATAAATGAGCAATTTGGATTTCTAGCAGGCAGATAGATCCACAAAGCTATTAGCGTAGCCCAAGAAGGTTTACACACCATCAAATGTAAGAGGATGAGACTCCGGAGAGTTGTTGTGGTCAAATTGGATTTATAAAAGGCTTACGACAAAGTTGGCTGGGTTTACTTAAGGACTGTTCTTCATCAAATGGGATTTGATGTACCCTATATCTCTTGGATTATTTGGTGTTTGTCCTCAGTATCTTTCTCTATTTTAATAAATGGGTCTGCCTCTGACTTTTTTCATCCGTGTAGGGGTATCGGGAAAGGATTATGTCTCACACCTCTCTTATTTCTCATTGTTGTTGAAGGTTTAGGTAGAGCTTTGTTGGAGGCCAAAAGACTAGGTCATATATCTGGTATACCCTTAGGTGGAGATTTTCATTTTACACATATTTTGTTCATCGATGATATTCTGATCTTTACAGAAGGAACTTTAAATAGGATGAAGAATTTAATAGAGATCTTGGCACTTTTCTGCCTTGCTTGCGGAATGAAGGTGAATTATGGAAAATCTTCAAAGTTGATATCAGGAATTGAAGACATGGAGATATCTACTATCAGGGAGTTATTTCCTTTCTCAATTTTTTCTATTGACGACAGGCTTAAATACCCTAGATTCAAGCTAAAGCCAAACTCGTATGTTATAAAGGTTTAGGACTAGTTAGTAGTGAAGTGTGAATCACAAATCACATACTGGGCGCATAGGTGGTTATAGAAAGGGGGTAAAATGATTCTTGTAAACACTGTATTGGAAGCTATTTTTTTTTATTGGATGATGTTTTGGATTCCTGTAGATCTTATTAAGAAGATAAGAAAACTATGTTAATGGTTTTTATGGCCGGGCTGCTCTGATAACAATATAATGGTATGGGTAAAGTGGCAAGCTCTTGCGTTACGTAAAAAGCATGGAGGTTCGCATTTCAAAATCCTGAATCTATTTTATAGGGCCCTGAAAGCTAAAATTGTTTGGAAGATAATAACAAGAGATGGGTTATGGGTTAGGATTGTCATCAAAAAGTGTATATACCCTTTACTTATTACAAGTGCTCACTACCTGGTGGCTCACCTCGACTAACCCAGGTTCAACCCTTACAACCCGACCAACAAAACCCAAGGCACTGGCCTGATAGGGCTTAACCCCTTTGACAATGCTTGCGACGCAAGTGAAGTCTCGCCTAAGATAACTATAGGAGCTGCAAGAACCAGGTTTACGTAGTGGTAAAGGGGATCTTTCTATGCTAAGAACTGACAAGAAAACCATCAAAGCTAACAGATAAACCATCATATGCAACTAATACAACAACATGGTAACTCATTAAAGCATTTGTCATTTCATTTAATTATGCAGAAAGGAACATATTGTCATCAATCGCAACAAAACACAAGACATCACACAATATTAACTTACATCATTCAACACATGAATCTTATCGTGGAAACCCATATGGGAAAAAACCACAAAAGCGCTCTTCATTTGGCACGAGTCGGTTCTCAAAGGCTTTGGTCTGCGCACATAGCCTGCAGACATCTCTTTGTAACCCCCATTACATTACATCTGCACACACAACTTGTAGATCAACAATACATTACATTCATGACTCTTCATAAGCTTTCTTATTACAGTAAACAATACTACAAACTTACCACAACTTTACTTCGACCAACTCTATTTTATATTCCGACCACAGAACCAATGATCACCAAAAATTCCCCAAAAAGATCTCCCAAAAAGAACCCTTTCAAAAGCACAACCCTTTACATTTTATAGGCTCTATTGGCCGCATTTACATTCCCCATGCCCACTACCCATACGTGGACAACCCTTCTAACTGACTTACCGAATATATTTATTCTTTCCCCAAAAACTGTCAAAATTGTCGGAGCCAACCGTTTCCACACCTACTTCGTCGCAACCATGTTCACACTGTGACCGGTTTTTAGTCTTAGAACCAAAACCTATTCAACTTACATAGGGCCAACACTACCCTACAACATCCACTTCCTCAATTTATCAATTTGTTGGAAGTATAGGGGAGAGAGTTTATCCAATTATGAGATTATTCTCAATTATTTTGTTGAAAATTCTTTTAGTTTTTCAATTTGTTTGATTGCACTATGTCATGTCATGATTAGTGGTGGACTTTAGAAGGCCCCTTCACTTATCACAATGATGTTTGGGAGACTATATTTCAACTTATTAGAGGTTATTCCTTGTATTGTTTATAGGTTGTTGAAATTCTCGGTTATATTTAATGGAAAAAATGAACAATAATAAGGTATGGCTGAGTTATTGTTTGAGAATGATCATTGTCTCACATTAAAAGAGATGAAGCAAACGGGGTTGGATGAATCATCAATTTCCAGCAGTCCCAAGAACAGTTGAAGGATCATTATTTCCAGGATAATTCCTATAAGCATTTCAATTAGTAAGGTAAGACCAAAGGAGACAATTAAGTTGGGCAAACATTGGGTGACCAAAATGGTAGACATATTTCATTGGAATATTTGAAGTACTCTTTGGGGCACAATAATGTTAATCTTACATAATTCAATAAGTCTCTAGTGAGTTTAGGGGTTTGCATAATGAAATGGTTTTTTTATTAGAAAACAAAATGGATTTTTTATTAAAAAAATATTTTTGATTCAAAATTCATGAAATATTTAAAAGATTAAAAAAGAATACAAAGTATAAATTATGAAAATGATAATGAGGAAGTTCAAACATATAAGAATAGATGTTGTGACCTTAATCATATATTTTGAAGGTTATAAAAAAAAATCAATCTGAAATTACATTTAATATAAATTGGTATTACATTATAGCATTTAATATAATTTGGTATTAGATTGTAAAAGCAACACATGAAGAAGTTCGAAGGCGATAGCAATGTTTGATTAAATGTTACCAAACACTCAATCTTAAATGACATTTAATATAATTTGGTATTACATTGTAAAAGCAGCTCATGAAGAAAGTTGAAGACGATAGTAATGCTCCATTATAAAGGTGGGACACTTTTTTTATGCTTATTTGGGTGTTTCCGGGCTCACAAAATATAATCCAAAGGAAAATGACAGAGTAAAAGAAAAAACTATTTTATAAAAGAGATAATTAGTTTGATAAATGTTTTAATTTTTTTTAATTTAAATTATAGTTTTATTTAATAATTTTTAAATTATTTTAATCTAAATTTATTTTTATCAATCTTTTTAATAATTCTTTTAAATGATGATATTTATTTTAACAAATTTATTTTCAAACCCTCAACTATATATTTTTTAAAACATTATTATTATTTTTTTTCAGCAGAAAAAACATACTTTTCTTATTCAAATTTTGAATAAAAAAGTATATAGATGTCCTCCCCAGTCTTGTAACGACTGCTCACTTGTCTTTCATACCTGTCTTAAAAGAAAAAACCAGGAAATATGCTTTTAATATGCCTTGTAGATGATAGGAAGTTTCCTCATACACAGAAGTATACCAATCCCAAAAAAGCTTTTACAAGAAATGATTAAACCCTCCAAAACTAAAAGTTCACAACTTCAAAATATGATAACTAGAAGTCAAAAAAAATTGTGGATCCAAAATCAGTTTGAGTATCAACCAAGCACTCTTCCCAAAAGAGCATGCCTACTTTCATGCAGAATTAAAAATTTCATTGAGAACCTTTACTGTTCATCAAAACACAGGGCATGGCCGTGAACCAATTCTTGACATTTCCAACACTGTCACGCTCCCTCCCGTCTTCCCTTGAGCAGTTTGACAATCTGCAAGGAAATGTCTCAGAGGAGATCGGACGACGGAGAGAATATGCGACTGAAAACAACGGTCCCAAACGGTCCCGTAGCTGGAACCAAATCAACGGCTCATAATCCACCCAAAAAAATCAACGGTGTGGAAAGCCTGAGTTACGGGATCAGAAAGTTACGAAAATTGTAATCTTACTTCCCGCAACCCGCATCCCGCATTTCGCATCGGGAACAGATCAACAACGGACAATCATTCGGCGAAGATCGACGGTGCGGAAACTTGAATTGCGGGATTAGGAATTGTGGAAATCACGATCCCGCATCCTGCATTAGAAAGGACCGTTGCGGAACGAAAACTATGGAAATCCATAATTCTCCAAAAAGACATCCCGCATCCTGCAAGTTTTGGAAAGGAAGTTGCGGAAGGGAAAATTGCGGAAACCAAGATATGTGAATTGGCATCCGGCATCCATTATCCCGCATCCCATAAGCTGCGGAAAGGAAGATTTCTAGCAGGAAACTCGACTTTTTAACTGAAGTTTTGGATCAATTTGATCATTCAGGCCAATACCAAGCTGGCCAATCTACCTTGTAACTTAGTTTAAAATGCATTGAGGGGAAACATACATAGATTCCTATAATTGCAGTTATTCAAAGGAACAATGCATCAATTCAACACAGCAACCGTATTCATCACATTCCATCAAGCAATTACAATGCAAGGAATACAATTGCAAAGAATTACATAGACAAGAACACTTACCTTGAACAAAACTTGTCCCGCAACCAACTATGTTGCTGCAACATTCCACCCAACCATAAGCCAGTGCGCTCATCAATCTCTCAGCGACACCGCCAGCCCCGAGCTGGGCATGATTTCCTCAAGGATTAAGGGAACACTAGCAGACTCATAAATAACCAACATGCAATAACACTCAGCCAAGACAACACAGTTGGGTTTATTAGGATGTAGGGGAAAACACACCAACAGATTGGTTTCACAGGCCACTCAGCCAAGCCATCTCACAGTTGGGTATCACAGACTGAACACAGTCAAGCCAACATTGATCTTTAAGGACCAGTTAAGCCAACATATGGGTTTATTAGACTGTACACAGTCAAGCCATCTCACTGCTGGGTTTATCATGCTAACTAACCAATCCAGCATTCTCAGTTGGGTTTATCAGACTATCCAACTAAAGGTTACTCACAAGGTCAAACACAACAAGACACAACCAAGCCAATAGATGGGTTTATCAGGCTGCTAGCCAAGCCATCTTTCCAGTTGGGTTTATCAGGCTTCTAAGGCAATGGGCAGGAAGAACTGCTAAGCTAGTGAGCTCATCTATAGAGCTAAGAACACCTTCACAAGACCTATCTGGCTTGGCTTCCCCACTGCCTACACACCCAACACAAGGAAGTGTCCCCTTCTCTGCTACATAGTCCCTCAGGCTACACCTTCCCTTCTAATGCTCTTCAGGATGTGCATAACAGGTTTACTAGCCACTCTTATCTTATTGTGAGGTTCCACACTAGGTTTTTCAATCACATTCTACGTCTCTTCCATTCCTAAGTCTTGTGCATAGTTCAGACCTGAACCAGGGTGGACAACACAACAACCACAGGGAGACTCCAAAACTTAGGCTTACTCTGGAACCAAATAACAGGGTCTCATACACTCTGTAGTTAAGATAACGCTGCAACACATCAATCATAGTCTTTCCAAGGGAAAAACAATCGCAGGACATGAAGGATACACACATGAAGAGCTCAACTGCTCCAAAGCTTCCACGCGAATGGAGAACGAAGATGATGAATGAGCCAGAACGTCCCGCAGCTCCCAAAACGCAACACGTGAGTCAAACTGGCATACCGTTCTGGTGTTTTCTTGTCCATGCAAGAAAAACATGAAATTCCAAAATTGGGTGCTCTGCCAAATTCAAATTTACCCATACTCTTCCCCTTCCAAGCAATAACTACCTCAACCACCTTCTGGTAGAATAAATGGTTGGGAAGAGAAGACAAGAAAAAGGGTAGTTGACAATTTTGATGGGTTCTCCCCATGACACATGGATTTTCCCCAAACTTGCTCAAGGTTAACATTTCCACCCCCTTATCAGGGATAATTTTAGGGGCGAAATTTAGTCCATGGGCTATTTTTCCATGTTTTTCTCCAAAAAAATATTCGCCATTTTGCATTTTTTGAAGCCCTCTTTCGCCCAATTTTGATGAGGTAAACATTTTTCACCCTCAAAATTGCCAAATTATTATATAAACGATATAAAATCCTTGGAAATTAAAATATTTTTTGAAAAATATCGCCAAACATTTTATATTTGGAGTTTTAAGAATTTTTAAGATTCGCCAACATTTTTACACTTTCAAATAAGTATGGTTCCTTAAAATCATCCCTGCCCCTTATCCTTAGGAAAATCATGCCCCCATCTCATTATTCATTGCATTGACATAACTGGTTGTGGGTTTTTCATTAATTTACATATTTATATGATGTTTACAAACATGCTTGACTTAGCACAGAAACCATAGGCATCAACCATGATCGCCTATATACTAAACATTAATCAATGATAGGGCCTTGGCCTTGAGCTTCTTGTCATGATTCCATATAATATTTACATCATATACATTAACGCAACGAGGTCAAAACTGGGGTGTTACATTCCCCTCCCCCTTCAATAACATTGTCCTCAGTGCTTAAAAAAATGAACAAAACACTACACTGGCATCGCCCTCGGTGCTCTGCAGATTCGAACAAAAATGGGTGTGCCAATCGCATGGCATCCTCCAGCTCCCATGTAGCCTCTTCAAGACCGTAGTGCTCCCACTGCACCTTTATCTATCCTATGGCTCGGTTCCGGAGCATGGTGACCTTCCTGTCGAGGATGCGCATTGGCTTGATTCAGAACTCTCCCTCGGCTTCCGCCTGAATCACATCCCAATTTATCACATGGTTAGGGTCATGTATATATTTCTTAAGCAAAGAAACATGCAAAACATTATGAGCTCTAGTGCTAGCAGGAAATGCAAGTCTATATGCAACTAGCCCTATTCTTTCAAGCACTTTGAACGACCCACAATATCTAGGTGACAGCGTGGCACAACTTCCAAGCTTCAAGGAACTCTTCTTTTCCCTCACTCTCAGGTAAACATGATCCCCAACATTGAACTCTCTGTTCACCCTATGCTTATCAGCATAGCTTTTCTGTCTGTCCTGGGTTGCTTTCATATTCTACCTGCTCTTTACAACCTCCTGCTCCATCTCCTTGAGCAATTCTCGGCCAACCACAAGGATGCTTGCTGTCCATACGAACTCATCCCCAAGGATGCTTGCTGTCCATTATTGTATGCAAACTCTACTAGGTGTAAATAGTCTTCCCATTTGGTTGGTTTGTCCATCACATGCATGCAGAACATGTCTTCAAGCACTTGATTTGCCCTTTCTGTCTTCCAATCAATCTAAGGATGGTATGCAGTGTTGAAGTTCAACTTTGTACCCAAATCTGCAAACAACCCCTTGTAGAAATTGGAAGTGAACTTGACATCTCTGTCAGAGACTATTGCCTTAGGCAATCCATGCAATTTGAAAATATCCTTCATGAAGATCTTTGTAATGTCATCAGTCTTATGCGTAGACTTAACCGATATAAAATGGGTTGCCTTTGTCAACCTGTCCACCACAACCATGATGGAATCATGTTGTCTCCATGTCATTGGAAATCCTGGAATAAAATCCATGGAAATAACTTCCCATTTCCATTCTGGAACTGGAAAAGGCTGCAACAAACCCACTGGGTGTTGATGCTCAACCTTCACTTGCTAACATTTCATGCACCTAGAAATGTATTCAACCATGTCCTTTTTCATTCCTGGCCAAAAGCACTGCTTTCTAGCTGTAGCAATTGTCTTATGATATCCTAGGTGACCAGAATATGGAGCTTGATGGATCTCGTCCATAACAACTCTCCTCAAATATGCTACATTTGGAATGTAAATCCTGTTCTTGTAAGTAAGAAGTCCATCTTCTTCCAATTTATATCCCTCATACCTCTTCTTAAGAATTTGTTGCTGCAATTTGTCCTTAACCTGCACATACAATTTATCTTCAACAACATGATTAACAATCTGCTGCATCAACTCTTATTGGAAAACACTAATGGATGCCACATGCATTTCCTGCACCTTCCTACTGAGCGCATCAACTACCTTATTCTCTTTCCCCTTTATGTGCTTGATCTCAAAAATCAAACTCACATAAAAACTCCAGCCATATAGCTTGCCTAGCATTCAGATTAGGTTGATCAAACAAATACTTCAGACCACAATGGTCTGTCCTTAGCTCAAATCTTCTGCCCATGAAGTAATGCCTCCACATCTTGAGAGCATGTACTCTGGCTGTAAGTTCTAGATAATGAGTAGCATAGTTCTTCTCATGTTCCTTCAACTTTCTGGACTCATAACATATCACGTGGTTGTTTTACATAAGGACTCCTCCAAGCCCTTGACCACATGCATCAGTACACGCCACAAAATATTTCGCTGGGTCTGCAACTTTCAAAAACGGTGCACTTATGAGAAGATTCTTCAACCGCTGGAAGCTTCCTTCACACCTCACTATCCATTCAAACTTTATGCCCTTCTTTTGCAAAGAAGTAATGGCATGTGCAACCTTGGAGAATCCTTCAATGAATCTCCTGTAGTATCCTGCAAGTCCCATAAAAGATCTTACTTCCGTCACATTTCTTGGAGTAGGCCAATTCATAATGGCTTCAATCTTGTCAGAGTCCACAGATATACCATCTTCTGAGATAATGTGACCCAAGTACTAAATTCTATCTCTATAGAAGTCACACTTGCTCAACTTTGCATACAATCGATGCTCCCTAAGAAATTGTAGTGCCAATCTGAAATGCTCTTCATGTTCTTCCTCATTCTTAGAATAAACAAGAATGTCATCAAGGAAAACAAGAACAAACTTATCCAAATACTTGCTGAAGACACTATTCATAAGGTACATAAATGTAGCTAGTGCATTTGTGAGACCAAATGGTACCACTACAAACTCATAATGCCATACCTTGTTCTGAAGGTTGTCTTATGTATGTCTTCATCCTTGATTCTCACTTGATGGTAACCAGACCTCAAGTCAATCTTGGAAAATACCGTTGCTCCTCTCATTTGATCAAAGAGGTCATCAATCCTAGGAAAATGATACTTGTTCTTTACTGTAACTTTGTTCAGCTGTCTGTAATCAATACACAATCTGAGTGTACCATCTTTCTTCTTTACAAACAGAACTGGTGCTCCCCAAGGAGACACACTCGACCGGATATACTTTTTCTCCAACATCTCTTGCAGCTGCATCTTCAGCTATAACATTTTCGGCGTACTCATTTTGTAGGGTGTCTTGGACACTAATGCTGCTCCTGGCACAAGTTCAATTGTGAAATCAATGTCCCTCTTTGGAGGAATCCCTAGAATCTCATCAGGAAGAACATCCCTGAATTCCTGCAATACCTATAAGTCCTCCAACCTAATAGTTTCATTATTCGTTGCCTCCACAATATGAGCTGCATACAACTGGGAACCCTTCCTACAAAATTTCTTCAGCGGCATTGTTGAAATCTGCCTCACAAAAATTACCTTTGGAATGCCTCTTACCAGTCTCGAGTTCCCTTCTTCATCCATGCATTCAAAAGTCTTATGGTAACAATCAAGCTTTACCCTGTGAGATTCCAACCAATCCATTCCAATGAGAACATCATAGGAACCAAGGGGTAGAACATTCATATCTATACAAGTGACCAATCCATTCATCACCAATGGAAATTTCTCTACCACTTCACTAACCTTTCTATTAGTTCCAGTGGCTAGTTGAACTAACCATGATTTTCTATGCCTCACTTTCTTGAAAGCACAAATCTTCAGTACGCTAGGAGCAATGTAATTGTGGGTAGAACCAGGGTCAATCAAAATAGAAACAAATTGCTCAGCAATATTACCTACAACTTCAACCACAGTGATCTTTTTAGCGGTCCTCCAGCGCTACGTAAATCCTAGGGACGAGCCCGCTACTTGACCCACTGTTTCTTCCTCTTGAAGGTTGTAAGTTGGCTTTGCATTCTCATTCTCAAGTGGACAATATCGGTGCATGTGGGGTCCTCCACATCTCCAACATTGGAGTGGTTCTCTGATCTGTTGTGGATCTCTTGGCTTTTCTCCCACCACTCTAACTGGTTGCTTTTCAGCTTGGGATGGCTACTTCCGTTGATTCCTGAATTTAGAAGGTTTAAGACCTTTCTTCCTTTGGTCAGACTTCTCATTCTTCTTGTCCTTCCAAGTATTTTGATAGTCAGGTTTGCCTCTGCTTTGCTCATAGAAATACTTATCTTTCCTTATTGTTTCTTTCAGATTTCGAGGCTCATAAAACTCAATTCTATCTTTGTAAGACTGAGGCAATCCACTCAAGAAACATTGGATTTTCACTTTCTCATCCTTGATGTACCTGACATATCTCAACAGTTCTAGGAACCTGTTTGCGTACTCTTCCATGGTCTGTTGTCCCAACCTCAGCTCATGAAATTCCCTGATCTTGTCATCATAATACCTGTCAGAGAGGTATTTCTGCTTGAAATACTTCTGGAACTGTTTCCACACAAATTTTCTTTCATTAATCTTCTTCACTTGCGTGCAATGCTCCCACCATATGGATGCCCTTCGAGTCAAATTGAATATGGCTACTTTAGCCTTCATATTTACAGAATAATCGTGGACTTGGAAATACTTCCTCATCCCAAGAAGCCAAGCCTTAGCTTCTTAATTGTTCTTTGTCTGATCATTGAAGGTAGGCGGCCTTGCCTTTTTAAACTCATCCCGTGAGTTGTTCCTATAACGTCTCCTTCTCTTTTCTCTGTGAGATGAAGAGCTGGAATCCTCAGTGGATCCTTCCGAGTCAAGAGATATACTAGAAGACATTCTTCTTCTTCTAGTACTACTCTTACTACCTTCTGGTTTTGTTGGACGTCGTCTCGAGCTCATCCGTCATTGGATGTCTGTCAAACTTTGCAACATGGCAGCATTCAGTTGATGCTTCTCTTCTTGAGCTTTAATCAGGCTTCTCATGGTGGCTGCAATGTCCAGCAGCGTCTCTTGAAATCTCCTTCCATTAGATTCTATATCATCATTTCCAGCTCAGAAGTTTTCCCTCATAGCATCTTGCACACGCTCATAGGAATCTCATGCGTCATATCTGTCATAGGTTCTCATGGCTGAGCCAAAATCCACTTTTCCAAATGTAATATGACTCTGCAAAATGTGTTATCAACACCATTTGTTAGATACACAGTAATTCAAAATCAAAACCATTTACTTCCTGTCACGTGGCCTATCTAGGCCCAATGCTATAACCGACAGATTTGTTAACTGATTTCCAACCCATCCAGGCCCAATGCTGCAACTCACAGCTTTGATTCCACAATGTCATGTACCCATACCCCATTATCATGTAGAATTAAAAATTTCATCGAGAACCTTTACTGTTCATCAAAACACAGGGCATGGCCACGAACCACTTCTAAACATTTCCAGTGACTGTCACGCTCCCTCCCGTCTTCCCTTATGCAGTTCGACAATCTGCAAGGAAAGGTCTTAGAGGAGACCGGACGATAGAGAGAAAATGCGACGAAAAACAATGGTCCCATAACTAGAACCAAATCGACGGCTCAGAATCCACCTGCAAAAATCAACGGTACGGAAATCCCGAGTTGTGGGATCAGAAAGTTACGAAAATTGCAATCTCACTTCCCGCATCAAGAACAGATCAACAGTGGACAATCATCCAGTGAAGATCGACGTTGCGGAAACTTGAATTGCGGTATTAGGAATTGTGGAAATCGCGACACCGCGATCCTGCATCAGAAAGGACCATTGCATAACAAAAACTACGAAAATTCGTAATTCTCCAAAAAGACATCCCGCATCCCACAAGTTGCGGAAGGGAAAATTGCGGAAACCAAGATCTGTGAATCGGCATCCAGCATCCCACAAGTTGCGGAAAGGAATATTTCTAGCAAGAAACTCGACTTTTAAATTGAAGTCTTGGATCAATTTGATCATTCAGGGCAATACCAATCTGGCCAATCTAACCTGCAACTTAGTTTAAAATGCATTGAGGGGAAACATACATAGATGCCTATAATTGTAGTTATTCAAAGGAACAATGCATCCATTCAACACAACAACATATTCATCACATTCCATCAAGCAATTACAATGCAAGAAATACAATTGTAGAGAATTACATAGACAAGAACACTTATCTTGAACAGAACTTGTCCCGCAACCAACTATGTCATTGCAACGTTCCACCCAACCATAGGCCAGTGCGCTCATCAATCTCTCAGCGACACCACCGCCCCCAAGCTGGGCATGATTTCCTCAAGGAATAAGGGAACACTAGAAGAATCATACATAGCCAAGGTGAAATAACACTCAGCCAAGCCAACACAGTTGGGTTTATCAGGATGCAGGGGAAAACACACCAATAGATGGGTTTCATAGGCCACTTAGCCAACCCATCTCACAATTGGGTATCACAGACTGAACACATTCAAGACAGCATTCAACTTTAAGGACTAGTCAATCCAACAAATGGGTTTATCAGACTGTACACAGTCAAGCCATCTCACTACTGGGTTTATCAGGCTAACTAGCCAAGCCAACATTCTCAGTTGGGTTTATCAGACTGTCCAACCAAAGGTTACTCACAAGGTCAAACACAACAAGACATAGCCAAGCCAACAGATGGGTTTATCAGGCTACCAACCAAGCCATATTTCTAGTTGGGTTTGTCGGGATTCTAAGGAAATGGGTAGGAAGAACTACTAATCTAGTGAGCTCATCTATAGAGATAAGAACACCTTCACAAGACCTATCTTGCATGGCTTCCCCACTGCCTACACACCCAACACAAGGAAGTGTCCCCTTCTCTGCTACACAGTCCCTCAGGATACACCTTCCCTTCCAATGCTCTTCAAGATGTGCATAACAGGTTTACCAGCCACTCTTATCTTATTGTGAGGTTCCACACTAGGTTTTTCAAGCACATTCTACGTCTCTCCCATTCCTAAGTCTTGTGCATAATTCAAACCCGAACCAGGGTGCACAACAAAACAACCACAGGGAGACTCTACAACTCAGGCTTACTCTGGAACCAAGTAACAAGGTCTCATACACTCTGTAGTTAATATAACGCTGCAACGCAACAATCACTGTCTTTCCAAGGGAAAAACACTCAAAGAACGCGAAGGATACACACAGGAAGAGGTTAGTTGCTCTAGAGATTCCACGCGAATGGAGAACGAAGATGATGAATAAGCCAGAACGTCCCGCACCTCCCAAAACGTGAATGCGTGAGTCAAACTGGCATACGGTTCTGGTGTTTTCTTGTCCATGCAAGCAAAACACGACATTCCAAAACTGGGTGCTCTGCCCAATTCGAATTTTCCCATACTCTTCCCCTTCCAAGCAATAACTACCTCAACCACCTTCTAGCAGAATAAATGGTTGGGAAGACGAGACAAGAAAAAGGGTAGTAGACAGTTTTGATGGGTTCTCCCCATGACACATGGCTTCTCCCTAAACTGGCTCAAGATTAGCATTCCCACCCCCTTATCCTTAGGAAAATCATGCCCCCATCTCATTATTCGTTGCATTGACATAGCTGGCTGTGGGTTTTTCATTGATTTGCATATTTACATGATGTTTACAAACGTGCTTGACTTAGCATAGAAACCATAGGCATCAACCATGATCGCCTATATACCAAACATTAATCAATGACAGGGCCTTCGCCTTGAGCTCCTTGTCATGATTCCATATAATATTTACATCATATACATTAACGCAACGGGGTCAAAACTGGGGTGTTATAGCGGACTTTGAAAGACTATCAGCAATCTGGTTCTACTCTCGATATATATGCTGGAATGAAATATCACTGAACTTCTTGAGGTCTGAGCAAATCCTGCTGCACCAAGGTAATAAAGAGACTACATTCAACTTATATTCACCTTGCACCCATTTTATAGTAACCCTGGAGCCATCAGACACCTTCAAAATTACAATACCAAAGATGGTAGCCATTTTGCACATGCACCATGGTGCTAATAGCTCAGCCTTCATGTTTGAACTAGATCCAAACTGTAGTTTGAAATGAAAATAGTGGGATTTGTGAATCAATAAAATTGCACCAACAACACATATACCATCTTTTGTTGCACCATCAAAAAAGCCAACAACTCCTGTAACCTGAAAGTCTTCCATGACCCTGAACTTGGTTGCTTTATCTTTCTTCTTTCCAAACTCCTTTTACAGATTGAATATATGTGAGCAAATCAAAGTCTAGTCTTGTAGATGATTTTCAAAAATATAATTGTTTCTTACATTCCATATTTTCCATGAGAAAATAGTAGGTAACATATAGTGTGCCTTACAATTTTTGTACCAAAAATAACATGAATGATCAAAATTATCTCCTTCCGAGATTCTATAGATTTTGAGAGCAAGACAAACATTCTTCCAGATATTGATAATGAAGCTACAATTTATCATCAAGTGATCAATAGACTATGCATTCTTTTTACAAAGAATGCATAGTCTATTGATCACTTGATAATAAATTGGCCCATACCATCTATTTCTAATGAGATTATCCCAAATTTTTAGAGAAATTTGCAAAGCTAACCACATAAAACATTTCATTTTCAATAGGATTTGCCACTTCCATAAAAATTCAATAATAATATAAATCTCTATTTTATATTTACCTAGTTCTTTAGTGAATTTCTTTTTTTTTAACGATATAATTTAACATTTGTAATCTCAGCCTTGCTCTCTCCGAAGGGGCATGGAAACTCGATTTAGGGCTTTCCATACCTTTGCAGGCATTCTTCTCCAAGCTCATGTCAGGGGTCTCTCTTGTCCTTTACATATCCTGAATGTCTATGGCCCTTATAAAAACCGTA